>CM060612.1:9693878-9861378 GCA_030578255.1 Tiaroga cobitis
CTTATCCATAAAAACGGAGACAGATTTGACCCTAATAACTACTGTGGTATATGTGTAAACAGCAACCTAGGCAAACTTTCCTGCAACATCCTAAACAGCAGATCATTTTCTCAGAGACAGAAATGTTCTGAGCAAGTGTCAAACTGGCTTCCAACCAAAATATCGCGCATCAGACCATTTATACACTCTCCATACCTTAATCGATAAGCAAATCAACCAAAACAAAAGTAAAATTTTCTCATGCTTTGCTGACTTCAAAAAAGCGTTTGACTCCATTTGGAATGGAGGTCTTTTTCTTCAATTACCGTATATACCCGAATATAAGACGACCCTGAATATAAGACGACCCCCCCCATTTTCCACACTTATTTTTGGGGAAAAATAGATTTTTGGGGAAAAAATCTGGTTTACAACAGAAAATAATTTTAAGAGCAAATTTCCGAGGTGTTGTTCCAAATGCCTCGCATCACTTGGGGCCTCGTATAGTGGCCCGCTCGTCGGCGGAGACCGGCACATATGCGCTTCCTGATTGGCCATGACTGCGGCTGCCCTGAGTGCGACGGGATGGATTTAATCACCCTGCGGGGTCGTCTGGCCGTTTTCGACGATGATCCGGCTCCCGCTCTCTCTCTCTCCCTCTGCTCGAGCCGCTCAAGAAAAAGCGTCGTTCACAGATGATGCCAGAGCGGACGGAGACAAGCGAGCAGAGACCCGCCCCCCCTGTTCACATATCGCATCTTTTGCGCGCTCAAGTTCGTTATTTCAAATGTATGCGCGCGCTCATAATGAAAGCGGCGCGCTCGTTTTTTCCAAGCGCGTCCGCGGCGCACCGCATCGAGATCCTCGGTGCTCTCGTCAG
This sequence comes from Tiaroga cobitis, assembly GCA_030578255.1. Lineage (NCBI taxonomy): Eukaryota > Metazoa > Chordata > Actinopteri > Cypriniformes > Leuciscidae > Tiaroga > Tiaroga cobitis. Next base: position 9,694,738 of record CM060612.1, read on the forward strand.
TCGACGGCGTGGGAGAAAAAGGCTATCAATGGATTCCTCCACTCGAATATAAGACGACCCCCCATTTTTCAGCCTATTTTTTAGGACAAAAACCTCGTCTTATATTCGGGTATATACGGTAATCCAGTGCAGCATCGGAGGAAAAACATATGACATCATCAAATCAATGTACACAAACAACAAATTTGCAGTTAAAATTGGTAACAAACAGACCCTCCATCACAAAGCCCTGACCTACCAAGAGCTGAAGCCAGAGAAAAACGCCCTCGGCCGATTGATATTAGAGCTGACGTCACAAACTAACAATAAAAACATAGCCAAACCAAACCAAATATTTAAAACACAAAAAGAAAAATACCTCAAACATTGGACAGACGCAACAGACAAACAAAGTAAATTGGAATGCTATTTGGCCCTTAAAAGAAAATATGAATTGGCAGGATACCTGAGTAAAGGGAGCGACCCTAAACTGAGGAAAGTCCTGAGCATGTACAGACTCAGTGAACACAATCTGACCTTAGAGACAGGCAGACACAGACAGACCTGACTGCCGAAGGAAGAGCGACTGTGCCCTCACTGCACAGAGAATCAAGTGGAAACAGAGCTACACTTTTTCACATCCTGCCCCAATTATACAAACATTAGGGACACTTTCTATCCCCTTCTCACAACCCACCAGAAAGGCTTCCATCAGTTGTTTAACTCGCCGCATATAAGCCTGTTTTTCTCATTCATTATCTGCGAAGTCTTGTTTAGTGTTACACTGTAATTCCGAGCATTCTCCCTGGTTTCATGTCTCTTGGTTTCGGATTTCTTGCCTGTTCCGTGGATTACTCTTTTGCCCGTGTTCCCTGCCTTGTTGTGTTTGTTTGTATGGACTGCCTGCCAGTATCTGATCTTGCCTGGATTATGTCTTTGAATTACCCTGTTCAATAAATACTGCATTTGGATCCTCAACCTTCTTGTCTCTGAGCAGTTCATGACAGAAGACTTTGCCGATATGGATCTGGCCTGAGCTTCTTCACGTCATGCCGAGCCTGAGCTTCTTCAAGTAAATCCTGCTGAGCCTGAGCTTCTTCACATCAGTTCTGCTGAGCCTGAGCTTCTCCACGTCAGTCCTGCTGAGCCCGAGCTTCTTCAGGTCAGTCCTGCTGAGCCTGAGCTTCTTCACGTCAGTCCTGCTGAGCCTGAGCTTCTTCACGTCAGTCCTGCTGAGCCCGAGCTTCTTCACGTCAGTCCTGCTGTGCCTGAGCTTCTTCACGTCAGTCCTGCTGAGCCCGAGCTTCTTCACATCAGTCCTGCTGAGCCTCAGCTTCTTCACATCAGTCCTGCTGAGCCCGAGCTTCTTCACATCAGTCCTGCTGAGCCTGAGCTTCTTCACGTCAGTCCTGCTGAGCCTCAGCTTCTTCACATCAGTCCTGCTGAGCCTGAGCTTCTTCATGTCAGTCCTGCTGAGCCTGAGCTTCTTCACATCAGTCCTGCTGAGCCTGAGCTTCTTCACCTCATGCCTGCTGAGCCTGAGCTTCTTCACATCAGTCCTGCTGAGCCTGAGCTTCTTCACGTCATGCCTGCCGAGTCTGAGCTTCTCCACGTCATGCCTGCCGAGCCTGAGCTTCTTCACGTCATGCCTGCTGAGCCTGAGCTTCTTCACGTCAGTCATGCTGAGCCCGAGCTTCTTCACATCAGTCCTGCTGAGCCTGAGCTTCTTCACGTCATGCCTGATGTGCCCGAGCTTCTTCACGTCAGTCCTGCTGAGCCCGAGCTTCTTCACGTCATGCCTGCTGAGCCTGAGCTTCTTCACGTCATGCCTGCTGAGCCTGAGCTTCTTCACGTCAGTCCTGCTGAGCCCGAGCTTCTTCACGTCATGCCTGCTGAGCCTGAGCTTCTTCACGTCAGTCCTGCTGAGCCCGAACTTCTTCACATCAGTCCTGCTGAGCCTGAGCTTCTTCACGTCATGCCTGATGAGCCTGAGCTTCTTCACGTCAGTCCTGCTGAGCCTGAGCTTCTTCACGTCATGCCTGCCTAATCTGAGCTTCTCCACGTCATTCCTGCCGAGCCTGAGCTTCTTCACGTCAGTCCTGCCGAGCCTGAGCTTCTTCACGTCATGCCTGCTGAGCCCGAGCTTCTTCACATCAGTCCTGCTGAGCCTGAGCTTCTTCACGTCAGTCCTGCTGAGCCCGAGCTTCTTCACATCAGTCCTGCTGAGCCTGAGCTTCTTCACGTCATGCCTGATGAGCCTGAGCTTCTTCACGTCATGCCTGCTGAGCCTGAGCTTCTTCACGTCATGCCTGATGAGCCTGAGCTTCTTTACGTCAGTCCTGCTGAGCCTGAGCTTCTTCACGTCATGCCTGATGAGCCCGAGCTTCTTCACATCAGTCCTGCTGAGCCTGAGCTTCTTCACGTCATGCCTGCTGAGCCTGAGCTTCTTCACGTCATTCCTGCCGAGCCTGAGCTTCTTCACGTCAGTCCTGCTGAGCCTGAGCTTCTTCACGTCATGCCTGCTGAGCCTGAGCTTCTTCACGTCAGTCCTGCTGAGCCTGAGCTTCTTCACGTCATGCCTGCTGAGCCTGAGCTTCTTCACGTCAGTCCTGCTGAGCCTGAGCTTCTTCACGTCAGTCCTGCTGAGCCCGAGCTTCTTCACGTCATGCCTGCTGAGCCTGAGCTTCTTCACGTCAGTCCTGCTGAGCCCGAACTTCTTCACATCAGTCCTGCTGAGCCTGAGCTTCTTCACGTCATGCCTGATGAGCCTGAGCTTCTTCACGTCAGTCCTGCTGAGCCTGAGCTTCTTCACGTCATGCCTGCCTAATCTGAGCTTCTCCACGTCATTCCTGCCGAGCCTGAGCTTCTTCACGTCAGTCCTGCCGAGCCTGAGCTTCTTCACGTCATGCCTGCTGAGCCCGAGCTTCTTCACATCAGTCCTGCTGAGCCTGAGCTTCTTCACGTCAGTCCTGCTGAGCCCGAGCTTCTTCACATCAGTCCTGCTGAGCCTGAGCTTCTTCACGTCATGCCTGATGAGCCTGAGCTTCTTCACGTCATGCCTGCTGAGCCTGAGCTTCTTCACGTCATGCCTGATGAGCCTGAGCTTCTTTACGTCAGTCCTGCTGAGCCTGAGCTTCTTCACGTCATGCCTGATGAGCCCGAGCTTCTTCACATCAGTCCTGCTGAGCCTGAGCTTCTTCACGTCATGCCTGCTGAGCCTGAGCTTCTTCACGTCATTCCTGCCGAGCCTGAGCTTCTTCACGTCAGTCCTGCTGAGCCTGAGCTTCTTCACGTCATGCCTGCTGAGCCTGAGCTTCTTCACGTCATGCCTGCTGAGCCTGAGCTTCTTCACGTCATGCCTGCCGAGCCTGAGCTTCTTCACGTCATGCCTGCTGAGCCCGAGCTTCTTCACGTCAGTCCTGCTGAGCCCGAGCTTCTTCACGTCATGCCTGCTGAGCCTGAGCTTCTTCACGTCATGCCTGCTGAGCCTGAGCTTCTTCACGTCAGTCCTGCTGAGCCCGAGCTTCTTCACGTCATGCCTGCTGAGCCTGAGCTTCTTCACGTCAGTCCTGCTGAGCCCGAACTTCTTCACATCAGTCCTGCTGAGCCTGAGCTTCTTCACGTCATGCCTGATGAGCCTGAGCTTCTTCACGTCAGTCCTGCTGAGCCTGAGCTTCTTCACGTCATGCCTGCCTAATCTGAGCTTCTCCACGTCATTCCTGCCGAGCCTGAGCTTCTTCACGTCAGTCCTGCCGAGCCTGAGCTTCTTCACGTCATGCCTGCTGAGCCCGAGCTTCTTCACATCAGTCCTGCTGAGCCTGAGCTTCTTCACGTCAGTCCTGCTGAGCCCGAGCTTCTTCACATCAGTCCTGCTGAGCCTGAGCTTTTTCACGTCGAGGCCGCCGTGCCTGAGTCAGCTCCGGCTGATACAGCGCTGATCATCATGGACACGGCTATTTTGTGTGTGGGGGCAGCACACGCATCAACTGGTGCAGCCCAAGATGGCCGCCGCCGTTCCAGAGTCTCGTTTCATGGACTCATGCTTCGCCCTGGACGCCTGCTTGTTTTGTGTGTATGGACTGCCTGCCTGTGTTTGACCTTGCCTGTACTTTGGATTACGTCTTTGGATTACCCTGTTCAATAAATACTGCATTTAGATCCTCAACCTTCTCGTCTTGGAGCAGTTTGTGACACACTGATATAAATATTAGCAGATTAACATTTTTTATTGCTATGTTTATTTTCATGTAAATGTTTATATATATATATATATATATATATATATATATATATATATATATTAAATGTATTTATTTATTTTTATTGTATAGTGTTATGAATGCTTTGGCAATGTAAATATTTCTTTCACCAATCCAATAAAGCTATTTGACTCTTGAATCTAGATAGATAGATAGGTTGATGGCATTATTACGGGGTAGCATTACATTACATATGATATTTTCTATACATGGTGGATAGGTACACAAAATACACTATAGACTTCTATAATTCAATGTTAGGCTGCATAGATTAGGTCAGCCGGAACTCGGAACACTTCCCTTAAATCTTGATGTACTCGTTACATCATAAGAAGAATGGCATTTACGCTAATATTAGTGTCTTTGTTTATCCCGAGGTTTTCCCGCAGCCTGCCGGATCCAGGCCGTATCTAGATCTGACGAGGGAGCTTTGCCTGGACCCGATGACAATGCAGTGCTGAAGTGTCAACTATCCTCTACCTATGCAGGATCCCTTTCCCACTCTACAGATAAAGCGTTGTTGAAAATCCGGCTTGTGTACCCCGAAGTGATAAAATAAAACAAAATTCTGTATCAAAATTTATTGGCAAGACAAGTAGTTTGTTTAGGCATGGGTTGTATGGAATTGCAAACCTGCGCACATATTTCCAAAAGTACATAACTATAGAATCAATTCTTAATGCGCATGTGAACGCATGTGAACGCCGTCAGCGTTAATCACAGGTTCGCGTTTAAAGTCTGTTTAGAGAGAACGGCGTCGTCTTAGTGGCCCCTAATTTAATAACAAATGATCATTTCAATGGAGGTGAATCAATCAAAACTAACTTTAGCTGGAAATAACATTATTCAAGAACCGCTATAAAGCCAAAACAATCTCTGTTACCTTAAATTATATGTTTATCTCTGTAAAGCTGCTTTGGAACAATCCATTGTTAAAAGCGCTATATAAAAGAAGATGACTTGACTAGGTAGTTTCTGCCAGTGAGCTGGTTCTGGCCTAGGAAGGTAAGAGCTAGACGACATGCCTGTCCTGACAGCTGGCGTTCACAGGGCGCAGTCGTGGCATGCAGGGCTGGGGTTGCCAGGCTAAAGCATGCGGGTGTGAAGGCTGACTGCCATCTGGACTGGGCTGTTCCAACAGCAGATCCCACAAGCCCTTTCACCAGTACCCGACATAACCTCGGCCCAAAGATGGATGGCACCCACGCTCATAACTGTCACCCTTGGCTTCGGACTCTTAACATCAGCCAACTACCAAAGATTGGGCTCATTTCCGCTCGGATAGCTGTGACTAATGTGCGGGTCACTTTGGAAGAATGCTGGATATCAAGGCTGTAGATCCAAATGGCTTCACTCACTGCGCAATATGAGACACCCTTCTCAGAGTCGACAGGGTCCAATTTAAAAACAGCAGCTCAAATATATTCATTTTTACTTCTATTGGGTTTCTGTCACTTGTTGTTAAAGTGACATATTCCCAGAGTCACACACTGCGCACACAGATGGACCTCCTCGGTGTAAGCCAAAACATTCAGTGGGATTAAAACATATAGTACACATGTATGTAAAACACATGTATGTCAATCTAAACATGGCACAATGTTGCATTTTATATATATATATATATATATATATATATATATATATATATATATATATATATATATATATATATATATATATATATATATATACATATGTATATATGAGCGCTAAATATAAAAGGATCCAGTATAGAGCCTTGATTCACCCCAAATGTTTAATTTAGCTTTATTTGAGCCCTGATTGCCAATTAAAGCAAGGTTTTTTAAAATGGTATTTTTTATAATGAATATATTGAGGAATACTAACAAGGTTGATGTCTAACATCCCGGGTCGCTAAAGACCTGAGGTATGCATTTAAAAGTAGGGTAGGCAATTTTCAGAGTGGCTAGCAATAGCGAGCTAGCTTTGAAAGCATGCGATCCAGGTATAAGTATCAGGATGTGAAAAGACTTTCAACCAGCATTAAAAAAAAATTGACTACCCTGCCTTTAAGGGTTAGAACATCACAATGGGGACTAAAAACATCATTCCAATGCTTCTGCAATGCTATGAAACTGTAACGCTTTATAGCCTGACCATATCGTATTAAGACAGTAGAATAAAAAAATGTTAGCACAACCTTTTCAGCACTTCAAAAAAGGTTTAACAGTGTAGCTCAGCTAGTATCGAAGAAATAATTCACGGTTTGCGGATGTTCAGGACAAAATATGTATTAGCCAACTCTCACTCACAGTTCGAAAATTCAGTGTTATTCATGTTTTATTCAAACAGCTTTCGTCAGTAGCTAGCAATATTGGAAGAGATACTTTTATTTATGTATGAAATGCAAATGTAGGTGTGTTAGACTTTTGAAGAGGACAGTCTGAGTGAATAATTACTGCTCTTTCCATGTCTCTTATACCACCGTCCGATTTAATAGACTACTTACACAACCGATATCTATTTACTTCAACGGATAGTGAATTGAAGCACTTATTGGTATTAAGATTAAGTGATGAATATGCACGCATCCCAAGCTTATCCTAATAGACGGTGGGAATATTTCCACATATCGCAGGAAAGCAGGAACGTGTCCGGTCCCGTGGTAATGAGGTTGGAAATTCAGCATGGCTAATGTACTCTTAAATGTTAATTCTGCCCACTGCTTTGGCCGTGGCACTAAAAGCACCTCTCACACATGGCTGGGGCTTGATTAAAATCTGTGTGCGGCCCCGCCGGCCCCCGCCAGATGAGGGTGAATATGAATGAGTGAGGCTAGTCCTCGTGCAGCCACGGTCTCTGTCCTTGCCTTCGCGCGCTGAAGCCTCACACCGCGTGTGCTTGGAATGGAGATGAGAGAGGACAGGAGAGGTGGAAGACATGCTGGGAGGACGGTCGGAAAGCTGGCAAAAACAAATGAGAAGGGCAAAGCTCAAGCGGCACTGATCAAAAAGTCAAAAATGGCAGGGAAGGATTACGACTGTCCAGACATTATTTAAATGCTCCGCTAAGATAATGCATTCTGCTGTGACTAAAACATATGACTTAGGACACACTCTTTGTGAGCATTTTGCAAAAGCAATTTCAGGTTCACATTTCACAATTTTTAAAACAAAAACAAAAACAAAACAAAACAAATAGGCCTAAAAAAATTGACTCCAAGAAACAACGCAATATGCTTAGCCTACACAATCTTTAATACATTTTGAATAACATTTAAATAAAGGGTGAAGATCTAAATTTTCCCAGGCCGTACATCACTTTTGGCCACAACTGTGTAGCCTATTACAATATAATATTTGGAATGCAGTCACCACGAAAAAAAAAACAAAAAAAAAAACATGATGTGTATTTTGAGCTATTTGAGATATTTTATTTCAGTGCACAAAATACAGTCAAGAAAGAAACCAGCTTTTTCAGTCTCTCAGAATGATCAATCTGAATAATTTTACAATGCAAGGTTTATTAGGGAAAATATCCAGCAACATTTATCACTTTGTTATTAAGTATCTGAGAGACATAGACTTAGCCAAAAGGATTTAATTTTTTATTTATTTATTATTATTATTATTTTTTTAGCTAAGTTCCAATATCTCTCGATTCACACTCCAGCCCAGTCGGTGGCAGTAATGCACCGTTAAGTTGGTTTGCCAACCGCCATAAAAACAAAAGAAGAAGAAGAAGAGCTATTTGAGTTGCCATAGTTTGCTGTAGGTGTCAAGCAATGACGGGTAATGTAGTCTTCCAGTGAGCGCCGGCGGGAACAAGCTCTCACACCTGTGCTGCACCCTTGCTTGGTTTAACTGATTGCTTTTCAAAGGAAATGATACCAAGATTATCACAAGGTAAGACGTGGCTATATTGCTATTGTTTAAATTGTTGTTCATAGGCTAACAACACGTTCCCAATGGGTGATGCACACTCGTGCCTTCATGCGTCAGGTGTGTAATAATGCCAGCTTGGTGACGAATGGTTGTGATATTTGCTGCTTCAGCAGAACATTTGTATAGGGAATTAATGAATGAGAAATGAATAAATTAATTTTGTTGTTTGATGCTGTGATGTGAGGGAAGTAACGAGAGAATGTAATCGGGAATGCCATACAAAATTGACTTGTGCTTTTCACAAGCCATGCTGAATTATTTTCCCCATATCTATGGCAAAAATAGTACGATTTTAGAAAATAGTGAGACTGTAGTGCTTTTATATTTTCAGTTTTCAATTTAATTTTAGTAAATTTGTTATGAGCTTTTTTCATGTTAATAGTTTAAAATATTTATAAATACCTTTAATTTATTTCAGCTTTAAGTAATTTTACTACCACAACTAGTAAGTAGTTAGTTTCAAAGCCAACATTTCAAACTTTCAAGTTTTCGTTTTTATATATGTGACGCATAGGTTTATTTCCTTAACGGGAAACTTTTTATTTGTTTAGGCCGTTCATTTACACAACAACAGCGTTTTAGAGGCCTGGAAATGCAAACTTTTGAAAACGTCTCTGTTATCGTCACTGTTAAAAATGTGAATTTGTGAATACAGTGACGTCATGCGCATACATACGTGTCCAGTTTATAGGTGTGCAGTGTTTCTTTACAAAGTGACATTGCCATCTACTGGCCTGACATGAATAATAGTGTCTTAGTCGTTTTCACGCATCCATCCGTGTGATCGGGGATCGTTTTGAGAACCTTGGCGTCTGTACGTGATAAATGCAAATGAAAAACTTTTCCATTTTTACTACATTGTTGACATGTAGACGTACCCTAAAACAATGGCCTTCTAAGACTTAATTCATTCAGGAATCAGATTCCACTGATTGTGCTGTGCGTTTTTGATTCACTAAAATAACTGGCTCGTAAAGAGTCATCCATGGGAATTGGATTATACTGGTTGGGCTGAGTGTTTCGCACTGTAAATGCTGTAAACTGTGTGTCAGTACTCTGTCCACATCAGAAGAATGCCAAAAAAAGTTAAAGTCAGCATGAAATGGAATTTGTGATTATCTTTTCTTCCCTGTTGTGATGTATATTTGAGTGAAACGGCTGCTTGAACAAAAACAAGTGTAGGGCGGGGCTTGATTTTGTCTGTGGGGAATTGATTGGATGGTTGTGGTTTGCTATTGGGGGATCTGATGTGATTGACAGGTTGCCCCGCCCTCGTCATCAGAGAAGAGATGAGCTGCAAGAGGGAGGGGAAGTTATTCTGATACAAGATTATGAGGAACATGAATTAAAGAGCAATAATGATTTGCACCGATAACCAAGACGGCAACATAGTGTTGGCCCAGATCCGGGCCACATCTGGTACATATGTGGATTTAACCTGTACCAGATGTGGGCCGGATCTGGGCTGACACTATGTTGCTGACTGGGAATTTTTTTTATTGTATGTTGACTTTAAAAAAAATCATAAAATATGGGAATATTAAAGTAGAAATACTGAAGTAGTATTCTTGTAAACATAGCCTACTGCAATAATATTTTTATTACAATTTTTAACAAAAAACCCCCCCAGATTATTATTTTTTCTTTAAAAAAGGTTCTTATCCCTAATACTTTTCAAATTTTTATCACTATTGTAGTATTTCAAACCAAACAAATTTTCCTTTTCTGTGAAATGTTTTGTTTGAAAAATGCTCCTGTGCTGTTACTTTTTCATAACGACATCAAACCAAGTGGAGTTTATGTAACGCGAAGACTTCTGACATTTGTATGTGTTTCTTAACTGTCCAAAATTGTACTTTTGGATCCCTCTGCCACAGCATACACATACAAAAAAAACGTTTGATATGTGTGAGAGTCCCTGCAGCCTGCAAGTCCCCAGCCTCCCACACACACACACACACACACACACACACACATAAAACCTCCGCCGCCTCGTTCTCTGCCTCTCATCAAACTGCAGCCAGCGTTGCTCCCTGACAGAGCACAGCTCCAGCTCTGGATGCACTACAGACACGCCACGAGGAGACACACCGCTGGAGCCGGTCCGCCTGCCAAGAGCTCGGGGCCCGAGAGGCCCCCGGAGGCCCTGGGGTGTGAGAAAGCACTGCATGCCGCCAGCGCGTCCCTCCACCAGGCCTCAAAACCATCACCAAGGCCGTATCAAAGGACCGACGTGAGCGATACCATCCCCTCCCCTAGGTGGACTCGCTTCAGCTTGTTCAAGTTGCATCGTCGTGCTTGGATGAGCAAGATTTAAATGCTGTTCAACACAATAAATTATCACTGACTCCAAAATTTTCCACTGAAATAAGTAGCATCAGTCATTACGGCCGCAGTAAAGAAGAAACTCAAGCAGAACGCAGGAGGAACATGTTTGAAGAGAAGCACCATCAGCTATAACCAAAACACAATGATCAGATGCTGAACGCAGAAGTCGCATCCATTGCTGACTTTTAGTTCATTGTTCTTTTCGTTTATCTCTTCATATGGACCCTTGTGGTAAAAAAAAAGAGTACACTTTAGCATACTTTTAAAAAGTACAGAGCCTCGCACGTGACAAACGGACCAAAAAGTTTATATATCGAGGTCACGAATTAAGAATTCATTCCTATGATTTATTTATTTGTTCCCTTGTTTTAGTAAATCGTGGCCAATTTGAACTAATTAGTTTCCTCGTTTTGATTTCACTAAAACCATGGAACGAATTATTATATCGTGCGCATGATGCATTAGTAAGTAGGGGTGTTATGAATTGTTAATTCGTGACCACAATATACATATTTTTCACAATATACACATATTTGCTCCGTAACAAAAAGAGAGTTCTCATTATGGAAATATTATAGTCTTAAGCAATGTACATAAATGCATACTGAATGTCATTTTTCAACATGGCGGCTGTAGTACATCCATATTTCATTCATTCATACTATATAGAACATCCTTTTTCTTTAATGGTCGTGAAGTAAGTTCAAATTCAAATGTACCTACTCGGTATGCGATTTCAAACGCATATGTTGGAAGAGGTTACCAAATTAGTTTGCTTTGAAAGTACAACACTTGAGCTTTCCTTTTAGGATAGGATTGCTAGCATGTCCTTTAGAAGCGGCTACAGTGAAGCTGTGACCTTTGACCTCGAGTATTTGTCGAAAATTCCCACAGAGCAGCAACGCGCTAGTCAGATAATAAACGACTTCCCAGGACAAAGGAATGGAGATTTATTTGCTGCCGAAACGTTTAGCGTAGACGCGAGTGTTTCACCGCGGGCCTCAGAAAGGTGATCCGTGAAGACTAAGAGGAACGGTCTGAAGCTAACGCAGAAGAGACTGAACTTCCTTAATGCGTCCGAGACAATCGCAGACTGACTTGGCCATAACAGCATTTCCATCACCCATGTTATACTACTCAGCTAGGCCTTTTTATTGGGATTTATTGTTCAGGAAATGGCAACATGCACTTAATATAGATTGGAATGTCGACACTTTTAATATAGTTCCCAGAAAGGTTTTCAATCATGTATCAATTTTCAGTGTTTTCTTTTTCTTTTCTTACATTAGTAACGCTGACAGAGGTTGTGATGGGGATGTGGTGTGTGTCACGTAAAACCAAACTGCAGGTGGTTGGTGGGCTTTTAAATGTGGATTTTTGGACATTGGGAGAGTGGGGTAAGATGAGCCACTTGTTACTTAACTTGTCCTCTAGCTGAGGATAAATAAGAAGAATGCACAATGTTTTTTTTATGTTTTTACGAATCTAAGAATTTTTTTTCAGGAAATAGTTAATGTTTTGTATTTAATTGTTATTTGTGTTTTAACACACACACACACACACACACTTTTTTATATATATATTTATATAAGTGTGTGTGTGTGTGAGTGAGAAAACAATAATTTTATTTATTAGTTTAATTTATACAAAATATGTAGTAAATATGTACTTAAGTATATCAATTATGTATATATATTAATGTTTATGTATTTGCACATAGCATTTAGTTGGTCTCAAATGCTGAACTACATCTACAAGATGTGAAAGAGAGAGAGAGAGGTTTAAAATGAGAAAAATATGCAAGGCAATGAGTAAATTCTAGAGGGTAAAGATCAGTAGAATCGACACTAGCTCTAATTGTCTTAATCTTGCCAGTAAATATTGCAAAAAGTCACAAGCTGTTGAAATGGGATCTGGGTAAATATGTGTTAAAGGATTCAGTACTAAACACAATTTGCGAATCATGAGGATCCTTATAATTAAGCTAGAAAAATATTGCACTTTTGCTGCCCGTTGATAATTGATCATACGATCTTTAACAATCTCATAAAACACTTGAAGTTTTTATTTTTTCCACTGCTTCTCTGCTCTCCTCCATTTTTGTCTAAATGCCCTGGTGATTTCATTAAGCCTTGGCTCGGATCTAGCTTTAGGTGTTACTATTTTAGACGGTGCACACAGATTTAAGATTTTAGAACAGGATGTATTAAACCAGGACATCATTGCTTCAGTACCCATATCAACAAAACGTGACACTGCAGAACTAGAAATGTCTGCAAGATTATATGCATGCACAAGCTGACTGGCAGTAAAGGGATTAATAGCATGTAAACCGTTTCCAAATGGCCTATAACTCTGCAGGACACCCGAAAACACCAGAAGATAACACTAAAATCATTGTGTGCCTATGCCTATGAGTAGGTCCCAGTACAGATTGTGTACGAATTAGGGCTGCAACAACTAATCGATAAAATCGATTATAATCGATTATGAAAATCGTTGTCAACGAATGTCATTATCGATTAGTTGGTCTGCTTACGTCACGGGGAGCGTTTACTGGTACGCACACACACAAGGTCTCTCTCTGCCGAGCGCGCGCGCTACACGGTTTGGAGCAGTCTCTTCTGTCTCGCATGCGCGCTCTTGCTTGCGCGCTCTAGATTTCGGGAGTTTGAACTAATTCGCGGGCATCAGGGAGCCGCAATCAATATGAGGGAGACTCCCGGGACTTCCGGGATCTTGGGATGTCTGTATTTTGTCTCGAGCATCAGGTTGCGCAATCAGTTCGCTCGCAACGTAAGTGATGGATTAAAATAGCGCTACCGCAGAAATAGGTTAAATTAAAATGGTGTTTACAAAGTGAAGCACTAAATACAAAGGCAGTTAATAACAGCAGCAGTAAAATATTGTTTTTTAGTCACTGTACTCAGTGGTTTTCAGCGAATGCTTGTGCACTAATGCATCATTTCTCCTGTCCTTTACTCAAGCCTGTTAGCTTGCTGGGTAACGTTACCTCCATTCCGTTCTCTTTTTATAGCATTAGTCTACTAAGTTTTAATTGTTTGTCAAACGCGATCTACTGCGGCTCTACGTTTACACAATTGTTTTCAGTCTTTCTATATTTATTTAATCAATTTATCCTTATATTATATTCTTTTATATATTATATATAATATATATTATATTCTTTATCCTTATATTCCTTATATATAATTAATTTTAAATAAAAATTAAATGAATTATATATTTTAGATGTTTTTAGTTCAGATATTCACATCTGAACAACATGTCTGTGTAAATTTGTTTTAACAAAAATCTTGTTAAAACATAATATGTTGGATATCATTTTTTTTAACAATAATCATGTTTGTCAACTTGCCATCAGCAATTATCATTAAAAACAATGCAAATATTGATATTAGTAAAACTCAATGTGTGGCTTTTGCACTTTTTAAAGTACACTTTTACACATAAATACCCTGATTTATTTAGTTATAAAAAAAAAAAAGTAATTTAATTTCTATCCGATTAATCGATTAATCGAAAAAATAATCGTCCGATTAATCGATTATCAAAATAATCGTTAGTTGCAGCCCTAGTACGAATTAAAGAGTCTAAACATTTTTTAACCAATGTTGGGAAGACAAACATGAATATTAAAATCACCCACAATTGATAAGATATCAGAGCTAGGAATCACAGTTGATAAGAAAAAAATTGTTAATAAACTCCTTGTTGTATTGAGGAGGTCTATTAATAAGTGCTCAAAGGGACTGGGCTAACCAGATCAGTCTTAAACATTTGAACCCCAAAACTCACATAGGATTCAACTGAAAGCAGACACAAATTAGCAACCCCTCCACCCCTACCCGTTGCTCTGGGAGTACGTGTAGTTTAAGACTATTTACACACACATCCTCTGTATCATTATTTTGCATCAGGGGAGGTACGAGTTTGGTTTCATCAGAATCAAACTTGGCTCCTAAACTTAATCAATTACCACAGGAGGCCGGTGTTAAAGGCTTCGATGTGAGGAACTTTAGGGAACAGAATCGACTGTATGATTCACAGAGCCGTTCTTTCATCTCCTAGTTTCTCCCGGTATCATTGGCATGCCGATACTGAGTCTGATCTCAGTTCAGGCCTCACTTATAATTGCCTCATTTATAAAATAGTCCCGATTTTCGCTGGTCTTTAAGCGCTGATGACTCAAACAGAAATCTATGAGGCGTGCAAGGGTGACGGAGGGAAAATGCACACCACTTATTTGAGCTTTTGAAGAGAGAACCTCCTCCAGTCTAATGGACAAGTAACACGAGAGTGAAATAACATGGATTTTGATTTTTGTTTCAACCCATTCAGACCGACAAATAGACAGATAGATATAGACAGACTCTCAGAGAGATACTGTATCGACAGACTGTTAGAGAGTTAAAGATATACATGTTTAGACATATATTAACAGATGGACAGATAAATAGATAGTCAGATAGACAAACAGAGAGTTAGATATATATAAATATAAATAGACTCAGAAAGATAGGCAGACAGGGAGATATAGATAGACATGTAGGTAGATAAATAGACCGTGATAGATAGATAGATAGATAGATAGATAGATAGATAGATAGATGGATAGAAAGACAGACAGATGGGATGGATGGACAGACAGATTGGATGGATGGATGGACAGACAGATTGGATGGATGGATGGATGGACAGACAGATTGGATGGATGGATGGACAGACAGATTGGATGGATGGATGGATGGACAGACAGATTGGATGGATGGATGGATGGATGGATGGACAGACAGATTGGATAGATGGATGGACAGATGGGATGGATGGATGGACAGACAGAATGGATGGATGGATGGATGGATGACTGGACAGACAGATTGGATAGATGGATGGACAGACAGATGGGATGGATGGATGGATGGATGGACAGACAGATTGGATGGATGGATGGATGGATGGACAGACAGATTTGGATGGATGGATGGACAGACAGATTTGGATAGATGGATGGATGGATGGATGGACAGACAGATTCGATGGATGGATGGATGGATGGACAGACAGATGGGATGGATGGATGACTGGACAGACGGATGGATGGATGGATGGACGGACAGACAGATTGGATAGATGGATGGACAGACAGATTGGACGGATGGATGGATGGATGGACAGACAGATTGGATGGATGGATGGACAGACAGATTGGATAGATGGATGGACAGACAGATGGGATGGATGGATGGATGGATGGATGGACGGACAGACAGATTGGATGGATGGATGAATGGACAGACGGATGGATGGATGGACAGACAGATGGGATGGATGGATGGATGGATGGATGGATGAATGGATGGCTGAATTGATGGATGAACGGACAGACAGATTGGACGGATGGATGGATGGATGGACAGACAGATTGGATGGATGGATGGACAGACAGATTGGATAGATGGATGGACAGACAGACAGATGGGATGGATGGATGGATGGACAGACAGATGGGATGGATGGATGGATGGATGGACGGACAGACAGATTGGATGGATGGATGAATGGACAGACGGATGGATGGATGGACAGACAGATGGGATGGATGGATGGATGGATGGATGGAAGGACAGACAGATTGGATGGATGGACAGACGGATGGATGAATGGACAGACGGATGGATGGATGGACAGATGGATGGATGGACAGACAGACAGATTGGATGGATGGATGGACAGATTGGATGGATGGATGAATGGACAGACAGATGGGATGGATGGACGGACGGACGGACGGACAGACAGATGGGATGGATGGATGGACGGACAGATTGGATGGATGGACAGAGAGACAGATATTCAGATAGATAGTAACACTTGGTAACATGTATAGGCTACATGTACCTCCGGATGAACTTTTTTTTTTTAAAATAAACCCTTAAACCATGACTTCTGGCAAGTTTTGTGGATACAAATTGACATTTTGAGACATACAATTACGACATACCATCAACAGATTCAAGGTGATTATTGCAGCACGCACCTTGAACTGGTCACAAACAGAAACCTTCATTTTATAATTTTAGACAGGATTTTTCACGTTTTTGTTTTGTGTTCATTTTCAGCTATAAGGTAGATATTGATAGGGGAAAATGAAATGGCACAACCCAGAAAAAGATTATTTAGAATTTATTGAACATTTTAGGCCACACCCAATCTGTGAGCACTTAATTTTTTTAATTTGAACATTTTTAAAATCAAAAGTTTTAAGTTAACATTATTTAATGCACAATGAATGAAGTGAACAAACATGAACAATCAAGTGTTTTATTTGACTTGACTGTGCCTTTATTTAATCCAAAACTGTGTTCGTATTTCATTTTAAAAGACTTTTTAAAAGAGTTATCCAGCCAAGAATAAGCCTAGAACTGCTTTTCTGGTGGACTAATAACAGCACTCTGGTGTCGGTCCGAGACTGTGCTCATGTACTCCTGCTCGTAAAACTACCCGGATACAACCGCACCCGAGTCCACTTTAGGGGCCGTTCACATATCGCGTTTTTTGCGCGCAAATGCGTTATTTCAATTGTAGGCGCGCGTGGCGAGATGAAAACATCGTAACATCTCATCTCAACACGCCATGTGACAAAAACCAACCGATCAGCTTCGCCCTCTCCGTAACAACATCGACAGCTCGGCCGAACAGCTGATCAGAGCTGTACAGGGCGGCTTTTTATTTCTCATCTCCATAAATATATCTAGTAGTAAAGCTAATGCAAGGGCTAGAAATCAATTAATTCTTTGCTACTACTTCCTCGTCCTCATGGAGAGCGCCGCTTTCTCCTTTCTAAAAGCGCTTGCTCTCTCCCGTGGCGTCTGTCGTTGCTATGCAACCATGAATAGAGGCGGCCTGGAGAAACGAGCGTGCTTCCCGCGCGCCTAC
This sequence comes from Tiaroga cobitis, assembly GCA_030578255.1. Lineage (NCBI taxonomy): Eukaryota > Metazoa > Chordata > Actinopteri > Cypriniformes > Leuciscidae > Tiaroga > Tiaroga cobitis. Next base: position 9,712,172 of record CM060612.1, read on the forward strand.
ATTTGAAATAACGAATTTGCACGCGCAGAAAAACGCGCTATGTGAACGGCCCCTTATGGCAACGTGACATTAGCCTAATCGAAAATATTTCCATATGTGGCTCTTTCCTCCTGTCTTGTCAACAAGTGGATTCAGAGCCACCGCATTAGCAGCGCCGGCGCACGCCACGTCTCAGTGTTTTTAGGTGTGTAAGTGGATGTGATATTACTGATCATGTGAAGATTTTGCAGCGGCGCTGAAAATCCAGTGGTGGCGCTGCGCCGCTGCTAAATACATTGTAGGGGAAACACTGGACAGATAAATAGTCCTCCTTTATGTCCTCCTCAGGGGAAGGCGCTGCTCTGTTTAGAAGGCTGTGAGATTCCTCTCCCAGCACTAACTGCTTGATTGATTGTAGTGTGGACATCAGTTTGCCCTGCTGATAAAACAAAGAGGGGAAGTGAAAACATCTGACACTCAATTTATGTCGTTAGTCCAGGGAATCGGGATGGTGGACTGCACGCAGGACGAGGCTGGGGCAAACGGATGCATTAAATGCCAGCATTCAGGGAATCTGATACCCAACTCTGGGGTCTCGCAGTGAAAAGGAAATATGGTGTGGCTTATAGATCTGACAGACACATAATTCAATATAGCCTTGGGAAGACGTTAAAGAAAGTCACTCGGGGAGACTAAACCACTGAACGCGGCTGAGACAGTGTACTCTTGGTTATTGGTGGTCACACTGTTCACAACAGGGGGAAGTTGACGACAGCTTATGAGAAACACTGTTTTAATCACTGGTTCAGTCGTGGAATCCGTTGGGATCTTCGTTAGCTCTGCTGGAAACCCTGAGCCCACTTTATATGTTTGCTCAGCCTTGCTTACAACACAATGACTGAACCGGTGGGGCCGACAGCAAAACCGTGGGAGGCTCGCTGGTGTTTTGATGTTGTGATATCAACAGGATGGTTTTGGCGAGCTGGATGCGAATCAAACATATGACTCATACGCGCCGCATAATTAGCTGCCACTCCAAACCGACTTTCTATGAAACCACAGGACACGCCGCTCGGTTCAAACGATCATTACGCCGCATTAACTTGAGCTGACACTCAAACACAATGTCCTGACCTCTCGGCTGTCTCCAAATTACACTATGCACACATCCCGGGGCACAGAATAACAAAACGTCTCCGACTTTTCATTAGAGTACCGCGGCGAGCTTGTCATGCTAGCTTGTCACCTGGGAGTTTGGCTAGTCCAACATGGCCTCTCCTATAGCCTTGCTGGACAAAGCCCAGATCTTCACTGCCAGGCCTCAGTTTTGTTCCAGAAGCTTCCACCCCTTCAGTTATACGCCGAGGGGACATTCAGAAAAGCCTGTGCTCAGTAGCCAGATCATGTCAGAAGCTGTCAGGTCGATGAAATGACCAGCGGGCCGACATTTCTGCTGCTTTTTCGCTCCGTATAGAGTTACGGATTTCAATACTTTCAGTGGAAGTGAGAATGTTTGCTCATATACTTGAGCATTTAAGTGCAGTCAAATAAATACTGTTTTTTTATTTTTTATTTATGTATTTGTTTATATACAAATTACAAACAAAAAACCCTGACAAAAAAGTATTTTGGTGATTCCATGGGAGAGTTATGGCTAATATTAAAAATAGGGTTATTCTTTATTTTACAGTACGTGTACTTGGCTAAAAGTACTGGTAATATAAGGTAACTTCACGAGTTAAGGTTATGTTTAGGTGCAGGTTCAGGGTTAGTACCTACCGGTAGTTATTACCAAGTTATTGTAATTACTACAATGAGTATACAGTGTGTACATGCGAAACAAGACTGTAAAATAAGGTGCTAACACAAATATATAAAATATACACTGAAATATACCAGTGATTATCAAACTTTAACTTCAGCAGGAGTATGAATGAAGTTCAAGTTGAATGTTTTTTAACGCTCATGAATTGAGCGTAAAACTATTTTACTGTAAACAATGATTGTTGGTTTAATCTAAAAAGTTTGCGTGCTTGCCTTAAAATTGAGTTAATTGAAATAAAATGGAGATTGTTTTAATAAATAGATAATAAATAGAAACTCAAAATATCATGTTATCTAAACCACATTACTTAAATATTTAAGTTGATTTGACAAAAGATAAAAAAGTTAATATTTTTTTTATAGTAACTGATATTTTAGTGAGATACTATTATAGTTTTTATTAATAGTTTGAATTAGGTTTTATTTTTAGACATTCCATTTTCTTATAATTTTTTGTTAAAGTTTTAGTAATTTTGTTGTGTTTTTGTCATTTTTATGTCTAGATATGGTTTTTAATTTCAGTTTCAGTTTTATTTCAGTTTTGGATTTAGTTATTTTACATCAAATTAAACTAAATGAATATTAGAAATGTTTCCTTGACAACTAGCTGAAATAAAATATATATGTATTTTGAATATTGTATATAATTTTTTTTTTAAATATTTATATATATATATATATATTTATTTATTTATATTTTTTTCCTTTAGTTAACTATTATAACCCTAATTTCTTGATGTTAAAATTGTTGATATTTCAGTTTTCACACCTTGCTGGCATGCAGGCTTTGATCCCCATTTACTTATACATTATTAAAAGGTAACTTAAAAATGTCGGAGCCATAAAACTGGCTTGAAACTGAATCTTAATGTCAAAACACCAGGAGAAGTCTCGAAGGCCATGCAAGTCAAGCACATCTGCACCGATCATCAATTCATAAACAGCACCAAGGTGAAGGTTTGGCTCATGAATATTAATCAGGTAACTTGACTGGACGTTATCCACCCAATTAATATTCATGAACCTTTCTATATGGTGATATCACAACCTGCCACAAATGGTGTTTTTCCATCTAATTGATACGGCTTTTTATGCATTTTGCTTTGTGTTTTGCCTCGCTTTATGTTTCTGTTTTGTTTTGTTTCACCTTGCGGTTTCGTTGTGTTTATGTCTTGTTCTATTTTGCTTTGTCTGGAGAAAAAAAAAAACCTTCAGGTTATTATATATGACAGAACTGATGGGAAATATGGGATAGGAGAAGTTACGGAGAGAAAAATAAAGAATATCATTGTTTATAATGTAATTCCATAATATCAGATTCACGAAGGGAGTTGTGACAATTTCCTTCCAACTACAAAAACAGCCACACAACTTACAGTCCAGACAGAATGAAAAACCTGCTCCTCAAAATATGAATTTGCCATGACATGCTATTGGTTTCCCCAAAAAAATTGCTTTTGCAATTGTCAAATAAGACAATATAAGAATCACTGTACCATCAACTATTGACCCTGTTGTTATTTTGCATTAAGGAAAGGAGAGTGAAGTGTGAAGACAAGCATCACATTTTGCTCATACTTAGGCATGTAACTCGTCCCGCACCATTTGCTTATGAATCATACCTCAAATCACACGGCTTGTTGAGGAGAAATGTGCTATTACTTTTGCAAGCAATCAGACTTACAATTTTTACTTGGCATCCCATAGACTACAGTGAAAGATGGACCTGAGCCATATTTAAAGAACAAAATATCACAGAGATTTGAGTGTGGGCCAGAACACCCTTGCAACATCCCTGATTTGTTTTTTGTATTATTAGCAATATACAAAAACTCCAATGGAATCATTTTAAATGCATTAAACAAAAAAACTTCAATAAACAGAGTGTCCACCCACACACACACACAGCTTTTATGAAAACATGACATTTCTACTTTGAATAGCGAGCTTGAATTTCTTTGTTACCATTGTGAAACTAGCGACGCCATTAGTTATGAGTAAAATCAGGTTGATTATGTCTTAATGAAAATGCAACGGATCTGATTGGAGGAAGAGAAGCGTTTTCAAACAATCGTATTTCCCCGTTTCCACCGCCACTCCTCCGATAGATTGCTCTCATTCATTCGTTTTTATCAGGAGCGCACTTTGGGAATCTCCGCACATTGTGCTACGGTTCCTTTGGAAAAATGAAAATAGATTGTCTTCTAATTAATCTCGGGCTTCTTAATTGCTTAATTACAGTCATTTACAGCTCAATACGAAAACAGACGAGAACGGGCAAATGAGGAGATTCATGTTTTATTCAGCGCATCACCAAACGGCCAGGTTTTCAAAGGACGTGCACATCCATTGCATTAGTGTCTTACTTGACTGACTTCAAGTCTTTCAATGTCAGACAATGTCACCCTTTCGAAATGTCTGTGAATTCCTGGGCCCATAAATGAAGTGTCCCTCCTAGATAGATAACAGGGTCAATGCCCCGCTTTTCTCCGTGCTCTTCAGAAATGGTTGTGTGGTTGAGTGTGGCCAGACGGCTGGCTCTCTCTCAGAGACACAATGTCTCACACCCTTTGACAAACTGTACTAACAAAGCGACGGTTGGGTGGAAAACGGCCCCACACTCAAAGACGCTGATAGCCTCCAACGTCCACTCTGTCTGACCCTCAAACACATTCCATAACTCGAGCTGTGCTAAAACACATCTGACGCCAGTTATCAGTGACGGATTGCTGGCCTAAAGCACGATTCTGTGTGAAAACATTCGCATGGGTCTTTTATATATATATATATATATATATATATATATATATATATATATATTATATATATATATTATATATATAATATATATATATATATATATATATATATTTTATATATATATATATATATATATATATATATATATATATATATATATATATATATATATATATATATATTTTTTTTTTTAAGTAAAAATGTAAAGTGTTGTATCCATAAATTACATATAGGGACATAATTATTAATTGCATGCACCAGTGCAAATCCTCTTTTGTCATTATGTTTTTAGGATTTACTAAAGTTTTTTTAAAATCAATTTACTAGTATTTGTGTCATTATTTAACGCCAAAAAAGCATGTTACCACCCACTTTGCGCTTGACATTTCTGCGTCTGTTTTCTTTAATTTGCCGTTTCAGGACAGCATTATTTCTATTGTTCTGGTTTGTGCCAACATTTATGGTAAATATTCACACTTAAAAAATACTTTATTATTTTATACCCTTTATAAGTATATTTTATATATTTTATGCACACTTTAAAACTATTTAAATATATTATACTAATATGATAGTTTGTATAATGATAATATTAATAATTTTAGACCTTGCCACAAAGTTGTTAGTTTACAGCAGTCCTTTATTTCCTGTTTTTTTTTTTTTTTTTACGAAATAATATAAATAAATTGAACTTGATAAACTAACTTGAGTAAATAATTAACTGCTTAAAACAGCTTTTTTTTTTAAATTTCAACAAATAAATAAATAAATAAATAAATGGATACATGCATAAATACATACATAAATGCATGCACACACACACACATACATACATGTATAATTCATTGACCGTCAATAATGAAATCAACAATCAATTAAAAAATTATTATTAAAAAAGATATGTCAGTTATTCTGTGTATAAAATACTTAGTTTTTTTTTTAAAATAATAGGTGCCAAAAAGTATGTGCCACAACACTGAATGTATTGCAGGCTGCGGTTTGTGTTGTAACAAATCCATCTGAGAATTCTATTTGTTTGATCAGCTTATAAAAATACATTTAATCTATGCCGTGATAATGTTTATCCTTTGGCTGGACCATCAACCAACTATTTATACTTCACATTTCATATCTAGCACATTTCCAACTCTTAAACGAATTGGCACGCTCTTGTGTCATGTTCAACATCATCTCTGTTCTCACATATTCACAGCAGCCTGATAGATGACCTGGGAAAAAACTGCACATATTCATACAGTATGTAGAGAAAGCAGAGCTAGCGAGAGATAAAAGACATAAGGACATAAACCAGACCTCTCTGTAGCGTATTGAGTAATCTTGCCTGGCGTACAATTACACACACTCACACACACTCCTCCCACACATATCACTGGCGCTACAGCTGGATGAAATGTACCGTCTCTGCTTGCGCTCATTTCTCAGCAAGATCTTTGAAATATTTTCTCATTTGCAGTAAATCAAAATTAAATATGGATGGTGCTGGTTGATGGGGCCTGTGTTATTAATCACTGGGTACACTTTACGCAGCCTGACTATGTGTGCGCCAGTGGAAGAACACCTGCCTTGGCGGCTGCGAAAGGAAACAGGCAAGCGGCTCTGTTTTGGCCAAACTCCAGGGGTCATCTTGTATGCTAATCTGCTAATATGGTGAATATAATTGTAATTGAATCGTTAGGGCGTACAGATGAGCGGGGGAAACAAGCTATTTCTGCATGCCAATGTTATGATATCAAATTGGTGAACAGGGTTAGATGGAGAGCTGGCGATTAGTGGAGCCAGACAGGCTTGATTTATACACCTGCTTAGAAACATTATAAACCAAACACAGTGTCTTCACTGGAAGCACCCGGCAAGCATCTCTTGAGGTCATCTATTACTAAATTGTCGAGGTGACATGTCACTTATGAATGCTTAGTCACAGCTTAGGAAAAACTGTGAGGTCAAGACAGGACACCGGCAACAACACAATAAAAACTAGAAAAAGGGAAAATTTGTCAAGACAAAATCTTATCTGAAAGGTTAATACGTTTTAAAAAGCAGTGAAGTTTAAATGTTATACAGGCCTTACAGAAAGAGATAGATAGACAGACATACAGACAGATGGGCGGACAGAAAGACAGACAGACAGACAGACCGACAGATATATATATATATATATATATCTGTCTATATTATTCAGATAGACAGATATATAGATATTGAGACAGACAGACAGGCAGACATATAGATATATAGATAGATAGATGGATAGATGGATAGATATATAGATATTCAGATAGATAGATAGATAGATAGATAGATAGATAGATAGATAGATAGACCTACACATAGATATATAGATATACACAGATAGATAGATAGATAGATAGATAGATAGATAGATAGACCTACACATAGATATATAGATATATAGATAGATAGATAGATAGATAGATAGATAGATAGACCTACACATAGATATATAGATATACACAGATAGATAGATAGATAGATAGATATATTAGATATATTAGATATATCAAATTTCAAGAATCGATTCAATTCCGATTCTCAAGATCTTGAATCGATTATCATCATTCGATTCGATTCGATTCGATCCGATCTGATCTTCGAGATTTAGATCAGTGTTTTTGAAAAAAGCATTTTTTTTCAGCTGTTACCTGAAGGACGGTATGCAACATATTGATACTATTATTATAGACATTCAACTGAGTATGGATGGTTGTAAAGAACAATCCCCCTTCCAGAGTGTTGATACAACTGCTTTCCCAAACTTGCACTGGTGTAGACGACAGAGGACGCAGAGGTATATCAGCAGCAGTAGTAGGGCTGACGCGATATCCGCAATCTTATAGTACCACACACTGACAAGTCAACCGCAGAGGATTGCAAGTAACCGCAGCAATATTCACGGTTTTTATAAGGCTATACCCTTCTTGTTTTGAACTTCATGCATGTGTATTGAATGTTGAACAAGTTCATAATGATAACAAGACTGTTTATCATGGTGACAGCGAGCACACCCGGGCCCTTAAGAGAGCAGCCAGAAAAATGGAGCGCAACTGGAAGAAAACTAAACTAGAGGTATTTCGGATTTCGTGGGAAGAGAGCTCGATTGCTTACAGAGAGGCTTTAAAAGCTGCTAGATCTGCTTATTTTTCAAACCTATTAGAAGAAAATAAACATAATCCAAGGTATTTATTTGAAACAGTGGCTAAACTAACGAAAAAGAAAGCTTCAAGCTCAGAAGTGTCCAAGCAACACAGCAGTGATGACTTTATGAACTTCTTCACTTATAAGATTGATAATATCAGGGACAAAATTATAACTATGCAACCGTCTACCACAGTATCGCATCAGGAAGTGCATTGTAGTCTCCCTGAGGAAAAATTTGATTCATTTGTTGCTATAGGAGAGGAAGAATTCTGCAAACTCGTTAATTCATCTAAATCGACAACTTGTATGTTAGATCCTACACCGACTAAGCTACTGAAAGAGATGTTTTCAGAGGTCATATATCCTCTTCTTAATATCATTAATTCATCTTTGTCTCTAGGATACGTACCAAAAACCTTTAAACTGGCTATGATAAAACCGCTTGTTAAAAAAACACAACTTGATCCTACAGAATTAGTCAATTACAGGCCGATCTCGAATCTGCCTTTTCTGTCAAAGATATTAGAGAAAGCAGTATCTTCACAACTGTGTTCCTTTCTAGAAAGAAATGATATCTGCGAGGATTTTCAGTCCGGATTTAGACCGTACCATAGTACTGAGACCGCTCTCATTAGAGTCACAAATGATTTGCTCTTATCATCCGATCGTGGTTGTATCTCTCTATTAGTGTTACTCGATCTTAGTGCTGCATTTGACACAATTGACCACAACATTCTTTTAAATAGACTAGAAAACTATGTGGGCATTAGTGGAATTGCACTAGCATGGTTTAAATCATACTTATCTGACCGTTATCAGTTTGTAGCAGTAAATGAAGAGATGTCTTATCGATCACAAGTTCAGTATGGCGTACCACAAGGCTCAGTACTAGGACCGTTGCTGTTCACTCTGTACATGCTACCATTAGGAGATATCATTAGGAAACATGGAGTTAGCTTTCACTGTTATGCCGATGATACTCAGCTGTATATTTCTTCAAAACCCAACGAAACTTACCAATTCACAAAATTAACGGAATGCATAGCTGATATAAAAAATTGGATGACTAGTAATTTCCTACTACTAAATTCTGAAAAGACAGAGATTCTAATTATTGGACAAAAAACTTCCACACGTAATAACCCAGAATACTGTCTAACACTTGATGGCTGCTCTGTCAAGTCTTCGTCGTCGGTTAGGAACCTGGGTGTGCTCTTTGATACCAACCTTTCTTTTGAAAGCCACGTGTCTAGTATCTGTAAAACTGCATTTTTCCATCTTAAAAATATATCTAAAATACGCCATATGCTCTCATTGGGAAATGCGGAACAATTAGTTCATGCGTTCATGACCTCAAGGCTAGATTATTGTAATGCTCTACTGGGTGGTTGCCCTGCACGCTTAATAAATAAACTACAGCTAGTTCAAAACGCCGCAGCTCGAGTTCTTACCAGAACCAGGAAATATGACCATATTAGCCCGGTTCTGTCAACACTGCATTGGCTCCCTATTAAACATCGTATACATTTTAAAATATTGTTGATTACCTACAAAGCACTAAATGGTTTAGCTCCGCAGTACTTGAGCGAGCTCTTAACGTATTATAGTCCTTCACGTCTATTGCGATCTCAAAATTCCGGCCAGTTGATAATACCTAGAATATCTAAATCGACTGCAGGCGGTAGATCCTTTTCCTATTTAGCACCAAAACTTTGGAACAGTCTTCCTACCATTGTCCGGGAAGCAGACACACTCTGTCAGTTCAAAGCTAGACTAAAAACACATCTCTTTGACCTAGCATACACATAACACACTATAGACTTCTATAATTCAATGTTAGGCTGCATAGATTAGGTCAGCCGGAACTGGGAACACTTCCCTTAAATCTTGATGTACTCGCTACATCATAAGAAGAATGGCATCTACGCTAATATTAGTGTCTTTGTTTATCCCGAGGTTTTACCGCAGCCTGCCGGATCCAGGCCGTGTCCAGATCTGACGAAGGAGATCCGCCTGGACCCGATGACAATGCAGTGCTGAAGTGTCCACTATCCTCTCCCTATGGAGGATCCCTTTCCCACTCTACAGATAAAGCGTTGTGAATTCCGGCTCGCGTACCCCGAAGTGATAAAATAAAACAAAATTCTGTATCAAGATTTGTGGGCGGGAGGAGTGGTTTGTTTGGGCTGGGTTGTGTGAGTTGTAGGCCTGCGCACGTATTTTAGAAGGCACATAACTGTGGAGTCCATTCTGGGTGGGCATGTGGGCGCCGTCGGCGTTGGTCGCAGGTTCGCGTTTGGGGTCTGATCATTTCGACGGAGGTGAATCAATCAAAGTTAACTTTAGCTGGAAATAACATTATTCAAGAACCGCTATAATGCCAAAACAATCTGTTACCTTAAATTATATGTTTATCTCTGTAAAGCTGCTTTGAAACAATCCGTTGTTAAAAGCGCTATATAAATGAAGATGACTTGACTTGACTTGACTTGTAGCCTACGGCTTCCCACAGACAGTGAATGAGAGAGATCGGCAGAGCGCGTGCGATTAATTGCGTCTGTCTTTGAAGTCATATTCGTGGAAAGGTTGCCGTGTAAAAGGAAAGCAAAATATTTGTCGTATAATCCTTTTAACGTTCACGTCACGGAAATGCGCGTCAGCAGCAGCGCTGGTCAGCTTCCCACAGCGCGAGGAAGCCGCGGGGAAATAAAATCAGCGAGTCGCGCATTGAATCAATTCCATATTGGTCTTTAATAAATGAAGCATTTTCAGCGTTATCCATGCGACGCATTGCTGCTTAGCTGAGCCTTGAAAAGTGGAACTCAAAGTTAAAAATAATTAACACCTTGTTTCATTATCTCTTTTAATGAATCAGTTTTCTGAACGTGTTCGTTGAATGAACGGTTTAGTGACTCACTCAAAGTCCGTTGTCGTAACAATGAAAGCCTTTCAATGCGCATAGGGATCTCCCAGTCGCAGCAAGTTAAAGTTCACTGGGAAAATGTAAGCCTATTATTAAATCGATCCTCTGAGTTACGGATCGATCTTTAGAAATTTATATGAAAATCGATTCAGAATTGGTGAATCGATTTTTTCAACACAGCTCTGATAGATAGATAGATAGATAGATAGATAGATAGATATTCAGACAGACAGACAGACAGACAGACATTAAGATAGACAGACAGACAGACAGACAGACAGACAGATATTCAGATAGGCAGATAGATATATATCCAGATAGATAGATATTCAGATAGATAGATATATATTCAGATAGACAGACATACACTCACCTAAAGGATTATTAGGAACACCATACTAATACTGTGTTTGACCCCCTTTCGCCTTCAGAACTGCCTTAATTCTACGTGGCGTTGATTCAACAAGGTGCTGAAAGCATTCTTTAGAAATGTTGGCCCATATTGATAGGATAGCATCTTGCAGTTGATGGAGATTTGTGGGATGCACATCCAGGGCACGAAGCTCCCGTTCCACCACATCCCAAATATGCTCTACTGGGTTGAGATCTGGTGACTGTGGGGGCCATTTTAATACAGTGAACTCATTGTCATGTTCAAGAAACCAATTTGAAATGATTCGAGCTTTGTGACATGGTAGATTGTCCTGCTGGAAGTAGCCATCAGAGGATGGGTACATGGTGGCCATAAAGGGATGGACATGGTCAGAAACAATGCTCAGGTAGGCCGTGGCATTTAAACGGTGCCCAATTGGCACTAAGGGGCCTAAAGTGTGCCAAGAAAACATCCCCCACACCATTACACCACCACCACCAGCCTCCACAGTGGTAACAAGGCATGATGGATCCATGTTCTCATTCTGTTTACGCCAAATTCTGACTCTACCATCTGAATGTCTCAACAGAAATGGAGACTCATCAGACCAGGCAACATTTTTCCAGTCTTCAACTGTCCAATTTTGGTGAGCTCTTGCAAATTTTAGCCTCTTTTTCCTATTTGTAGTGGAGATGAGTGGTACCCGGTGGGGTCTTCTCCTGTTGTAGCCCATCCGCCTCAAGGTTGTGCGTGTTGTGGCTTCACAAATGCTTTGCTCCATACCTCGGTTGTAACGAGTGGTTATTTCAGTCAAAGTTGCTCTTCTATCAGCTTGAATCAGTCGGCCCATTCTCCTCTGACCTCTAGCATCAACAAGGCATTTTCACCCACAGGACTGCCGCATACTGGATGTTTTTCCTTTTTCACACCATTCTTTGTAAACCCTAGAAATGGTTGTGCGTGAAAACCCCAGTATCTGAGCAGATTGTGAAATACTCAGACCGGCCCGTCTGGCACCAACAACCATGCCACGCTCAAAATTGCTTAAATCACCTTTCTTTCCCATTCTGACATTCAGTTTGGAGTTCAGGAGATTGTCTTGACCAGGACCACACCCCTAAATGCATTGAATCAACTGCCATGTGATTGGTTGATTAGATAATTGCATTAATGAGAAATTGAACAGGTGTTCCTAATAATCATTTAGGTGAGTGTATAGATATTCAGATAGATAGACAGATAGATAGATAGATATTCAGATATACAGATATTCAGATATAAAGATATTCAGACAGATATATAGATATATAGATAGATATTCAGATATACAGATATTCAGATATAAAGATATTCAGATATAAAGATATTCAGACAGACAGACAGACAGACAGACAGACAGACAGACAGACAGACAGATAGATAGATAGATAGATAGATAGATAGATAGATAGATAGATAGATAGATAGATAGATATTCAGATAGACAGATATTCAGATAGACAGATATTCAGATAGACAGATATTCAGATAGACAGATATTCAGATATAAAGATATTCAGATATAAAGATATTCAGACAGACAGACAGACAGACAGACAGACAGATAGATAGATAGATAGATAGATAGATAGATAGATAGATAGATAGATAGATAAACATTAAGATAGACAGACAGATATTCAGATAGATAGATATTCAGATAGACAGACATATATATATATATATATATATATATATATATATATATATATATATATATTCAGATAGACAGACAGATAGATAGATAGATAGATAGATAGATAGATAGATAGATAGATAGATAGATAGATAGATAGATAGATATTCAGACAGACAGACAAACATTAAGATAGACAGCCAGACAGATATTCAGATAGATATATATCCAGATAGATAGATAGATAGATAGATAGATAGATAGATAGATAGATAGATAGATAGATAGATAGATAGATAGATAGATAGATAGATAGATAGATAGATAGATAGATAGATAGATAGATATACAGATATTCAGACAGACAGACAAACATTAAGATAGACAGCCAGACAGATATTCAGATAGATATATATCCAGAGATATATATATACAGATAGATACATATTCAGTTAGACAGATAGATATGCAGATAGACAGATATCCAGATAGATAGATAGATAGATATCCAGATAGATAGATAGATAGATAGATAGATAGATATACAGATATTCAGACAGACAGACAAACATTAAGATAGACAGCCAGACAGATATTCAGATAGATATATATCCAGATAGATATATATATATACAGATAGATAGATATTCAGTTAGACAGATAGATATGCAGATAGACAGATATCCAGATAGATAGATAGATATTCAGATAGACAGACATATATATATATAGATATTCAGATAGATAGACAGATAGATAGATAGATAGATATTCAGATAGATAGATAGATAGATAGTCAGACAGATACAAACTCCCCTTTAATTAAAACAAGGCAAACTAAATGTGAAATCTCTTATTTCACATGATCAAAAGACACCTTAACTCATGAAGTCAATGAATGTCAGATGAAAGGACCAATGAATGCAAAACATAATGCAGAACATTTTATACATTTGTGAATTTTCGGATTAAATGCATGATTAATAAAATTCACAGCACTCACACATTGTTGCACAAACAAAATAATTTAATATCAGTCACAAAAAAAAAAGTCGCAAAAAAAAAAGTCGCTAGAAAGTTTGTGTAGTGCATCAAAACCGTGCGTCTCTGCCGATTTTATCATGCCCGCAGTGTAGACTGGTGCATTGATTATATAATGGGAGCGATCGAGTTTTGTCGAGTACACCGCACACATTCGCAGAATCCACGGTGAAAGAAAGAGTGTGTTGGCGAGCTGGAGAGTAGACAGTAGATTAAGTGCACTACACCAAAGCTCTCAGTGCACAAGTGTTGTACGGCTCGGAAAGGCAGCAGTACATGGGGGTGGATGAGGGCTTGGTGGGAGAGAAAAAGAGAGGGGAGTGTTGTCTCTACTCTGCCACATGGCGGTAGGCTGGAGGAGAGGTTGCCAGGCAGCCTTTTGAGCAGTTCAAGGCTGTTTGAAATTTCAGTTGGATGAAGGAGGTTCATTAAGGAGCCTTTTCGCCCAGCGTAAAAAGAAGTGTCCATCACCTTTAGAGCTCATGTGCCCACACTCACGGTGGCTTAGGTTTGCAGACACATAAAGCACTCACATGTACGCCCACTTGCTCAGTTGTGGAGAAATCTCTCTGTGCGCTGCTCTAATTTATATGCCATCAGAACTCTGAATATGTGTGCGTTCAATAAAATAATCAATCTGGGTTGAGGCCAAGGCAATAGAAGCTGAGCAATACGTTTGATTAACAAGCACAGTTTACATTACATCATATCAAATCAACCAATCATACTCACCGTCTGAAACCGTAGAGCCTCTTTGTGACTGTTAAAAGCAAAAAAAAAACAGAGGAGCTAGACTCTGGTATATCTGGCTCGTTCTCCCATTGACCTTTATTGGAATTCAGGGCACCGTGAACACAAAAAGGGGCTTGTTCAGGATGAAACTCAGTGCTTCCTGGAACCTTCTCCAAGAATAGCAGAGGAAAAAAAAGTATGACTTAGAGTAGCAGTGGCGCTCTAATTTTATGTGATCGTATTTTTTTCCTAAACTAACAAGCGGCGTTGTCTTTTAGGCAGGGTTTGGGTTTCATCTGTCCTACTTTCGGAGGTTCTCTTGGATCGCAGTGGACATTCAATCACTTGTTGTCTGCCTGCGAGAGTCCTGGTTAATATTTCCGCACTGACCGCCGGCTGAAGTATTATATACTTGGCGCTGTTGTATATCAGCATGGCTACCGTCACCACACATCAGGATCAGGTGTCCTTGAACTTGTGGGCTCACTTGAACTTCTCTCAATATGCTTGATTGCAGTGATTGTCAGTATATGAATTTAGATGTAAAAATCCATATCCCAGTGCTCCTTGCACTACCATTGAATGTGTCCCACAGGGCTTATACTTACTGGGACTGTAGAACGTTTCACTGGAGACCGTGACATTGAAAGAAGATACTTTCCAACCCTCGAGAGACATCTTCAAGACATTCCCCCATAAATATGATCCTTGGGGCCGTAAATCATCTTAGCGCTTTGTATAGCCAACATTTAAAATGAGCCATATTGGTAATGGATGCATTCTAAAAAAGCCTGATGGACCTTTGACAATTTCCTAAAAAGTCTTACCATTCTCCATCGCTTGAAAAAATGCAAATGTAGTCACTGGCACCTGACTTACCCAGAAGATTGAAGGGGCTTATACAATTTGTAATAAGTAGTGTACAATAGGAGTTTAATTTTCACCCTTGAGTGAACAAGGAATATTCGTTTTTTGGTGGAAGGGGGCGGGTTGGATTCCTACGCCTGTGAAAAAAGGAGTTCATTTGGATGGAGGGTGTTTGCTAGTTATTTGCAGGGATGGAAATGAAGCCTCTTGCCAAGGCATCAGCTGCAACTGTCAGAGGTCTCTGAAGCGAACAGGGCTGGGGATTAGGGGGCAGATTGTAGCGAGGCAGCCGTTATGGTAACTGAGAGGCAGTGAGCAATTCAAGGCGATTGCTTTGCGGATATCTGGGGCCCTCTTAAGCTGCCTGTCACAGGTGAAGGAGTCTCAGAATAATTATCACAGTCTGTCTTGCTTCGACGCTGTAAGGATTCTGTAGCTGCGAATCAAATTATGTCTATGTTTGCAAT
Source organism: Tiaroga cobitis (assembly GCA_030578255.1). Lineage (NCBI taxonomy): Eukaryota > Metazoa > Chordata > Actinopteri > Cypriniformes > Leuciscidae > Tiaroga > Tiaroga cobitis. Next base: position 9,727,990 of record CM060612.1, read on the forward strand.
GGGATTTGATTATAGGAGATAACAGGAAACGGACATGAAACTTGTTAATTATTTATGTTTTTTTCTATGTACACTTATATTACCCTGTGCGAGACTTTCCTTTTATTAATTAGCAGTACTTAGGCAAGGGTTGCTATTGCTCATGAGGTTTAGTGACACCTTACCTTAAGTTTAAACTGCACTGTTGTTATGGGGATGAAGGATATCTCAAATGATGTGTTAACTTTGAAGTGTGCTATTACTTTTCAAGTGTACAGGCTTGTACATTTCTCCTGGCATACAACAAAACATGAAAAAATGCATTAAAAACTTGACTTGATGGCCCTCCCACATAGCAGTCGCTAAGCAACACCCTAGCAACTACCTAAGTGCCCAATGCCTTAACAACTGGCCACAAGACCATATTAATGCCCACAAAATCAACCAAAACACATAGCTGTAGTGCCATAGCAACCATCTAGGGTTTCGTTTCCCGTACAACGACGTAACTCACTGCTTAACCACCATTATACGATGCATCGTTGAAGAAATTTCCCGAAACCATATTGTCGCAAATCGGTCGTTCAACCACGTTGGTTAATGATGTCACGCAGGGGGAGTAATAACTTATTTTTAAAGAATCTGTTTGAAATCCAATGCTAGATGTTTTGCTATAAATTACGGAAATGGCATCTGAGGGCTATTTCTCTTTTTTCAGTTATTTTGCTTTATTTCAGATTCAATCATAGGCTCGTTCTTGCATAGTAGAGCACGTTCACACATGCAGACTCTTCAAAAACGACATTTTAAATCTCTTGACAAACTAAAAGCGTAAACGACATTTGTATGTATTCTAAATAAAATGCTTATTTGGCTTAAGATAAGGATTTATTGAGTCCACATGTCATGCAAACAAGAAACTCTACATCTAACCACAGGTTAGAACAGGTTCGTTAGTACTATGTTTTCGGGAAACACCGACTCATTGAACTATGCTGATAACGACAGAACTTGCGACTATAGTTGGCTAACGATGCTTTTGGGAAACACACCCCTGAACAGTCTAGCATTAAAATGCATAAAAAACTAAATGCATAGTAATGCCATGACAATCACATAGCAATGCCTTTGCAACCACCTAGCAAAATCTTGGAGACCACCTTACAATTCCCAAACAACACCTAGATGACTTTAGCAATGCCCTAGCAACCGTCCAGAAAACTCTAGCAACTGCTACACTAACAAAAATAAGAACATCTTAGTAACTGCATAGCAATACCTTAGCAACCACATAGAAACCACCTAACAATTCCCTAATAACCATCCAAAACACATTACATAAAAAAAAAACCTACATTAAAACCTGCATTCAAACCCATCCAAAACACCCTAGCAGCCAAATAACATTAAATAAAAAACATTAAGAACACCATAGTAACTGCATAGCAACACCTTGACAACCCCCCACGAGACACTATCATTTTAATAAACTAGCAAACTGGATCTAGAAAAAGGCAAACATATAGAGATAGAGCTGACACACCTGTTATCTAGTAAATGTTTGTTGCAAGACAAGGAAGATCTCTCTACTGGGCACAATGCAACATTTGAAGACAAGACATGTGATACGTCCACAACCACTCAAGCTGAATGTCAGTGTAAAAGATCCTTCATTTTCAACCTGGCAGTTCTTTCTAAACTCCCTCTCTCCCTTGCTTTTCTATGCGGCATTTAAGCTAGCCGTATTCTCATGGCTTCTTTGATGCACCGTCTCTTTTAGATTTATAGCTCAGTCAGAGCCAGGTGTAGCACTTGGAACTGGGGTTAAAAGCCCTTTTATTGCACAGTTTTATGAAACCAGGACAAGGAAACAAGAAACTGAATTTTGGAGATTAGAGAAGGAGATAACTGTTTGTATTCCTCCTTGAAATTCCAGAGGATAATATAGGACATTCACTTTATGGACTCCAGAGGAAGAAAATAGGATATATGTACATCTTCCCCCGCAGGAGTTTGGATCTTGTAAGAGATTGCGTCCTGAGCTTGACATGAGCAAAAGGGGACAAGCTACAAGATGGAGAGACTGTAGTTTTACAAAGGAAATATTAAATTGCTGCTATGTTCTTCCTAGAAGATTTTTAAGAAGAAAATATATCTTTTTGACATTTCTCCAGCAATAAAAAAAGACTTTATGAAACTTTACACATATCTTTATTTTATTGTTTACAAATTATTTTATTTTCTGATTGGTTATTTAATCCAAATGCAATAACTTCCAAATTTCCCAACTAGGATGTGTAACACTATTAAGTCTTAATAGACTTAGTATAAACTTCTTATTGATTCTGATTCTTATCGATTCCTAATTGTGATTACAATAAGGTAAAAAAAACAAACAAAAAAAAACAACTTATATATCATTCAATTTTATACTAAGTCTCATTGCAAAACATTACATTGTAGCTGAATACCATAAACACAAATCAACAGGCTAAAGAACACTTACACATGGAACTTTTACCTATGATTTAAAAATGTAATTGCAAAAAAAACAACTAGACTAACTAATATACATTCCAGGCATTATTATTTAAGGCAAGTAAACTCTGTAAAATAACACTGCACTTCATAAATACAATATATACATTGAATAACTTTTGTAACTATATTTGTAGTCAAGAACAGCGAGTGAATTTTCGGTCTTTTGTTGTTTGATTAACGTTATTGTAGAGAAGGCAGCAGCAATATTAGGCTGCTATAACTTTATATCCAATATACTGTTACACAAGTATTTTCTTTGTTAACTGTTTACGCCTTTTAATAAATTCCTTTGGAGCAGTAATTGTCAGTGTGCGGACTTCACACTTCTTTAACTGTTTATGCTCACTCATAATATTACCCAATAGCCAAGTTGAATTATGGGATGGATTATATATTGTACCAGTGTCCTGGGGCCTCAGGCTTCCAGGGATCTCTTAAGCCTTAGGAGACTGGACAGGGACTCCCAAAGCCAGGTGAATGACAGGGACCTCTGCATCCAATCCCACTTTTTGATACTTAAGATCTGTTTAACAAGTCATCTAATGTTAGCATTTGGCCACATTGACTTTGCCGCTTTACACAGGATAAGGGGTTTGCACTAAGGGCAACAGGCCTTACATTTTTTTTAGCCATAGGCCCCTTTGGACCATGATCCATCCGTCCTAACCTCCACAGCCTGGAGAGAGTATTGACTAGCGACCGCTTTGACTGTAATTACTTTGAAAAAGGTTACTGCTTCTATAATTGACTGATGTGATGTCTCAAAGTTACGACCAGGAAGAGGTACACCAAAGAAGCATTATAATCGGGACAAAGAACCCCACACAATGAGAGGTTATTAGCTTAGGAGTCTAGTGTCACTGATGTCAGTCAAGTCATACTTTGGTGGAATGGATGGGAGAGTCTGGACTGTTTTCATCTGCCTTATTTAAAGGAATTAAAGCCATTTCTGTTCCACTCCTTCTCTTACTTTCTCTTTTCTTTGCTTTCAGTACCCCCACCCCACCGCCTCCTCCAATTATGGACATGCTTTCATCTGTACGGTCAGGAATGAGCTGATAGGATCAGGATAGTTGAAGAAAGAGCCATTGTTTTGTCCATCTTTCATGGTGCTCATGCCACCTCCCTGTTTTACCCCAAGCAATAGCTCACCCAAACATGGAAATTCTGTCATCGTTTATTCACCATTATGCTGTTCAAAACCCATACAACTTTCTTTTGCTAAAAGAGTGTAGTAGAATGTTCACATTGTTGATATCCCAAAAACTTAAACTTAACTTAAATTGAACCTAGAATGTTTCTTTAAAGAAACGCTTCAGATAGCCATATTCCAGTGTACTAGCCCTTGTTGATTTACTGTGTTACTCCACAAACTGACATATTAGACTGGGAATTTTTGGGGAAGGTGAGCTTCCACACAGCACTTTCTAGGACAGTGTGTACACTCGATTAGAACTTGCCGTTTCCTGGTACAGTAAACAGATTTGAGAAATGAGCTGTTAAAACTTGTCCTATTTATTTTTCCTCAGAGTAACTCACTCTTTGGAGGAGTTGTATTGTTTGACAGAGGGGTCTGGGCTTTTGTAAGCATTTTTTTTCGGAGGCTGTTGCTTCTCCAAGACAAAAAGCTCCAAAGATTAATACTTCCAAACCCCCATGTTCGGCCGAGTCATTGAAAAAAAAAAATCTCTTTTTAAGCCTCCCAATGTTTGATGACTGTGGCTTATTTTTGCCGCAGTTAGTGCCCCATAAATCACGCCTCATATTTTATAGAGTTCATAGTTGAGCTTTAAGCAACATTGAAGTTAATGAGGCTTAACAACAAATACTAACAATCCTGTAACTGTACACTCTGCCACATTGAACTGACCTCCCTGTGAGATGTTATTTTTAACAAGTTCATGAAATCATAAATCATTTGTTCCTGGACTGGATAAGACCTCTTCTATACGTATAGCAAGAAATGCATGACCACTTGGTAGCGGCTAATAAGTCCCAAAAGTGATTGTTTTGGATTCATTGAGATACATTTAAGGTACGCTGTGCTTTTTTTAGGAGTTGCTCAAAAAGCAGTTACTTGTGTAATGGCAGTGTGGAAATCTGAGTTCCTTGAGGACCCCAGGGGCCCGGGCCTCTCTCAGGATTGCAGCCCTCAAAGGGCCAAGATAATTAGGCCAGGTGAATGGGGTGGCAGCCTGATATAGTGGGGCCTTGTTCCTGCTGCTGTCCGCCTATTGTCTGGGCAAGCCACTGGGATGATTTTCACCAGGAAATAGTTCAGAAGAGGGTGGGTCATAATTATGAATAATGTAGACATAATAGAAGATTTGGTAATTGATGGAATCGATTGGAGAAAGGGCAGCCATATGTCCCAGGTAAAGGGTTGATTGAACCTTTTGTTGGTGTTAGACAGTAATAATGATGTAATGCTTTTCTTCTTAACAATTGAGTCTCCAAGAGAATGTTAGGGTCAATGACACTCTTGCTGAAGAAAAGTCCCTCTATTAGTGTGTACTGCCTTTGAAACACATGTTTTCAACATTTCTCAAACATCAAATTAAATATGATGTCTGACCCGAACTGAACTCCATACTATTAAAAGAAGGATCTATTCTACTCAGATCTAAAACTGCTCAAATATCTAAGAAAACAGGCAGTACATCTGTGCTGAAACACAAAGATGAGCAAATCTGCCGAAGGGAGAATTGTGAAGTGAATGGATATATTGTGTATTTCCGTTAGCCATGGTTACTGGCTTTTTCTTTTTGCCTGAAACTGTCTCTTCCAAGCCCCCCTCTCTCTTTCTCTCTATCTTTCACCCTCTCTGGTGCACTGAGCTGCTGCCGGCAAGATAAGGCCTGGTCTCTCCGAGTTTAGGCTTAACGTAATCCCTCACCCCACCCCCAAAAAAGACAGTGCTTGTGCTCATCCACACGGAGACGGAAAACAGAGGATGTAGGGAGGATGAGGGAGAAAGGATTGTGGGGCACTGCCCCACATTTGGAGTTATTTATTTGAGCATGAAATGACTACAAATAAATACAACGTATGGTGGTTCTGGGTTAGGAAAATGTCCTGTACTCTCTGTGATCAGAGACACTGGCTAATCTTTTGACAAGATCCTGAATTCTGAAGCCCTGATGCCCGTCTACCTGTGCGTGGTGATACTAGCTAACGGAGAGCTCAATCTCATACAATGTGCTCTTTTCTATTAGATAGATCTTTATTTCTTTTCTAAACACAACGATTGAGAGTGTTTTCTTGTTACAAATTAGAGCCCGACCGATATATCGGCGGGCCGATATTATCGGTATCGGCATTTATAATGGCCGATAAATGAATATTGGGTGCAGTGATTCATGTAAGGGTGGCGATGCCAATAAAGCACATAAAATCTGTCACAAAGAACTGACAAAAGTAATGATTGTGAATACATCAAATATATTAAATTGTTTATTAATAACAAGTCTTTTCAGTCAGTGTCGATGCAAAGTTGACAACGCTGACTCGCGATCTTCAGTGAACCCGCCAGAGAGAAATGCACATTTCATACGGATTACAGAAGAGAGCAGTCTGTCTTTCGCTTTGAATTGTTCTGTTTAAAAGTAGACATTTCAATATAGATATATTTCTCAGGTCTATATGCTGAGTTTTCGGTTCATTTATGAGACGAGTTGCAGTTCACGCGCCGGTGCCTCCGTGTCGAGATTATCTATTTTCTGCTATATTTACTTCTTATTTATTAAATCCAGGCAATTGGTTGATGAAACATTTATTAAAATTAAGATACAATTAATACAAAACGAAATTCGCTTTAATGAAAGGCTTTGTGCTTTCAGTTTATGGTGAAAGTTTTAAAGCACTTTAGTGCCACTTTCAGAGCTTGTCACATCCGTAACATTGTTTTTTTCCTCATAGGCCTATATGGGAACACGAAAAATAAAATAAAATGAATATTTTATGTTCTGTTGAGAGCCAACCCTTCTTCATCCGGTTGGTAGTAGCATATTACTTTTGATTTGCGCAGTGTAGGCTAATTCACAGAATTGATTTCTCTACTACCAGCCTCTGTCACGTATTGTGTGAGCTTGTGATGACTAAGGAAAGCGCGCAGCTGAGAAGTCCTGATTATATTGTCTACTAGGGCTGTAACGATACACCAAACCTACGATTCGATTCGTATCACGATTTTTGACCCACGATTCGATTCGTATCGCGATTCTATCACGGGGGCGGGGCTTGAGGGGGCGGGGCTTGTGGTGAAAAAAAGAGATTTTGAGAGAAGAACATTTTTGCCAAACAAAATTATTACATTTATCTTGCCTAAATGTTTACGCTCATTGCATTTTTACAATGGGGTAATATTGTTGTTAAGAAATTACACATCACAAGGAAGCTTGATTTAAATTGTTTAATTAAATTGAAAAAAGTAGCCAAATAAATACAATAGAATAAAGATACAAATAAAGACAATTAAAGAGAAAAGTTTTTGAATAGGTCTAACACTAGTATTCATATACAGAAACTGAATAAAGTAATCAAATGGAAAATAACACTGGGTAGTATTTTAGTCCTGAATAAATTAAATGCATAGGCTATTAATCCTGATTCCTTTAACTTAAAGCCGTCTTTTGTTTTTTTGACAACAAAATTAATGACAGACACATATGGCTTCCGTCACTTTAAGAGCTAGTGCACGGATCCTGTGTTCATTATACTGGCATGCGTTTTATGCCTATTAAAGACAAAACCGACTATGTTTAGAGTATAGCCTACTCTTAAAGACCGAAATTGACAATTTTGCGTGTTAAAGCAATATAATCCGCGAAAAATAGTTACTGGCCAGCTGTTTTTGAGGCGGATTTTCTATGAATGTGCGCATAGAAAATAATCTCTCAGAGAGCGCGCGAGCACTGATTAGTGTAAAATTGCTTGAATGTTTAAACTGGTAAGACTTAAAAAGACTTTTACAGTCTATGGTCCCGACTCCAAAACGCGAGTGTGTATTATCGCCGCATGCAGCGCCTGCCTTGCACAACACATTATGAGAGAAGAGATAGAAGACGCGCGCGGCACCGCTGAACACTCACGCTGTTTGTGAAATTGCGTCTGGAAGATAGTTGTTAAAAGAATGATTTGATTTTATTATCTGTGTGGATTACGATTGCGGGAATTTCCCGCATTATAAATGGGAGACCTGCGGGAATGATTAGAATTATGCGCAATACCCGCGCCGAAATTCGAGCCCTGGTTCTGGACAGGAAGGATAACTCTGGGAGTTGGAAGGGGTGTGATCGCGATTCTGCCTTCTCACATCGCGATACAGGATCGTGGACCTGAGTATCGCGATTTCGATTTTATATCGCGTATCGTTACAGCCCTATTGTCTACTATATTTACTTTTTATTTAATAATCCAGGCAATTGGTTGATGAAACATTGATTAAAATGCGTTGCGCGAGCGACAAATCTCCGACAGTAAACTGATGCCCCATTCTGCTTTGTAACGGGCACTTTTTCGCGTCTCGGGTAAACTGCTGGTGCGACGCGAGCAACAACGCCCGCCTCCGGTGTAGACACAGTGTTAAAGCTCATTATGCCGCTACGTTACACAAGCACTCATTTATATAATTATTAGGGGTGTAACGATACACGTATTCGTATTGAACCGTTCGGTACGAGGCTTTCGGTTCGGTTTTCGGTACGCATTTTTGAACCGAACGGTTCGTTGGACCATTTTTCCTGCCGACCAAAATTTCGTTAATTCAAATGTAGGCGCGTTGCCACGCGCGCTCAGAGACGCTGGCGTGACCACAACATTGCCCAACATCAAATGGCAAATGTAATGTAAGCGGAACGAAACCACTCGTTATTGTGTGGTTGACGGACCGTTTATCAGTTTGGACCAATGCAGCGCGAGCGAGCCGATCTAATCATCAGCACTGTTACTACACAGCGAAATCCAATAAAAAATTTGAATTCGCCACTGAAGTAATAACATCGCTGCGAGATCTAGTGAGAAACATTCGCATTTCTCCGTTAATAACGGAGAAATGCGAATGTTTCTCACTAGATCAAACTGCGCTGACGTGGAAACCAGGAAGAAACATTGTGCCATGAATGAACTATCCAGTGTCCACAGATCAGCAACATTCACCATGGATTTACTGTATTAACACTACTAACTGTAACCATGGATGTTTGGCAGGAATGGTAGGCTATAATGCTTTCAAGTAACATTACGTCGGTTTTATTTTGACATTATGAATACAATTGCTGCCCTCAAATGTTAATCTGAACTAAAATAAACCTTTGTTTATAACTACTACAATATTACATTTCATTTTGTCCAAGGGGCTGTTTTGTTTTATAAGCTCCTAAGAAAAGTCAAGCTCCATCATTGCTCAAAGTAAAAAAATATCATACTTTATGATGTTAGTTTTAATAAAAATATAATTAAAAAAATTAAATCAAGGAAATTTCTTTGGCATTTCTTTCTTTTTGCTGTATCGGAAACGTACCAAATCGTACTGAACCGAACCGTGGCACAAGTGTATCGTATCGAACCGAACCGTGAATTTTGTGAACCGTTACACCCCTAATAGTTATAACACTATGTTTCAGGTTTAGTACATTTTGCTTACTACTTATTTAAAAATAGTATAAAAGTAGGCCTACTGTAGCCCCACATATGTAATTAAAACGTTTTCATTATGATATTATTAATTTATTTTAGTAAAAAGATCTGAGTTCTTCCTCCACTGGTAGAGATTAGAGGAATTCATACTAAAAATAAAAGATAATAAGGTTTTGTCAGTGACACTTTTGATATATTTATTGATACAAGTTATGTTTTATATAAAGTGACTAAATTAACAGACAAAAGTCGTTAGTGAAGATTATGCAACAGTTAGAATATACTATAATATAACATGCAATGCAAACTAGTTTGATTACAGCTCAAATGCATCATTCTCATGATACCATTCACCCTGCCTCCATTACATTTGTCACACTCACACATGTGTTTGATCACCACATTGGAGTGATCATTGCAAAACATTTATATATTTATTCTGTTTGTATACTGTGTATTCTATATACAGTACCCATCAAAAGTTTGTACACACCAATAGGAAAGTGTGTCCAAACTTTTGACTGGTACTGTACTATAATACACATACATAATATTGCTACTGTATTATAATATATAACATTGGCCGATATATCGGTATCTGGCTTTTTTTTATCGGTATTGGCATCCATATCGGTCGGGCTCTATTACAAATGCATTTTACCCTACGTGTCCTCTGCCGTGAAAGAAATCTGCACAGTATCGCTCTAAAAACGCCTACGGTCTACTGCTTGGTGGTGGTCTGCAAGACATACTGCTAGTTCATGTTTCCAATACCAGAGCAAACATCAAAAAGCCTTACCTAGGGCTGAACATTCAATATCTGTGTTACTTGCACAAATTTTCAACGCAGTGTCTGGAGCTAACAACAAATGAAGCAGACCAAACGTCCTCGGGTTACGACTGTAACCCTTGTTCCCTGAGAAGGGAATGAGAACTGCGTCGAATGACACTTTGGGGGAACGCCCCTCAGCGTAGCGCCTCTGAAGTATGAATGAAACTAAGTCAATCTCCAATTGGTGTTGCGTCATGACGTAATGTGTGACGGCACATAGGCCGAAGCTATAAAGGGACGCCGGCACACATGAGATGTCAGCTTCTGTGATGAAGGAAGTGCTCCCAGGCAGGGGAAGGCGTGGCCAAGGGACGCAGTTCTCGTTCCCTTTCGAGGGAACTCCAACTGCGTCGAATGACACTTTAGGGGAACGAGTGCCCACTACGCCACAACGTGCCCTGCCTGCCCTAGTGTGAAGCTGCTCACAGGCACACTTAGGACGAGAGCACAAACGAGCCGGGTGTTGACGGAATGTCCAGACTATAAAACCTAATTAAGGTATGAGGGGTGGCCCATCCTGCTGCATCGCAGACCTCCTGGATGGGGGCCCCCGCGAGAAGGGCTCTAGAGGACATCATGCCTCTGGTAGAATGAGCCCTCACGGCCAAAGGTGAAGGCATACCGCACACCTGGTAGGCCGTGGAAATCGCATGGACAATCCAATTGCTGATGGTCTGTTTTGAAGCGGGAAGCCCCTTCCTGGGCGACCCGAAACACACCAGCAACTGGTCCGACTTCCGCCATGAAGAGGATCTCTGAATGTAAATAGTGCTCTGACAGGGCAGATCATGTGAAGTCTCTCTTCATCCGCCGTCACGTGAGGTGGAGGATGAAAAGCCTGCAGAACCGTAGACCGTGCCGCACTGGACGGCACCTGAGGCAGATACTCGGGCCTAGAGTGAAGGATGGCCTTAATGTTACCTAGAGCAAACTCCAGGCACTCGTTAGATATGGAGAGCTCCTGCAGATCTCCTACCCTCCTCAGATAGGTAATGGCCAACAGAAAAGCGACCTTCAGCAACAGGTTTTTGGCCTCAGCCGTCTCCAGCTGTTCGAAGGGGGCCTCAGCCAGCCCTTCGAGAACCACTGTCAGGTCCCATGTGGGAACCCTGGTACGAGCCGCAGGTCTCATCCTCCAAGACGCGAACAGGTCCACTTCCACGGGGCTGAACCTCTGAGATATTGACACCACCACCTCGGGGTGGAGTCTCCATGCCCCGGGCCTCAGCCCCTGCCTCGACAGGATTTCTGCTCCCTGATTTTGACTCCCCGGGATGTATGTTGCTCTTAGATACAACAGTTTCCCCTGGGACCACAGGAGGATCTGATGCGCCAGTCTGCATAGAGGGCGAGACCTCAGACCCCCCTGATGGTTTATATAGGCCACTACCGACATATTGTCTGACCTCACAAGGACGTGATGACCCTTGAGGTCTGGCAGGAAGCTCCTCAGAGCCCGGAACACCGCCAACATCTCCAGGCAGTTTATGTGCCAGGAGGAATGATGGTCCTGCCATAGGCCTGTCATAAAGCGGCCGTCCATGACCGCGCCCCAGCCCGTGAGGGAGGCGTCTGTCGAAACGGTTTTCCGGCGACATGACGCTCCCAACACTGGACCTTGGGACAGAAACCAAGCTTTCTTCCACATAGATAGGGAACGAAGGCATCTGCGCGTAAGCCTTATCATGCGGAACGGGTTTCCCCTCGGGGAAAACCCCTTGGTTTTCAACCGGCACTGAAAGGCCCTCATGTGCAGTAGGCCGAATGGAATAATATTGGACGCTGCTGCCATGAGCCCCAACACTCTCTGGAAGTGCTTTACAGTGATGGCTTGGCCTAGTTTTATCCCGGACACTGTGGTCAGGATGGACTCGATCCGTGCAGGAGACAATTCTGCCCACATCGTGACCGAGTCCCACACGACTCCCAGGAACGTGGTTTTCTGGGCTGGTGTCAACACTGTCATAACCCGGCTCAAAAGGCCATGACAAATTCAAAGAGGACGCGAAAGATTGCCAAAAGTAAACATTTCTTGTAATAACTTAAACAATAAAACTAATAAGTAACAGCAAGTTGCGCGTGTTGGTCAGTGACATCAGCGCAGGTGCTCCCAATCTGGCGCTGATACCTTCAAAGACAAAAGGGAAACAGTGAACTGCCAACACCACACAGCAAAACACCCAACTATGCATGGCCGTCACAACACGCTGTTTTTCGTGTTGAGTCTCAACCCCAGGCTTTGGATGTGGACGAGGACGACATCTCGATGCCGAACCGCCAGCTCTTGTGACTGTGCTAAAATCAGCCAGTCGTCAATATAATTGAGCACCCTGATGCCCTGAAGCCTCAGCGGTGCCAGAGCTGTATCCATACATTTGGTAAATATGCGAGGGGAGAGAGCTAGGCCGAACGGAAGAACCCGATATTGGTACGCTTCGCCCCCGAAAGCGAACCTCAGGAACCTCCTGTGAGATGGAAGGATGGATATATGGAAGTATGCGTCCTTTAGATCTATCGTGACAAATCAATCCTCGGATTGAATTTGACTCACCATGATAGGCATAGTGAGCATCTTGAACCTGAATCTCCTCAGAGAACGGTTCAGGTGCCTGAGATCTATTATTGGACGCAACCCCCCTATCCTTCTTGGGAACCCGGACTCCCTGTCCGGTGGAGGAATACGTTCTATAGCTTCCTTTGCCAGCAGGGAGTTTACTTCCTGTTTCAATACCCGACCCTGCACTGGGTCGACTACAGTCCAGACCACCCCGTTGAATCTGGGTGGGCGGAAACCGAACTGCAGCCTGTACCCATTTTGAATGGTGCGCAGGGCCCAAGGAGAAATATTCGTTAGATTTTTATATGCATCAAAATATTTTACCAAGAGAACCAGGCTCTCGAGCCTGGCTTCGGGTATTAATCGGGATTCGTTCTCGACCCCCTGAAGCGGAGTCCCAGCAGGGCTGAGGCGAAAACGATTCTCGATGGGCGGATGCGAATGCTGCCTGACCGCAAGGCTCTAGGGCGGCCAGTGCAACCTGCGTTCGCTGGAAACCGATGTGTCCCGAAGCGTTTTTAACGGCGGGAGAGCAACATCGATTTCCTGCGGGCCCCGCGAAGGAGACGACCTCGGTCGCTCCACCACGGGTGGGGCCGCCCGCAGAGATCCTAGCCTGGCTAGGATCTCTTTGACGAAGCCTTTTTTCGCCTGCAGGATGGCCCTCAGGTCGCCCTGTTAGGCTGAGGCTTCGCCTGAGAGTGCCGTCTATGCCCCCAAGCTCCTTGAGGAAGGGCTCTAGAAGCAGTACTCTTTCACCAAAAAATACTGTTTTAATATTATTACAGTCTCGTAATCTACACGCTGCCTCGGCAAACGCGAGAATCGAGCCGTAACAATATATTTGGCTTTCATCCCTCGAGAAGAAAGTCAACAGGTGTGAGGCTGAAACATCCGACAGAGCATGGTTTATTTTGTAGGCCTACGCGTCGAGATATTTCTCAATTAACACTGCCAGCACCTCAGGAGCTGACTGTGAATGCCTCGCACAAAACAGTATTTCCCAGATTGTGTGTCCCTATTATTGTAGACTCGTAATCTACGCGCTGCCTCGGAGATTCGAGTCCGAGGCGAGCGAGACGGCGAGATTCGAGTCATTCACAATATATTTGGCTTTCATCTCTCGAGAAGATAGTCAATGGGCGCGAGGCTGAAACACCCGAACACACGGCTGTGTGGTGTGTGCATCGAGATATTTCTTAATGAACACAGCCAGCGCCCTCAGGAGCTGACAGTGCATGCCTCGCACCCACACAGAATCTTTATTGCAGAGTAGACCGAATCTACGCGCTGCCTCGACAAACGCGAGATCCGAGTCACTATAGATTCTTTATTGCAATGCAGACCTTAAATCTACGCGTTGCCTCGGCAAACGCGAGATCCCAGTCAGAGAATCTTTATTGCAGAGTAGACCGAATCTACGCGCTGCCTCAACAAACGCGAGATCCGAGTCACTAGATTTTTTATTGCAATGCCGACCTTAAATCTACGCGCTGCCTCGGCAAACGCGAGATCCCAGTCACAGAATCTAATTACAAAGTAGACTCGTAATCTACACGCTGCCTCGGCAAACGCGAGATCCGAGCCACTATAGATTCTGTATTGCAATGCACACCTTAAATCTACGCGCTGCCTCGGCAAACGCGCGATCCCAGTCACAGAATCTTTATTGCAAAAGTAGACCCGTCTACACGCTGCCTCGGCAAATGCGAGATCCGAGCCACTAGATTCTGAATTTAAATGCAGACCTTTAATCTACGTGCTGCCTCGGCAAACGCGAGATCCCAGTCACAGAATCTTTATTGCTGAGTAGACCCGTAATCTACACGCTGCCTCGGCAAACGCGAGATCCGAGCAACTAGATTCCATATTTCAATAATTTAGGACAATTCTTATGGGACAAACAACACCAAATAGGACTGACAGTTTGACAGAGCGCTTGCTGAAGAACAAAAAGCTGACATCTCATGTGTGCCGGTGTCCCTTTATAGCTTCCGCCTATGTGCCGTCACACATTACGTCATGACGCAACACCAATTGGAGATTGGCTTAGTTTCATTCATACTTCAGAGGCGCTCCGCTGAGGGGCGATCCCCCAAAGTGTCATTCGACGCAGTTGGAGTTCCCTCGAAAGGGAGCATTAGCTAGAAAGGCAAATTTGGTCTCATGTTTTCATGGAGCATTTGTATCAGCACAGAATCAGCCTTGTCATGTCTTGGCTTTCACTCATACTTGAATAATCTATTCTCAACTTCATCACTGACATAAAGCTTTTTTACTTCCCCATGCTATTCAAGTGATTAAATTTGGGGATTTGTTGATTTAATATTAATTTTAATGTCCTTGTTGTTTTTATGTGTAACAATGCATTGTAGCACTCAAGACTCGATTTGGTCTTGTGTTTTCATGTACTCTGGAGCATTTGGACTCAGTCTTGACTCAGACTCGAACCTCTTGAAGACTTGGCCTTGCCGCAGACTCCACCTAGTCTGGTATTGGCTTTGACTCAGACTCAAACGATCTGGTATCAACTACATCACTCACATAAAGCTTATTTAATTCCCAGTTCTATACAGGTGGTTAATTTTGGGGGATTTAAATATTAATTTATTTGTTTTATGTGTAGCATAAGGCAGTGTTGTAGTTGCTGAGAGTCCAAGATCATGATTTCATTGGGGACGTTTTAACTCGGTCTTGACTTGGGCTCCATGCTCTTCTGGTCTCAGATGAGCTGGTCTTAAGGGGTTAGTTCACCCAAATATGAAAATTATCTCATAAATTACTCGCCCTCAAGCCATCCATGGTGTACAGTATATGACTTTCTTCTTTCAGCCAAACACAATCAGAGTTATATTAAACCCAATCCGAGGAGTGACCCAATCCGGCGTGGGAGAACGAGGTAACCTGACGAACTCTGCTCCTAAATTCATTCCTGAGAAACTATTAACATCAGTGATCCATGCTACATCAGCAGTAACCTTAAATACTGCTGCCTCACTTAAACAGCAGCAAATGAAACTGTTTCAGACTGTGAATCACGCGAGCGTGCTTTGGAACCCGAAAACAAAGCCGAAGGGCATTTTTGGAGGACATTTAAAAATCCGCAGCATTGTTTCAAAGACTAAGCAGATTGAACATTTGTTAATGGATTCTAATCTTGACTATCTTTGCTTAACGGAAACTTGGTTAACCCCTAATACTCCCTCATCTATAGTGAAAGTGTCGGGATACACCTTGTATAGACGTGACAGAAAAAAGGGTAAAGGCGGTGGTGTGCTGATTTATGTAAAAGATCACATCCAAAGTAAACAACTGGACTTCAGTGATTGTAACCTGGAGTGTGTGGGGATTACTATCACTTTATCTCCTGAAATGAATTTTTGTGTATTAGCAATTTATCGACCTCCTAAAGCTACTAATGATTTTTTTATTTCTCTTGGTAATTTACTTAAACAATGTGATGGAAAAGAGGTCATTCTTTTAGGTGATTTTAATTTAAATTGGTTTGAGAAATCATGTAAAAACAAACTTAAGGAAATAACAAAACCTTTCCAAATGATTCAACTATTAACTAAACCATCCCGTATAACAAGATATTCTCAAACCTTAATGGATCTAATATTAAAGTCCCTGTAAAGTCAAAATTAAGTATGTGTTCTGAGTATGTCACACCACAGAAAAATGTGTTATTAGCCATCCAGCCAAATTTTAATGATAAAAAAGCCGGCAAGTACATAAAATAAGCTTTCAAAATCTTGAAAAAATGAGCATTACTCTCTGCTCTCAAACGCTGGGGGCGTTTCCGCTGGCTGCGCTGAAACCACGCCCACTAGCGGGAAAGCTGTCGACGGCGATATTAGGCGATACTGCTTTCGGGACGGGAGGATGAACGCTGGCGGGGGATAGTCGTTTCGGCCCCGTTCACCAGTAACAGCGGATTATCAGTGAATCCCAGTTGTCTCTGAGGAAAGTTTATAAAACTATCCTGTGTAAAATGATCACTACAGAGGCGGGTGTTGGCGGTGATCCTCAGCGCTTCATCAAGGTTGGCTCTACACAAAATTAATCCACCTCTTCTTGATGTGATCGTTTTTAGGAAATTTAAATAAAGACACCGATCTGTTTTGTACATGATCGCATCCAGGTAGTAGCTTATATGCATTTCCGTGTTGAAGGCATAGCTAGCTAGCAAACAGTAGGCTGTAGTAACTAATAGTACTGACAGTAACTCGCGTTTGAGCGGCGAATGCAAATGGGGTCGGGAGAGATCAGCCTCAGTGGCCTCGGTGTGTCATCAAGTAGGGGCGTGTCCACGAGCTCATGGGCTCCAGTGCGTCATCGAGCCCTGTTTTAGCCCCGCCCAAAAAATCCGTAAAATAGCAATGGTGAAAAACTGTTTAACGGTCTAACTCCGCATTTCAGTACTTCACAGTTCACAGTCTTTGTAATATGTTTTAGCAATACATTTGTAACATTTATAATGTGTTTAGAATTTTTTTGTAGAATTGCCTTTACAGGGACTTTAACAAATAAACCTGAGAGAATAATTAAAACTTATAATTTAATCACAGGTATGTCTGATAATAATTTAACCCTAGTAGCTAGAAAATTGATAAAAACAAGGTGCAAGAATGAAAATCTAATAAATAATAAAATGTCTATCACATTCATCCCAAAGAAAAATTTAAAACTGGTTGAAAAAGAGTTAAAACAAACAAAGTGGACAGATATCCTGGAGAAAACATCTTGTGAACAGGGCTGTCATGATCTTATGGTGGCTGTAAATGACATCTTAACCAAATATACAAAAAATAGGCAAAGAAATCGACATGCAAAACAAAATTTGCCATGGTTTAACAAAACTATTTGGAATATGATGAAAAAGCGAGATGTGGCGCTAAAAACATTTCTAAAATCAGGACTACCAACGGATCGACTTGCCTTTACAAGTCAAAGAAATAAAGTTACAGCTGAGCTTAGAAAGGCCAAAGCCAGTTTTTTCCTTGAAATCATCAGAAATGCACAAGGTAATAGTATAATAATATGGAAAACTATTGATAAATAGATTGGAAAAGAAAAGTCAAAATGTGAGAATATTCGTTGAATATTAATGGAAAAATGATCGACGACTCTTTTGCAATTGCAACAAATTTTAATAAATATTTTTTAACAATTGTCCAAAAACTGGCTAACAATTTTCAAATTGCTCATCCTCCTCTCATAATCAGTGATACACCTAATTTTAACCTTAGCTTAATAACTAACACTAAAGTTGATAAAATAATTACTAAACAGCAGCAAAGCAAAATATATTTATGGACTTGGCACTTCTTTTCTGAAAAAATATAGGGACATTTTTTCTGAGCCATTAACAACCATGATCAATCAATCGATTAGTGAGGGCATCTTTCCAGCAGCCCTAAAACCGGCGATTGTCACCCCTATATTTAAATCCGGAAACAAACAAGACATTAACAATTATCGTCCAATAAGCATCCTTCCAGCTGCGTCAAAAGTGCTCGAAGTCTGTGGCGGAGCAACTTACTACCCACTTTGACTCACAAGCTCTTTTAAACCCAATGCAGTTTGGCTTCAGACGGAAATACTCAACAGATTCTGCTTGTTGCTACCTTCTAGAAACTATCAGGGCATATGTGGATCAGGGAAGGGTGGTGGGAGCAGTCTTCCTGGATCTGCGTAAAGCTTTTGATACTGTCAATCACCAGATAGTTTATAGTAAGTTGCATCAATACAGTCTTTCTGAGCACACCCAAAAGTGGATAAAATCTTATTTGAGTGACCGACATCAGTGTGTACGAGTGAATAATATCCAATCAGCGTTTAGAGCTACTTCGATGGGAGTGCCGCAAGGGTCTATTTTGGGACCCTTGCTTTTTAGCATCTATATAAATGACCTCCCCAGAGTGTGTTCTGACGTTGATGTAATCATGTACGCTGATGATACGGTGATCTTCACTTTTGGGGAAAATGAGCTGGAGGTTGCTGACAAATTATCAAAAGAGATGCAGAAAGTTGCAGAATGGTTGCAGACGTCCTGCCTGACCTTAAACGTTGATAAAACAGTCTCAATGTTTTTTTTCAAATAAACGTAAATTACAACAAACTCAAGGAATTCAAGTAAATGGACAAAAAATTTAAAATGTAAATGAAACAAAATATTTAGGTTTAGTACTTGACTCTAACCTTGGTTTTAAAAGTCACATAAAAAAACTCAGCAATAAATTAACATTTAATTTGATGAACTATAAACATATTAGAAATTCATTAACTATGGAAGCCTCAGACACATTCCTTAATACTATGATTGTTTCACATCTTTTGTATTGCATGTCTAGTTGGTCTCAGGCGTGTAAAACATCGCTAAAGTTTCTTGAATCATTATACAAAAGGGCTATAAAAATTCATGATAAAAAGTCTCGCTACTACCATCATTGTAAAGTACTAAGTAAATATAACATTTTAAATTTTGAAAACCTTATTAAATATAATCAAATTTCTTCTCTATTTAAAATTATTCATAACATCGCTGCTCCTCCTTTAAGAAAATTTGTGACACTAAATTCGGAGAGAAATTCTAGAACCACACGGTCGACAGTTAGAGGAGAGTGCAGCGTTCCAAGATGCAGAACCACATATGGTCAACAATCGTTCTCTTATAAAGCAGTGAGCCTTTGGAATACTCTTCCAAATGAAATTATCTCTTGCACTAACTATAGCACATTTACACGCCTGACCAAACAGTGGTTATTAACAAATCAAACCTGTACGCACTGAATGACTGTGATACGAATGATGTAAACTGTGAATGAATGAGTTATAGATTCCTGTAGTGGAGAGTGTTATATGATATGAGTAAAGTGATGCTTCTGTGTATTATAATTCTGTACATATTTTTAAAATTTTTGTAAGTATATCAACCTGTCCAGGGACTGCAGGCGGAAATTAGCATTTTTTGCTATAACCTGGCACATGACATCTCTTCTTTCTTAGATTAATGGTTTTTGTGCATTGTCCCTGATCAAATAAAAAAATAAAAAAATAAAAATAAAAAAAACATCCTAACGCTTCCAAGCTTTATAAGGGGAGTGAATAGAGCATGAATGAGTTTTTGAAGCCCAAAAAGTGACTCCTGACTGGTGTTTTGTTTTGATCTATCCTCTGCACTTCCTTGTTCGTCAATACGTCGGGTCAGAGGTCACTCTTCCGCCAGAACTAGACTCGCTTACAGCCTTTACCGGAAGCCAGTGATTATAAAGTTATAAATATGGATATTTTTCTTACAAAAATGCATCACTTCGCTTCATAAGGCCTTTATTATAACCCACTGATGTCGTATTACTTTTATGATGGATGGATGCGCTTTGTTGTACTTCAAAATCTAGCGAATACCATTATAAAGCTTGGAAGAGCCAGGCTATTTTGTAATATAACTCCGATTGTGTTCGACTGAAAGAAGAAAGTCATACACTTAGGATGGCTTGAGGATAAGTAAATTATGCGATAATTTTCATGTGTGGATGAACCATTTACCTACAACACGGATATAGAACTTATTTACTTAATATGTTTGTCACTGTCCTCAAATGATTTAATTTCCTCAATGTTTCAGTTTCAGTTTCAGGTACAGAGGAGTTCAGGTGAGATGATGCACAACAGTTTTGGCACCTAGACACTATTGAAATGAATCACCGCCATTGTATGACTCTTGATTGGTTGGCATGTGGGTAATTTCACGAGCTAGAAAATCTGTAAGACCTGTTGGGATGTAACAGCATACCAGGTTGAAAAAGTTGCCACTTGCTACTGGTAAAAGAGTCAAAGACTCAATAAAGGATTTAAAATGTTACAATATTAAAGTGGAACGAGACTATTTGTACTGTTATGCTGTATCCATTCATTTTTCTTGAGATCTAAATTGACTAAATATAAATCCAATTTTGAATAGATATAATCCAATCTGCTTTTAACAATCCTTCGGACTTGTTGAGACAAGGATCTGAAAATAGTTTTACAGACAGAACTGTTCAGATTTAAACATACATTGCTCACCTAAAAGGAATATTCTGAGTTCAAGTTAGACTCAACTGACAGCATTCATCACATAATTTTACCACAAAATTAATCATTTTGTCCCCCCCCCCCCCCCCCCCAAAAAAAAGGTTGTTAGTGAGGCCTTTACAATGCAAGTGAATAGGGCCAGTTTATCAATTGAATATTAATTTGAAATGTAACTACCTTACAGCTCAATTAATGCACAAGTTTAATGAATCAAGAATAATAATAATGGATGTAATTGCTTATAAAAGTAGAAGCTTAACATTTTTGCCTTTTTAAATGCTCCAGAAAATGATTCACTTCCATTGGAAATTCCTCACCACAACCTTTATTTTTGTTTAAAAAAATAAACATGACAAATCATTCACAACCAATTTGAATTCTGAATGAAACAGGATAACCAATGAAAACGTCTCAGGTTACGCATGTAATCCTGGTTCCCTTTCAGTCGAGAACGTCAGACGTAGTCGATGTCGACTGAATGAGGATCACGCCAGGGAGCCAATCGTGATCCCCATTCAGTCGACGTCGACTACGTCCTCCGTTCCCTCCTTCAGGGAAATGTGGGTTCCATACGCAACCAGGGCGTTCCCTGAGAGGGAACGAGACGCTGTGTCGAGACGTGGTGGGAACGCCCCTGCGTGATTGCGTCGTGAAGCACGTGTATAACCAGTCCAATGGAGAGACGAGACGTCATAGGCGGCTGACGTCATCTACCAGGACACTAGCACACCTGAAAACAGACCGCGCTAGCTTCTGAAAAGCCCAAGCAAGTCGATCACAGGCATGCAGAGAGTATGGCAGGGCGACGCAGCGTCTCGTTCCCTCTCAGGGAACCAGCGTTACATATACGTAACCTGAGACGTTCCCTTTCAAGACGCGGTGGCAACACTATAACCACGACGCCATAATAGCAAATGTCTGTTCTGTTGGAAATCATTGCACACACTAAGAAGCAAGCACCCTAGACCCCGGAGTGGAGCCTAGATTATCAAGTCATAAAATCTAACAAATGTATGCGTAAGGAACCAGCCTGCCGCATCACAGATGTCATGGAGGGAAACCCCCGATAATAAAGCCTTTGAGGCAGCCATACTCCTAGTATCTTGGTCAGGCGCCTCACAGTGCCACAAAGGAAACGTACTACAGGGTTTCGCAGAAGAGTCTGTACTTCTTGCTCCATAACCAGAGCCTAGAAATCTGGGCGGAAGAACCGAACTGAATTCTGAAACAGTTTCTATAGTGAGCAGGACCCATCGAGATATATTTGCCAGTAGCTTACATGCTGCCAGAAAATCTACTAAGGGGACCAGTCTCTCAAGACTGGCCTCTGATATTGGTCGAACAGCCACTTCGGTGCCCTTTAACGGCGAACCGGCAGGGAACAACCGAACTGACTGTTCCACGACCCTCCTTGGAGGATCGTTGGGAAATGCAGGCAACTCGGCGCCCTGAAGCGGCGAACCGGCAGGGAAAACCAAATTGACTGCTTTACGACCCTCCTCGGAGGATCGTTTGGGAACGCTAACACCTGGGTGCCCTGAAACAGCGAACCGGCAGGGAACAACCGAACTGGCAACGCGTCGACCCTCCACAGAGAGTCGCCTCCCGGAGGGGGCCGAGGAGACACAGATTCTTGAACCTGTCTCTCCCCGGAGGGGGTACCCTCAGAAGCCTGATAGCCTCGGCGTCAGGTCTTCTTAGTCGAAGACTTCTTCGAGATAACGACTGTCCTCAGATATGTCTTATCCCAAGACGACTACAGCTGAGACTACTAAAGGAACCAGCCTCTCGAGACTGGTCTCTAGTATAGCTTGAGAAGCCAATCCGGCGTCCTGAAACGGATGACTAGCAGGAAATAACCGAACTGACCCCTCTTAAACCCCCCTTCTGCGAGTCAGACACTGAGACTAGAACTCGCTGGAGGGCACCGAAGGGAGATGGGCACCATATAATGAGGTGTTATCCATTCCACCTGGGAACTAACCATTTATTTCCTCAGAATTAAATGACTAAAATCAGATGAGTACATATATAATTTTCTCAATTAAATACAGCCAAATATCAACCAGACAAGTAAACACGGTCTGGATGAAAAAGCTGAATAGTATATTAATACAGACATATAACTCCAAGGATAAGATGAGTACATATTTAATTTTCTCAAAAATGAAATGCAGCCAAATGTCAACCGGACAAGTAGAAACGGTCTAGTTGAAAGGACGAATATAGTGTATTAATATAGACCTCATATTATAATCTCAAACAATAAAGAATACAAAATGAGTTTAAACACAATCATAAGAGAACGAGAGAAAGGGAAATTTTCGTGCGGAGATTATACATTGCGGACCATTATCTACACGTTGCCTCTGCAAACATGAGAAGAGCCACTTTATTATACAGATATGCAGACCCGCGATCTGAGCCATAGATTCTTATGTAGGGATGCAGACCCATAATCTACGCGCTGCCTCAGCAAACTCGAGATCTGAGCCAATAGATTCTTCTTGCAAACCGGTAATCTAAGCGCTGCCTCGGCAAACGCGAGATCCGAGCCATGACTCTTTATGCAGCCCGGTAATCTACGCGCTGCCTCAGCACACGCGAGATCCGAGATCGAGTCACAGAATCTTTATTGCAGACCCGTAATCTACGCGCTGCCTCGGCAAACGCGAGATCCGAGCCAAATCTTTATTGACTTTCTTCCCTCGAGAAGAGAATCTCTCTATTCTTGTTTATGTATTAGAAACGCTTTTATCTTCCTGCCTTGACTTCTTCACTTGATCGAACGCGAGATTGATTATTATTTCCACATCAGGGTCAAACTGGCTGGATGTGTGTTGTTTCTTATTTAGCAGCTCCTGCAGTGTGCCACATTATCAAAAACATTGCAAATCAAATAGAAACAATATTGTAGCCTAAATATTTAAATTGTGAATTGGCAGTATTGATCTAATGTCCCAACTATAAACTTATTCTAGAGATGCAGACCCATAATCTACAGAGCTAAAACTCTTGATAGTGCATATGTTGCATATGTTACACGTCAGGAATTTATGAATGAACACTGTCAGCCCCAATTTAGTAGAGCTGACCGTGCATGACACGATCCAAAGCTGTTTGCTTTCCATACTCCTGTCTAATATATATATATATATATATATATATATATATATATATATATATATATATATATATATATATATATATATATATATATATATATATATATATATATATATATATATATACAGTATATGCATGTGGACAAACAACAATAAATACAGATTCACACAGAGCGCTTGCTGAAGGCACAGAAGCACACCTGTCTGTTGTCAGGTGTGCTTTATAGTTTCCTGGTCGATGACGTCAGCCGCCTATGACGTCTTGTCTCTCCACTGGACTGATTATACATGTGCTTCACGACGCAATCACGCAGGGGCGTTCCAACCGCGTCTCGACGCAGCTCGAGTTCCCTTGAAGGGAAACTACTGTTAATTAGGATGTCATTCTTATTTTTTATAGATCAGTACTGCTAATTATCCAATTCACAATTCAAATATTTAGGCTACACTATTGTTTCTATTTGATTTGCAATGTTTTTGATAATGCGGCACACTGCTGGAGCTGCTTAATAAGAAGCAACACACATCCAGCCAGTTTGACCCTGATGTGGAAAGAATAATCAATCTCGCGTTCAATCAAGAGAAGAAGTCAAGGCGGGAAGATAAAAGTGTTTCTAATACATAAAAAGAATAGAAAGACCCTGTTTGTGAACTCTGCTAACTGTTTGTGAAAACCGTTTGAGTTGCAGTTCTTGTTGTAAATCTCTCTGTCTCTTTGGTAAAATTCAGAGAAGACCGTCGGCTGAAAGATAGCCTCAAATTTCCATTCGGCTTTGTTTTCTCTCAGTCGCTTCAAACAGCCACCCAGACAAAAGTTCCAATAGTGCAAGCTTTATTTATTTATTCACAGATTTCTCTTTTTGTTCCTCACAAAATCACTGCATTGTTGTTCGAAAAAGCCTCATGGGTGGTCTGCCAAAATCTAGTGTGGAAAAGAATCACTTTGTGAAGGATGGCACAAATAATTTTATACAATTGCATTATATCTTCAAATCTTATTGTATGTTAACAGAGGTACATTCACATGCTGGAATATACATAATTGCATTATTATACGCACAGTATGACATTGTGCACTAAATATATGCACAATGGAGAGTTCACTAAATATATGCGATAAAGCCACGGAGAACATTAATCATGCCATCCACATCATTTCTACATCATTTAATAACATTGCCTATTAAGTGCTCTATTTAGTTGTCTTATCACTTTCCTGTGGTTGGACTGCACATTCCTGTTTGTGTATGCAAGTTTAATATCACAATGAAGAGCACAGCATAAATATTTATGGTTTTGCTTACTTAATTACATTCTGTTGAAATAACAATTTCATTGCCATTTAAGTGAAATTACTGAACTTAAATATACAAGCTTAATAAAAATTATCATTCTAGAAGAAAATTTCAAATGGCACTTAGAGGCTTTTGCATCTGAACTCTTCATATATATATATATATATATATATATATATATATATATATATATATATATATATATATATATATATACAGACTGATCTCATAAAATTGCGTGTGTATGACACGCCAATTCGTATTTCCATTTTTGGCGTGCTATCAACACGCACAATCGCTTTTCAGCGTGTTTATGAACGCAGTTGACTTAACGTTATTACTGTATATATAAATATATGACCTACCTCCACCCCGTCCCTAAACCTACCCGTCACTGGGGTTAATAGCATTTATGAGTCTTCCCCTACCATCCTAGGGAAAAAAAATATCGCTCCCCAGATGTAGATCTACATTTTGCTTCGTTTCGCTCGGAAATTTAATGGCTTGTACATATACGCGGAATCACTTGGACATTAATGGCGTAGACATACACGCATACACGCGGATATCTCAAAATGCGTATAGATAACACGCCACTTGACTTGAAAGTGGCGTGTCTGTTTACGCAAAAGTCATGATGTCATGTTGATATATATATATATATATATTAAAAACTCTGACCATCTCTTCTATCTCTTTTGCTCCCTATTAATACAAACTGGAACCGCTGTAGTTCCACTTGACATCACTTGCATCTCAGCGATCCAGGTGATGAATTAAACACATCTGTTGTCTCCCTCAGGGAGGAATACCTTGTTTGCTTGCCAACATTTCTTGTCATTACCCAACCAGCTGGCAGGCCAACCATTTCTCAGGAATGTACCTTATTCTCCCTTGTTTACTAGTAAGCCTGCCCGCATTCTCCACCAAAACAGATGAAAATCCAACCCACTGTTTGTCTCACAAAAGTACAAAGTACAGCTTGTTCTGGAAAAGGACCATCCACTTACAAACCATCTTTATTCGTTCAAAAATACATTAAAATGCTATTACCGGTATTTATGCAGATACTTGAATACACATCTTCTATGATTACCATGGTTTTAATTTTCTGATTTAAAAAACATTTTTATATTAAAAAGTAAAAAAAAAAAAAAAAGTCAGGGTGGTACAACTGCCCATATATCATACTTAAGAAAGAAACCTCAGTAAAAGAATAAAATTCTAGTTTGGCATGATCTATTTCTTAGAATAAATAAATAAATAACAAAACATGCTTCACTGCTTATTAACATTTAAAAAACAAACAAACAAAAAAAAAACGTATTTTTAATGCCCTCAAAATCATAACAGGTCTACAGGTCTAAACAACATATAAAAGAAAACATAAAACCAGAAATTATTCTACAAGAACCAATTATTTGACAAGACATAGTTGTAAAATGTCATAAATTACATTTTATAAAGGAATAATTCATAAAACTTTAAAATTTACATTTAGTCATTTAGCAGACGCTTTTATCCAAAGCGACTTACAATTGAGGACTAAACCAAGCGAGTCATCGTGAAGAGGCAAAAACAACGCAAGAAGTGCTCAAAATACAAAGTTCAGACATTGCTCGGAGTAGCATAAGCCAGGCAAGCGAGGATTTAAAGGAAAGGATTTTTTTAATTTTTTTTTATGTTAAGTGCTCCCGGAAGAGATGAGTTTTCAGTTACCTTTTGAATGCTGTCAGGGATTCTGCATTCCGGATGACGGTGGGGAGATCATTCCACCAGCATGGAACCGTGAATGAGAATGTTCTGGAGAGTGATTTTGTGCCCCGCTGTGATGATACCACGAGCCGTCGCTCATTGACCAATCGTAGGCTTCTGGTAGGGATGTACACTTGTAGTAGTGAGTGGAAGTAGGAGGGAGCTGAACCTGTTGTCAATCTGTAAGCAAGCGTCAAAGCCTTGACCTTGATGCGAGCAGCGAGTGGTAGCCAGTGCAGAGAGATGAACAGAGTGACGTGGGCCCCTTTGGGCTCGTTGAAGATGAGACGAGCTGCAGCATTCTAGACAATTTGTAGAGGTTTAGTTGCACATGATGGAAGTCCAGCCAGAAGAGCATTGCAGTAATCAAGCCTAGAAATGACCAGGGCCTGGACGAGAAGTTGTGTTGCATGATCAGTTAGGAAAGGCCTGATCTTCCTGATGTTGTGCATAGCAAACCTGCATGATCGAGTTGTCTTTGTAATGTGGTCAGTGAAGGTCAGCTGATCATCAAAGATTACTCCAAGATTTCTGACCGACCTTGATGGGGTGATTGAGGATGGATCTAGCTGGATAGTGAGGTCGTGCTGTAGAGACTGATTGGCAGGGAGGACGAGAAGCTCAGTCTTTGCCAGGTTGAGCTGCAGGTGATGTTCCTTCATCCATGCCGAGATGTCCGCCATACAGCTTGAGATCCGTACAGCTACTGTGGGATCATCTGGTTGAAATGAGAGGTAGAGTTGGGTGTCATCAGCATAGCAATGGTAAGAGAAACCATGTGCCTGTATGATGGGTCCCAGTGATGTGGTGTAAATGGAGAAGAGGAGCGGTCCAAGAACTGAACCCTGGGGAACCCCTGTGGTCAGCTGATGTGCTTTGGATACCTCACCTCTCCATGCGACCTTGAAGGACCTACCTGTGAGATAGGACTCAAACCAGTTGAGGGAGGTTCCAGTGATGCCCAGTGATGAGAGTGCGGACAAGAGGATCTGATGATTCACTGTGTCGAAAGCAGCAGACAGGTCCAGTAGAATGAGAACTGATGATTTGGAAGCAGCTTTTGCGACCCGCAGGGCTTCCGTGACTGACAGCAATGCAGTCTCAGTTGAATGTCCTTTCTTGAAGCCAGATTGGTTGACATCCAGCTGGTTGTTCAGAGACAGGAAAGATGATACTTGGTTAAAAGCAACTCGTTCAAGTGTTTTCCCAATGAATGGTAGGAGAGAGACAGGTCTGTAGTTCTCTAGAAGTGATGTGTTTAATGTTGGTTTTTTAAGCAGAGGAGTTACCCGAGCCTGCTTAAATGCTGTAGGAAAAATGCCAGTGTGAAGGGATGAGTTGATGATGTGTGTGAGAGCTGGAAGAAGTGTGGGAGAGATGGCTTGTAGAAGGTGTGAGGGGATGGGATCTAGAGGGCAGGTGGTAGGATGACTGGAGAGGAGAAGTTTAGATACTTCTTCCTCGGTTAGTGGAGTGAAGGAGGAGAGAAGGTTGTTGGCTGTGGGAGAGGTTAGTTTGGGTTCCTGTGTGTGTGTGAAGCTGAGAACTGACTGCTGATAGTTGTAGTTTTGTTAGTGAAGAAGTTAGCAAAATCATCAGCAGTTAGCGAGGAGGTGGGAGGTGGTGGAGGTGGACAGAGGAGAGAGTTGAATGTCTTGAACAGTGAACGTGTGTTAGAGGCGCTGTTGATCTTGTTGTGGAAATATGAAGATTTTGCGGTGTGAACATCAACAGAGAAGGCAGAGAGCAGAGATTGATACCTACTGAGGTCAGATGTGTCTTTTGATTTGCGCCATTTCCTCTCCACTGCCCTGAGCTTGGTCCGGTGTTCACGAAGAACCTCAGATAACCAGGGGTTAGAGGGAGTAGTGCGTGCTGGCCTGGAGGAGAGAGGGCAGATGTTGTCTAAAGAGGAGGTTAGGATGGAGCATAAAGTATCCGTTGCAGTATTCACATCCAGAGATGAGAAATGTGAGGGTGAGGGAAGAGAAGATGACACAGCAGAGGAAAGATGGGACGGAGAAAGTGAGCGCAGGTTTCGTCTGAAAGTAAATGGTGGGGAGGTTGGTGGAGCATGGGTAGTGAGTTGTAGATTGAAAGTAATGAGGAAATGATCTGAAACTTGGAGAGGTTTCACCAAAATGTTGTCTGTGATACAGTTGCGTGTGTAAACCAGGTCCAGTTGGTTTCCTGACTTGTGAGTACCGGTGGTGATGAGGCGTTTGAGATCGAAAGAGGCTAGGAGAGAGATGAAGTCTGTTGCATACGGTTGCGCTAGGTGGATGTTGAAATCGCCTAAGACTACAAGTGGGATGCCATCCTCAGGGAAAGAGGACAGCAACACATCCAGCGCCTCTACAAAACTTCCCAGTTGACCTGGGGGGCGATAAATAACTACAATATGGATCTTCATGGGAGTTGTAAGTGTAAAAGCATGATATTCAAGTTGTTATTGCATAGAGAAGAGAGAGTTGAAAATTTCCAAGTGTTAGAAATGAGAAGACCAGTGCCCCCACCTCTCCCCGACTGGCGAGGGGTGTGAGAGAAAGAGAAGTTGTTAGAGAGAGCAGCAGGGGTTGCTGAGTCTTCTGGGCGGATCCAGGTCTCAGTCAAGCCCAAGATATTAAGAGTAGAATGAGATGCAAAGGCTGGAATGAAGTCAGCTTT
Source organism: Tiaroga cobitis (assembly GCA_030578255.1). NCBI lineage: Eukaryota > Metazoa > Chordata > Actinopteri > Cypriniformes > Leuciscidae > Tiaroga > Tiaroga cobitis. The sequence goes on from CM060612.1 coordinate 9,757,456, forward strand.
ATTGACTGCTGATTGACAATTCCATAGACCCATAGAAAGAGTGAGAGGTGAGTGTGAGGATGAGAGAATAGGGCGCAGATTAGCAGTATTGCGCTGCCTTCTGTGCATGGTGAGAGAGCGTTGTCGAGAGACAACAGGAATGTGTTGAAAGCACATAATGATAATGGGAAATAAGATAAAGGTAGGAAGGGAAAGGGTTAAGAAGATACTTTAAGTGCCTTGCAGGTGTCCTTGCTCGGTGGAGTCGCGCAGGTAGAGTCGCAGGTCTTTACCCGAGTCGGTCTTAATACGAGGAGGTTCAACACGAGCGCTGACTGCTTCCGCGACAGCGCGCACACTACATAGATATAATGCTATCAATCGCCTGAGTGAGGACAGCTGTGGTAGCCCTTGCAATTAGCACAGCGAAAGCAAATATCCCGAGAATGGCCGAAATCGAAACTAGCTGTTATGAACAGCAATACTTAAGTGCTACAATAACAAACAGACTACAACCCTTAAGACGGCAGATATTCAAAATAGGAACGTGTCTAATTAAATTAAAGATATTTAGTGAAGATAAAAATTACAAATAAGCAAAGAATCGAAAATAGCCCTACTTACTTGACAAATGGTAAACAGAGCAACAGGAGAACTGGATATTAAGAAAAAACAACTTGCGTATAACAACAAAATACATTGATAAATAAATGTATAAGCATTTTAAAACATACTGATTAAACGTGCAAGGGAAATATGTTCATACTTTTTATGTGTGTGTGTGTGTGTGAGCTATATGCCATTTTTGGCTACTTTCTGACAAACTTTTGCACTCATCTAATGGAACACATGATGTGTGTTTAATAGTTTTGAACATAAAAATGACCCAAAAACAATTTTGCTAAGCCGATAGTAGCACAAGACGCATATAAACCTCAAATGAAGGGTCCATTTCCTTTGCCAGGGTTTTATATCCATAACGCACACACTTATTGCAGAGATTTATGCTGAGGAGCTGAGATGGGTATGAGAATCTGTCGTTCCGACCGGTTCCGCTAACCCTCCTGATCAAGCCCACGTTTGCCTCCCAGAGCTCCACCGTGACAAATCCCAATCAATACTCATTACCTTGACAGTCCCTCAGCTCGCACGCTGTACTACTGGAAACATCTGCCAGTGATCTCAAGTTCACACTGATCAATGCCATTAGCGTAGCATAGCTGAGCATTTGGATTCGTGTTTTTGCATTTAGCCTTTGCTCCTTCAACAAGCGGGATCTCCTCTTCCGATTGGAGGTTAAGAGGAAGAGGCTTGCCTTGACATGCATTTGAATGAACTGTCGCATCATATCAGTTGTAAGTCTGCGGTTTTGTAAATTATTCATTAGTTTCTCATTGCCTGTCGTTACTTTTTAAAGCCAAGAGTGTTCCAGATCCTCAAGCAATGTGGTATCCTCGCCGCATTTGTCAAACAGACAGGAAACGGCTTCGGTGATCCAGTCATAATGGATGCATTTACACTTGGCTTTTAACGTGGTGAAGACGAGGGGAATTGCTTGTTTTACTCTAAATGACAAATACATTTTAGGAATATTCTGGGTTCGATACAAGCTAAGCTCATTCTACAGCTGATTACTACAAAAATAGTTTCACAAAAAAAGGTTGAGGTTACTTACAATGTATTTTTTCAGTGTGAAATGTGAATCTTTTAATTTGATAACATGTTTTAATCTTAATTTCTCTACAAAACGTTCACAAATTACTGCACAGTGTGTACCTTATGTGTGCTGATACGCGGGGGCCGGACCATCATTCTATCCAACGTTACATAACCAATCAAACTTCATCCTTACATTCTTAACTTTAAAGCACATTTTAATTGGTTAATATTAGCTGTCACTATGCTCCGTTGTCACGTGACAGGGAGCTGTTTACCGCATGAAATTTAAAAGGCTGAATAAGAGAAGATGAAACGAACGCTGACAGATTTCTTTTGTAAGCCGTCACCTAAAGTCACAAATAATCCTGGAGTTGGTGATGTGGTTAATGTGGATCCACCAGCTGAAAAGAAATCGTACAGCTTTCGGAGAGAGTGGCTAAAAGATTTTGAATGGCTCTGCTTTGCTGGTGGTTCAATGCATTGGGTTCACTGTAAAGCCTGTGGGACAGAGTTTGCAAGCAACAGCGTTCGCAACCGAAACAATACATTTTAAGCGTGAGCGCTTGGTTAAACACGGAGAGTGCCAAGCACAAAAAAAATGCAGGGACAAGTGTGTGACAAACAAATCAGGTTCATCAGGTTCGATTATTAGGACTTTTAATCGCCAGGATCCTGCCGGTCGTTCCGCTCTACTGGCAGAGCTAAACGTCAAATTTAACACCGCATACACCATCGCCAAAGAGCTTGCTTTCACTAAATTTAGACCTATGTTGCAGCTCATGAAAAAGAACATATAATGTGTATAACAATGACACTGTAAGATAAAGTGTTACCCATCTTTATATAACAGGTCTTACTCGACCGATTCGAACCAGCGACTCTGGCGCGCTAACAACGATGCTGTAACCAAAGCCTTTAGCGTTTGTCGCTAATGCGACTCTTGAGGCCTGGGGAGTGAGTTTTGCATGCATAGCTCTTACTAGCCTAGTCCAGTACACTCACCCCCCTAAACCTCACTCCCATCCGGGTCACGGCACCAAGGTAACCTGACCTGCTCGATCTGAGCGGGATACGAACCGGGGTCTCTGGCATGGGAGGCATGTGCGCTAACAAGGATGCTAAAAACCGCTAACCGCTAGCGTCAGTTGCTAGCATGCCTCTTGAGGCCTGGAGAGTGAATTTTACACATGCAGCTTTTACTGGCCTACATACATTTATGTAACATTGAATAACAAACTACAGTTAAAAGAGTAACAAAGCACTTAACTATGAGGCGCCACGTAGGATTTAAATCAAACTTCGCTTATCAATACATGCATAACACACGTGCATATACACCTATAAATTACTCGCATATACATGTATACTACTGGATGTTCAAAATACATATATAAAATACACGTGCACACTAATTTGAAATTCATACCAATACATAGTATGTTAGTAATAAATGCATATAAACTTGTGAATAACTTGCATATACATATAAACTTGACGCACGCATACACCTATAAATACTCGCATATACATATAAACTTCCATGCACATACACCTATAAACACTCGCACATACATATACACTCGCTGCACGCAGACACAGCTATACACACTCGCATATACATATAAACTTCCATGGAGACACATCTATACACACTTACACATACATATAAACCCGATGCGCGCATACACATCCATAAAACACTCGCGCATACATACAAAATAAAACGTGGATGCATGCTTCAGTTGTGTATATATGTATATGCGAGTGATGTCATATGTGGATGTGTGTGAACTTTTCAGTGTAAAAGGAAGTCATTTCAGTGTAAAAGGAAGCCAGTTATTCTTCTTCTTCTTTTGCTTTTGCTTCATATGCTTACCATGCATATGTCTTGTGGTTATACTATTGAAACAGTGAATATTTTTAACGTTTATGTTTTGGCCGCATTCACTTTCACTGTAAATGCTTAATTGTATAAACATTTATAAGGTATGCATGTTCTATTACATTGTGTATGTGCGGTGACTTCTTTAACCGCATTCACTCAGTTAGCATGACCGTATGATTTGTAAGACTTATGAATACAGGATGTTTTTGGTTCACTGAGCAATGTGAAATGTATCTTTTTTGACAGTAAATAAATTGTGCATCTTTACAGCCAACCTGATTACTATTCATGTTACTCTGCAGGAAAACAAAACTCAGGATACGGAAATGACAATGACATGTGTTTCACAGGCTCATTTTTCCACCTCTCCACCGCCCAAATTCTGTATGATAAACAGTTTAAACATCTACAGGCACACAGTAGTTTTTCTTTCTTTTAAGAGTATGCAAGTATCCAATGAAGAACACAGGCGATAATAATGCACATTTGTTACAAACCTATGGTTCGTAAAGGAGTTAAGAATTTTGGGAGAAAATAACTTCATATTTCGTGCACTTTGATCTTTGAAACTTTGCAGACCTTTTACTTACATTGACAAACAGCTAGGCTAAATTAAACACTGCGTGAAGGGTAATATTCGAAAAATCATAAAATCGGCACTTTAAAATAAAGATGTTAAAGTCAGATTCAGCCTGGACACTGTATTGGATCATACGTTTGCTGTTTGCTGTCTACCTCAGCACAATGTCTGTTGGTAAAGATAAATACATCATATCTGACCTGTGTGTTTCATGCATGTGTCCACCTGACTGTTAAGGTCCCTGCCATGGTGCTCAAATATGTACAGCAAACATGAAAACTCAGCCAGAGTCAATTCATATGCATTCTCAGGCCAATAACTCTTTAACCTTGGACCATATGCAGCCTCTGCAGATTCGTGGCTGTTTGGTCTATTGCTAAAGTGATGAACTGGCATTAGCATTAGCCTGGAATTCCCCACAGAGCGCGTCCAAACCCCCAAGCTGTCCGACGTCTGCATGTTTATTTGTGCATGAGAGGCTGGATATGTGTAAACCTGTCAGAGATTTTCCGCCAAGAACTCCCAAGGTGAGAGCGAGTGACCTCCACCAACTGTCCCCGACATCTCCCCTTTTCACATCTTTATTATTTCCTCTGTCCTGCCAAGGGGTCCTGGTTCTCCCCGGTTTATTATTGCTGAATCTCTACAGGTATAAGTTAGCAATTTGTAGTTTGATCCCCTGAAAACTGTGAACCCTGTTTAACTTTTTGGGTGGTGTGGATATAGTTATTTATTTAAAAAATAAGATAATTCTGCACTTAATACAGTATTTATATGGACTAGAATACACCTTTTTTATGATAAACATATTTTGAAAAAAATTTCTTAAAATTGTTAATTATGCATAAGTCAAGCATAAAGTCAAACGTGTCAGGGTGATTCAACTATCCTGATATCATAATGAAGATAATAGCCTTTTTAAAAGAATAAAAGTGAAGTTTTGTTATAATATAATTCATTTTTTTTATTTTACTTTTGTCTGCCAAATCAAAGTAATGTCGTGCAACCAACATGCAGAAACGTACAAGACAGAAGAAAACACAAAACTGGAAATTGTGTCATGAAGACTCCGTGTCAAATATCAAATAATTTGAATGTTACAAAATGTCATATGATACAAAAACCTCAAAAAGTTAATATATTATATTTATTTAAAATGTACATTCACATGTAGGCAAAGTGTAAAGAAAATACTTTGCTTTTTACTTGGTTACACCATGACTTTTTTTAAGAGTCATTGAATGTAATAGAATTTAAAATTGTAAATGTTTTTCAAAAGAAATTAAACCAACATGAATACAAAAAGTCAATTTCTGTGAACGTGGCGCATGTGTTTTAAACTCTTTTAAAATTTACCCCTTTTCTTTATCATATTCTTATCATTAACTCAGATTATAAGTTTGGAGTTTGATATTACTCCCGTAAATAGCTTCAGTGGTGTTAGCAGGTTTTCTGGTAGATTATAGTGTATATATTTACTTTTTGAAAAAAAGTTAGCTTGCCTGTAATTTAATTGCTTTTTCAGTAGCTTAAAGGTTGGGAAGCTACAGTTTTCATAACAGTGGGCTACCAAACAGGGTTCAATTAATGTCTGTTGTTATTATTTGTACTACAAAAGAATGTTCTCTCTCTCTCTTGTCTTGAAGACATGCACAGGACTTGAGAGTTATCATAAAATGTAAAACTTGCCCCACCCCCACACCTATAGCAACAAGTTCAGGCTTGTGGATTCAGATGTTTTGCAATAAGCGGTTGTGTTCTGCTTGGATAATTAGGCTGTCAACCCCGCATTGCACAGACTTCCGACGGTTTAAACTTTCCGAACATCAAAGAGCTGATAGCGGTAAATGAGGTGCATCCAGTCCTGTTGAGTGAAACTCTTCTGGTTGCAAAACGAGTTCACTATACGTTTCCTTGCAAGACTTCAGAATGACTTGAACACAGCAAATAATATGAAGCTTTTATGCTCATATTTTACCTTTCATGTAGTGTGTAATATAGTTACAGAAGTTAACGATAAATGGAGTTCCAAAAGAAAGAACCAAATCTGAACTGCATGTAAAGAGTAATCAGTAATTGGTGGAAATATTCTCTATTGTGGAAATGGAGACTAAGGAATCGTCTCCCACCACATTTCATGTTCTGCATCACTGTTTCTAGACAGCTCAAAGAACTTGTTGGACTGTGATTTATCAGGTTGCTCTGAACCCTCATCGCTGTTTCCAGACAGCACAAGGACTTTAAAGGACTATGTACTATTACCTTCGACCCTGTCAAGTCTCCATCTGCCTCTGTCACCGCCCTTCTCAGCCAATCCTCCACCCCCGCCTCTGCTGGAAGTTTGCAGCCCTTCGCCATCTCCTTTAATGCCATACTGTGACGTCGAGCAACCACCATCAGCGCCTGAGTGAGTGGATCTTGTGGCTCTGCCTCTGGCCTCTGATCACCACACTCCATCTTGGCCCATTGACCTGTCGGCTACGCCTTGGCTCCTCCCACCTTCGGCTCCACCAGACACTCTCGGCCTTTTGACTTCACCAGGTTCCCTCGTCCCACTGGCTCCCCCTTGGTCAGTTGTCACACCACCTCCGCCACGGACTTGTGGATCTTCCTCTACGCTCCGTTCCTCCACCCCTATGGCTGCAGCGGCCTCCACCTTCCCTTCGGGTATGCCTCGGTCCTCGGTCACACCGGCATCGCCTCAGTCCTCGGCACTCTTTTTCCTCCTCAGATGCTCATCGCCTCAGAATCGCCTAGGCCTCCTAGTTGACGTCAGCCTCTACTCCACCTTGGCTCCTCCCTCCCTCGACTCCGCCATTGGCTGTCGTCTCTGGGTTTGTGCCATCGGACATCTACCATCATCGCCGCGGGGGTCTCGTCGTCCATCTGTTACCATTCCTCTGCCGCCTGCTATCACAATCCCTTCGGCACCTCCAGAGCTCCCACCTTTCCTCTCTTGTCTGCTTTTGCAGTGCGAAGGAGCGCCTTTTCGGAGGGGGGCGTAATGTTACACTTACGTTGACTAAAGGTTAGTTTAGTTGTTATGGACTTTTAGTTTTGTTTTTATCAGTCACATGTGTTCTTTCTCTTTGTTTCCCGACACTCATCTGTTTCAAAGGACACTTATCACAGCTGTTCATCATTTAGTTCATCACCATGTGTATTTAAGTTTCTCACCTTCACTCTGTGTTTGTCGGTTGTTTGTGTATGCTAGTGCGATGCTTACATGCACACTGTTACGCCTGTCTGCCTTTTTGTTTAAATAAAACACTTTATATTTGTATCCTGTATTCAGTCAGTCACTTTTAACTGTTCCTTAAAGCTGTCGTAGTAGTAAGGGCACATTTTATGACACTGGTGTTCGACAGACTGTAATATGAAAATAGTTTGACTTATGGTTTTAGCAGTAAATAATGAAACAAAAAATCAGTTGGTTGTGACAATTTATTTTTAAGGCGCATTGAATGGTCAAGAGGAAATCATGTATCATGAGAAGAATGTTCCTGTTCAAAATCTAATTTATCTTAATATACTCAAACTAAATTGGAAATATCTTGGTGCTCTCTGAAATGTTTGGAGCTGTAAAGAGATTTTAATTGGGGAAAATGACTGATAAACTTCTGTGGGCGGTAGAAAATGAGGCAGAAAGGAATGTTATGGTGCAAATAACGGCCGTCTGACACAAGATTATGATGTTGGTTTATGAGGGCAGTCTAATGATCAATTTCAATGAGACGAATGAAAGCCATTACTGCCAAAACAATCTCATATCTATTAGTTTTCAGGAGAGAATAAATATAAGTAAAGGTGCGTGGTAAAGCATGTGCAATAATCCCACTCAAAAATTAATCCCTTGTCTATTTACAATTTTGTTTTTTGAAATCGCTAATTTGATAAAGCTATTGGCGCCATGAATATGGACACAATTGGCCTAACTGGATGTCGAGCGCTGGGTCCCTTGGAGGCCATTATGAAGGATAGACAGCTGGTCCCTGGCTCGGGCTGGCCAGAATCAATCTCTAGTAAACAAGGCCGTTCTGTTGGTTGGGGAGGAGTGGTAATTGAGTTTTCTGTTATGTTATGGCGGCAGAACAGGGACTCCATCAGTGGGAGCAGTTGGCTGTCCCGTATCCTGCCGGGCACCAGAACCTACCATTATGGTGTCATCTCAATTGCCTTTTCAATGTCTCCATGAAAAATTGGATTTGATGATATCTTGCTAACTGTATTTAAGTGCATTATAGATGCATTTAATCATTATTAGCAATGGATTTATGCAGGATGGGACATACAGGGCAGTAGTGCATTTGGCACTGTCACATATGCAATGGGAGATTGCGAATAAATATGTAAAGACAGAGTTTGCAAAGAAATTCAAACTACTAAAAGACATAGAAGATATTTATGACAGCAGAAGTATTAGTATACATTTTAATTATTTTAATTTTGACAAAGAGAATAGTCCCTATACAGCCAGAGCGTGCATCTCCGAACAACACACAACAGTGTTTAAATTCTGAATGAATCCGCGTTTTGACCAAATCAATCGAGTGAACCAATGATTCAATGGCTTATTTATTATTTACTTAATTCCTGAATGAATCAGCTGTTTAAACGAATTCAATGACTTACTCATTTAAACATTTACCACCACCTACTGGCAGTTTTAGTTTCAATTTAGAGTATCATTTCATAAAAAAAAATTAAAAAAAATCCATATTATTATTAATAATAATAAGAAAAAAAAAATTAAAGGTATAGTTCACCCAAAAATGTATGTCATAATTTACTCACCTCATGGCCATTGAAGCTTAAAAGTTTGTGTAATAAATTATATTTTAAATCAGATAAAATATTTTTTGTAATGTCTAATTGATGCTTTTCGCATTTAACACAATAATGACTTTAAATTGTCTTTTGGGGGTAATTTATATAACATTTTGGCAGTAAGTCTGTGTATATGATTATATTGGCCACCAACCGCTCTTCTATTCTATCTTCTTCTATGTCATGCGTATATACAGTAAAAGAAAGTGGCTATTAAACTGCAGTTTGTAAAAGAACATTGTCCCTTCTTACCCTTCAGATTGCATAGAACAATCCATCTGGATGTTTCAAGATATTTATTTAATGTATAATTGCTGAAGAAGATACCGGGTAAAAGGTGGGCAGCAAAAACATGTCTGGGGGAAAAATGACAGCAAATTGGTGTGTCAGAATGCAAGCACACAAAGATAGCAAATCAATGAAGAGTAATGAAGTGAAGAAAGAACACTTTAAACAAACGGAGCATTTTGACAGCGATTGAGTGGCTCTGTGACCTTTTATCTGTGTAATCTAAGCTGGCTTTTGCACTGCTCGCTGAATGCATGTAAAAGTGAGGCTTCGTTCAAACCCCCGAAAACAGCGAGGCCCTTGAGAAACTTCTGAATCTGGCTGTCAAGGCTAAAAGCTAAAGTCGTTTAGATATAAAGTGCACAGATTCACACAGTCCTGTTTTTAATGGTCTTTCTCGCTTTCCTGCCCCCTTCAATACATTTCTGTAATTGCGTTCGGTGAAACAGGGAAGACGGCATTGGCATAAACGAGATTGGTGTCTCGCTCGGGACTAGTAGAGTGATAATTGACTTGGAAACGGTGTCTCGGTCACGTACGCTTCCCCATCTGTGCTATGGTCTGTAAGTACCTGAGAGCCCGTGTCAGGGGCCAGTGTTCGGATCAAGGGGCCGCCACCGTGAACACCATTAACTCAGAATGGCACTTCAGCTGTTCTGTGCAAATGTTGAATGGGATGGTCTGTTTTTGGCTGACGAGCCGCTGGGACGTACCCTGCTGCCTATGCCAGACCCGGAGCTGATTTCTGGCCCTTTAATAATCAGCAGAGGACTGTCCTACCGCTGATGTTGCCTTCAAACATGCTGGAAGGATATTAGTGAGAGACAACATAAAGGATACTTAGCATTAGTTTGCTTTAGCTTTGTAGTGAACCGTAAAAATAAAGTAAATCTCTAAATCTCCGACTTCATATTTTGCAATTTCGACTTTGTATCTTATTTTTATGGAGTGCTGCACATGATATACAGATAATAATAATAATAATAAAATAAAATATATATATGTAATAGTCGTTTTAGTAAATTGTGGCCACAAATTTAGAATTCATTCCCATGATTTATTAATTAGTTTCCTTGATTTATTAATTTGTTCCCTCTTTTCTGTAAATTGTGGCCACGGCGATCTAATTTGTTCCCTCATTCTGAGTAAACTATAACAAGGGAATGAATTATTACAATGTGGCCACGATTTAGTAAATCGAGGGACCAAATTATTATATTAAACTTTTCAACTACTGTTTTATGAAGACTGGGATTTCAGACATACTACTCTTGTTCTGTTTTTCCCCCCCTGCGTATGCGATCTTGGATGCAGCCTAGCTCCACCGTGACAGCAGAAGAAGTAAATGTATGCTAATGCCCAGTATAGCGGCATTATAGATTGAGAAGGCAATACATACTTGTGTTATGTTATGAACTGCGTTCTGACACATTTCTAAATGCAACAATATGTGGAATCAAGCTTTTGACATTCTCATATTTTGGTTTGCATTAGTGCTGGGGATACTAATTTGAAACTAACTACAAGCAAAATTAAATTAGTTAAGCTACATTTAATAAACTATTGATGAACCAAAAGCCAAATACCTTATTTGGAAAGGCATGATTAATGGAAGAATCAAATAAGCAATTCTATCAATTAACAGGGCAAATCAGTGTTTTAGAACAAATCTTTTAAGTGAACAACTTGTGAGTGACAACTGAGGGAAAAACTGTTCGCTGGATGCTTAAATATTCTTTCTGAAGTCTCTAAGCAGATGCGTACACACGTAAAAAATTATTTATCGATGACAGTTTATGGGCCCTATTTTAACGATCAAGCACATGGTCTAAAGCGCACGGCGCACTTAAGGCGAGTCCGAATCCACTTTTGCTAGTTTAACGATGGGAAAAATGGTCAGCACACATGGTCTAAAAGGCTTGTCCCTATTCTCTTAATGAGTAAAGTTTATTTTTCCAGTAATAAACAAACATTGTTAAGTTGTTTTGATTGATACTGTGAAGCAGCTTTGATACAATCTGTGAAAAGCGCTATATAAATATATTTGACTTGACTTGACTTGACTTGACTTGACTTAAAAGCCAGTTGCGCTCGCGCCATGGCAGATTCGATATTTAGGCTATATGGCAGAGTTTGCAAGCAGAAAGACCAATCGCTTCTCCAGAGCGCAAACGGATCTGCTCGTGCGCAAGGTTAAAGCGCGCAAGCAGACCGTCTACGGGACAAGCCGGATTCCACTATATTTTTATGTACACAATATTAATCTTTTACATTGTAATACTTTTATTTAAAATATTCGGCTAGTTTGTGTGCTGCTGCGCGTCCCTGTGTGTGTAATAAGGAAAGTGTAGGTGCGTTGTGGACCCGCCTCGAGGCTTATTTTACTAACGCGCTCTTTAAATAAAACAAAATTAAATACTGCGCAATTGACTTTAGACCAGGTTTCAGTTTGTCATTGGCACCTTCTATTTCAGTTGCCTCAAAATACCAACGCGGCATCAATGCCTGAACACACCTCGGTTTCAGCCCAAGAAGCCCATGGCGCAGGACGTAAAAATGATGAATTTTCAGCTAGTCGGGCTGAAACTAGCAAAAAACACTTGCGTCACGCCTGGCGCCGCATTGCGCCGGATGTATGACAGGGCCCTATGAGTCTAAGTCTATGACTGGATCATTATTGCTATGATTATTGTGTTTCTAGCATGTTATATGTTTGGCAATAACTCTTTTACCCCTACTTGGAGTAGGCCTATAGATTTTTGTTTATTAAACAACCATGCAAGATCTTGACCAAAAATCGATGCACCTCTTGATGGAAATAACATCACAACATTTATTTCCATCAAGAGGTGCATACATGCTGAGTCAAGTTCTTGTATTGTCAATGCAAGAGTCCATCACTCTGTAAAGTCTCCTCCAGCACATCCCAAAGACTTTCAATGAATTTAAGCTCTGGACTCAGAGGTGCCGATTCATGTGTGAAAATGATTCTTCATACTCCTCCCAACCATTCTTTCACAATCTGAGCCGGATGAATCTTGACATTTGTCATCCTGGAATACAGCCATGATGTGTCTTCCTACATGGTTGTTTATAAAATGAAAAGCTACACACTCCATCAATAAGGTTAGAAAAACTGTTGCCATGTTAGAAACATAATATGCTTATATGATCTGCAATAATGATCCAATAGCCTCTTAAGCATTTGCCTATTTAAATCCAAACAGCAACTTTTTATTTGGCCTGCATGGGCTTGTATTTTGTTGAATTTTTGTAAATTACAAGACAAAAATCGGCCTTATCCTGCCTATAAACAGCAAGCACTCCAAATAATACGGCTTTCCTGGGGCTTAAAGGAAAACAAAAGCAAATAACAAGACACAAAAAGGTCAGCATAGCCTCTGTTAATACACCTTTAAGTCTTCAAGGGAGGGAATCCATCTAACTGCAATGTTTTCCTTTTGATGAGGTGGAGCACCAGGAGGTAATAATCCTGTCAAGAATAAAGAAGGTGCTGTTGGCAACAGCCATTGTGAGCTTTACCTCTTAGTATCATTAAAAGTGCAGCATGTCAACAGAAAGGAGTTTCGTCTTTTCTTGACTCCATTATTTCCTGACTCCAAAGCCAGTAAATAATGTCAGAGCAAAGAAAATTGAGACCACATGGCCAGTGAGCACCATCTGTCCTTATGCTTGGTTACCTTCGATCTGTGTTGCGTGAAAACGCATAGCACCGTAAACCAAGCTCTTTTCTTTCTCACAAACGATTAAATGTCTTGATTTTATATGATGCACAATTGTTTTATGCACTGCTTCAGCTGCAAAATGGAGGTTAAAAATGTGTATAAGGCACTTGACTTTGTGCCGCACATGGACTACAGCAAACCATCCCCGTTCTTGTTGATTTATTCACTTCTAGATAACCGGGAATAAGTGGTAGTGATCTCTTGGCCATGATTAATGGATAAAGACCGTTGAGGGTATTCAGAAGCGAGTCAGCACTTAAACACCGGTGTCTGGCAGCCAGTAGCAGTCAGAGCACTTTATTGATGGCTTAAAAACTCTTTGATTTCCAGAGCTTCCATTTTGAGGTAAACACTCACTTCAACCAAGAAGACCCGCTCTAGGGCTTTTCATTTAATTCATTATCATCAGAAAAAAAAAAAAAAAAAAAAAAAAAAAAAAAAATATATATATATATATATATACAGTATATATATATATATATATATATACAGTATATATATATATATATATATATATATATATATATATATATACAGTATATATATATATATATATATATATATATATATATATATAAAACAATAATGCATCAAGATACTTAATTTAACTGAGAGACAATCAGAAGAGCTTGAACTCCTTCTTGAAAGGAAGTGTGCTTAATTGTATTGAATGTGCCCTTGTAGTGAACTAAATCTTAAAAGTATATTTTTAACAGACTTTTCGTAAAGGGCAGTTACACTAACTGAAAATAAGTTGTCTGTGATGCAAAGAATGTTTAGTTTTGTTAACTTAACATTGTTAGTTTTCTGGAGAGGTGCAACTATTCTATAACAAAGCTTTTTAAGTTGCGCCAATTCAACATTTGTTGTCTGTAAAACTTAATGTCTGAAGTTGAGTGAACAAAAGAAAAAAGCTATTGGAAATTAGTACCAAGAAATATTACGTTACTTAAACTACAATAACATTGCCAACAAAGTCAAAACCTGAAAACAGTGAGTCAAGACGATGTTAACTAAACATTTATTCCAAAAAACAATTCAAGAAATGTTTTCAAAACGATTTGTCCAGCCTTTTGGAGTCAATAAAATGCTATTTTAATTAGCCATCGTCATGACAATCAGAATTTATATTTCTATATAGTTCACCCAAAAATTATAGTTCTCTCATTATGTATTCCCTTATGTCTCAAACTCATACGACTTCATTTATTCTGCAGAACACACACAAAAACATACAGCTCCAGTGGTTTAATCTGTGCCTTCTGAGAACACTTTGTTGGATATGGATGCCTAAATTCCATTTTGAGGATTGATTCTCACCAAGATTAGAGCGGGAAATGCCAACATTGTCTGATTATAAAGGAGAATAGCTTGGCCAAGAGAGAGAGTTGGCATGTCTTATTGGACAAGGTGCTTTGGACCAGTAGTGATTGACCATGATGCGGAGATGAAGTGCGGGGGAGGAATTGCGGCTTCTAATTACCAGCAAGTGAGCAGTGTGCAAACACCGGGACGTACAATGAATTGTTGGCAAATATTGAAGGACTGACCAGAAAAAGAAGATTGATAGGAGTGCTTAAAGAGTGATGCTGCAAATTAAGGCTCTTTCAAATCCCCCTTTTCTCTTGTCGATGGCTTCCGTACCAATCCTTCTCAAGGACATCCTTTACAAAAAGCTGTCAGTCTCTAAAAAAAATAAGGGCGACCACTTCCGAAAGTGCATAGTGGGTGAGGGGTCAGAGGTTAACTGCTGGTCTGTTGGATAAATGGAACTTTGATGACAAGTTTTAAAGCTTGTGTACAAGCAAAACAAAGAAAAATGAGGAGGTCAAATGGTGGACCGAAAAGCAAAATAGTTTCCCAGTGCTTTAACTGAAGAAATAGTGTATGGAATGTAAGGAGCGACTTTAACACTCTTAAAAATAAAGGTTCTTTATTGGCAGTTATGGTTCCATAAGAACCTTTAACAACCTTGGAACCTTTCAGTTGCACAATAAGTTCTTTATCATGGAAAAAGCTTCTTTTTTTTCTATGGCAACACTGTGAAACTCCCCTTTTGGAGCCTTTGGTTTTTCATAGAATGTAGGTTCAATGAAAAATAAGAATCTCCAAGAGAAAAATAAAATTTAAAAAATGTTGTTTAAAACACACGCCACAATTCTTAGAAATGTTCTCTTGTATTCATGTTGGTTTCATATGGTTTTGAAAAACTTTTATATTATTTAATGCAAATGTTTAATTCATTCAAATATTTATTAACTCTAAAATCTCATGTGGTGTAACTATCAAATAAAAGGAATAACATGTTCTCATTATACCCAAATACATGTGAGTGTACACATCTTAATTATCATTTTCCAAATATATATACAGTATATATCCATCAGGAATTGACTGGATTGTGAAAAGCAGACATTCCAGATTTTGATCACCCAATTGTGTCTTTTTTTATATGATCAATTGATTCATAAGGAACATTAAATTAAATCGGGTAAATTTGGATTTCATGTAGACTTATGACTTTCCATAAGGGGGTTATGTTTGTCTGGTGTCCCGCAAGGCCTTTGGAGATAAAGAACTATCTAGTCAACACAATCAATCCTTTTATCTATTCCCAACAAGTAGCTTAACCCCTCACACTTGGGATGTTTTATTGATGTCACGTTCCCCGTCCGCAGAGCACAACTGCATGCGATGCCCCTCCGTTCGTCTCCTGACCTCATTCTGACTCTACTGTTGCATTTTTCAAAGGGGAGCTCAGAGGCATTGAGAGATGCAAGAGGGCTACAGGGGTCTGTAGAATAATCATCCATAACCCGTTTAAAGACAGAGAGTAAAAGGTGGGTGGACGGTGTTGTCGATGGATGTGAGAGAACTTGAGGGGTTGGGGGATGGGGGGTCCATTTCCCTAAAAAGCCCTTGTGCTATTTTGAAAGTCGTTTCCACAGGCTTTAGGAATTCATGGCCAGGCTTCGGTGAGAATAAGACGCATTTATCACCTGGACAAGACATTGGTGCTGCTTGCAGGGCCGGAGTGGGACTCATTTTCAGCCCTGGAGTTTCATGCCTTAGACCGGCCCACTTTAGTTCCCGTCTGACTATATTATAATGTAATTGAAACCTCAGCATATAAGTCTGCAATAGTGCAGTGTTCTGTACAGCCTTGTTATTCATTGTATTTTAAAAATATATAAATTTCTATTCAGTGCAATAGCCGTATACAGGGTTTTATAAATACAGAGGTCCGAAAAGTGATCTTGGGGGTTCGGGGGCATATTCCCACCCAGACAAGTAAAGTAATACAAACAGTGAAAAGTCCCAGTGCTGATACTGGGGAAATATAAACACATTCGAGGTATACAAATATATATATTTATACATTGACAATGGCAATATATTATATAGGTGCTTGCGTTGTTAAATTGAGCTTATTTTTACACTGATGATCATCATTGGCAAAGAATATGTATGTCTGTGTTAAATAGGAATCTATTGTAATAAAGTTATTCTCAATCTGGGCACAGTATAGGATTCCTCTGCTCTCATTTCTCATCTCCATCTTCTCTCATTCTTCTTTTCTCAGTCTCTTTATCTTTAGGTTACCTGTAAATCTCTTTCTTTCGGTCGTTTAAAACTTATTTCGTAATTAAAACAGCTGTTTACCTAGTTTAGCCACTTGCATCTAATCTCGTGAAGCGTCGCGTTGGGATTCGCGCGCGGCCGCGGCTCGCGCTTCTGTGAACATAAATCCTGCTTGCTTTGATCAGTCATCTCAAACATTTAGCCATTGCCGACGAGTGGTGTTTTAATACTGAAGCAGCTCAGATTATGAGGTCGGTTATCGTCGCGATATGCAAATCATTGCAGCACCAAATTAGAGTTAATATTAGGCAATTATTTCACAACGTTCATTATACACTCAGAAAAATATACACTCAGAAAGCTGTGACTGGAGCCTATGTAAATCATTCAACCCAGTGGCATGACAACACCGGCTCTCCTGGCCAATAAAACAGACCGGCCCACCGGGATTTCTCCCGGTGCTCCCGATTAGCCAATCCGGGCCTGGCTGCTTGGGTAAGAAGGATGAGGATACCAGGTGGAGTAATGGTAGATTGTAATGTGTAGGGCTGGGTACCGAGTTCGGTACTTTTTAGGTACCGACCGAATTGCCTCGGTACTACCGAGTATCGAAACATGTCTTGTTTTTCGGTACCAAATTTCGGTACCTAAGTGGTTAATCTCGTCAACGTCAGTGAAACATGCATGCAGCATGATTGGCTGTGGAGGAAAAACACTAGTTTACGCGGCTGCCCAGAGACTTGGCTTGTCGCATGTGAGGCTGTAGTGTGTGTGTGTGTGTGTGTTTGCCAGAAGCACGCGATGCAATATTTTCGACAAGATAATTGCTGCCAAGACCGGTAACACGGTAAATCTGATAAGGCAAAGCGGTGTGTCATACAAAGCACACCGAACGCGAATAGAGCGTCAAATAGGCGTCTATCGCGTCTAGTTAGACGCTTCAATCTTCCGCTCGAGTTCAAAACGCGTCGCCCAATTCGCATCATTCGCGACGCCCGGCGCGAATGATGCGTCTATCCCCGTCTTTGACTTTGTATCTAATCTACTAGCGCAAATAATTAAATTCGCGTTCGGTGTGAACAGTGAACACACCATTAGTAAACACTTGTTCATTAATAAACAATTAAAATATCTCCTTGCTGTTGTTTCCCGACACATCCATAATCATTAGGCTACTTTTGCCAGTGCTTTGCGGCAAGCTTGATGTGTGCGGAGCGCGAGACATATATCCCGCCCCCCAGTAGCCTATATTTAATTTAATTCACATTTATTTGTATAGCATTTTTCACAATACATATCGTTTCAAAGCAGCTTTACAGAAAATGAATGTGTCTAAATTACAATTTAGAGTGATCTGTTATCAGAGGTGACAGTGTAATGCATTTCTATTAATTTTCATTCAATTTCATTGTTAAACAATGCATTAAGTTAAGGAAGAAACAATGAGCTCATTGAAGTAAAGAATACATGTTGTTAAATGATTAGGAAACATAGAAAACTTCAGCATTGGTGCTTTTTTACATACTCAAAATATGAGTGTAAAAAAGTCAACAAACTGAACAAAACAAAAAAAAAATTAGGTAATGTTATATTGTTAAACAAAATTGGTATCGAAAAAAGTATCGTTCAGGAACCGGTATCGAAGTCAAGGTATCGGTATCGGTATCGGTATCGAACATTTTGTTACGATACCCAGCCCTAGTAATGTGTGTGTACACACGAGCGTCTCTGGCTTTTGCGTTTTTAAGATGGGTGATGTGCGAATGAGATCTATGTCTGGCCGATGTGTGGGAACAAAAAACAGCTGTTTTTCCGTATGCCTGAAGAGACAGGCATTGCTTTAGCAGAGGCTTCTTTATCCCAAAAGGGCTTTTGAGAGGGGCGTTGAGCTTATCACCTTTGAGATGTCGTCTCCAATGTAAACAGAAAAAGACAGAAATGCAAGAAAAATTCTGAATTGAGCGATATAAACTCGCAGTTGTGAGAAAAGAGTCCGAATTGCAATATATAAACTCTTTTATATAAATTGCAAAAAAAAGTCAGAATTGCAAGATATAACCTTGTAATTGCGAGAACAAAGTCAGAATTGCGTGAAAAAGTCAGAATTGGGAGATTTAAACTTGCAATTGCCAGAAAAAAAAGAAAAGTCTGAAATTCGAGTTTATATCCCACAGTTCTGACTTTATAACACAATTGTGAGATGAAAAAGTCGCAATTATCTTTTACACTTGTTTTAGTCCTTGGCGGAAACAAGTGTCACAAGGTGACGAACCAGCAGCGGAACTATATACTCCACGGAGGAATGTTTCCACCCGGAGCGCTTTCAACGGAACACCCAGCCAGCCTTGTATGCATCGCTACCATAGCAACAGCAGCTGCTGATGACAGAGTGACAGCAGGTGCGGCGCATCAAGGGGCTGTTTGATGATTGGGACACACAGCGTTTTGACACAGATAAAAACCAAGTTTTGGGAGACCAAGGGTGTTCAGTTCAGTGCAGTGTTCTGTGTTTCGGTACTGTGTCCTGACTTTGTTCCGTCGAGGAGGGCTGAGAGTTTCTGTGGGACAAATCGGCTGGTGAGATCGACCCGCGGAAGGGAATCCGCTACGAAGGATTGGGTGGTGTGGAACAGAGAAGCAGAGGAGAAGTCGCCTTGGAAATATCGAGTCCCCTTCTTGGGTAGAGATAAGTGCAAACCTTTTACTGGCCGTACGGTATGTGATTTATACACAAAGACACTGTATATGAAGAGAAGCGATCTAGGAAAAGGAGTCTAGACACCGTAAACGAGAAGACAGCTGTTGTGATGCATGATTGAGGTTGCTATATATTCTTCCGTCTTACTGTCCCCGCTGTTCAGAACAAGGAGGTGGGCTGTGGCCTTATATTTCACAGAGTGGTTGAGAGTGACGTGTGTTGATGCTGTGCCCCACCGGGTGTGTTTGAAGTGAAGTTACTGCATGCTTACTATACCGAATTCTGTCACGTGCCCATCGGCCTTGCCCTGTGTTGCAGTTTGGAGTTGCTGAGGAAGAGATTAAGTGACGGTGGAATTTAAAGCTTGCTGTGTTTCGGTCCATCATTGATCCTGTCCTGGAGAACGGAGGAAATTCAGTTATCTGCTGTTCTGAGTGTCTCCCATCTAAAGCCACTTGCATACTGTTCCATCATCGCTGTTGTGGAGAGCGGAGAAAACCCAGGTATCTGTTGTTCTGAGTGTTGTACATTCCAAGCCTGCTGTGCTCTGATTCATCATTGATGCTTTCCTGGAGAACGGAGGAAACCCAGTTAGCTGCTGTACTGAGTGTCCCCCATCTAAAGCCGCTTGCATACTGTTCCATCATCACTGTTGTAGAGAGTGGAGGAAACCCAGGTATCTGTTGTTCTGAGTGTTGTACATTCCAAGCCTGCCGTGTTCTGATTCATCATCGATGCTGTCCTGGAGAACGGAGGAAATCCAGTTATCTGCTGTTCTGAGTGTCCCCCATCTAAAGCCGTTGCATTCTGTGATAAATTCGTTGCAATCTAGCGTTTGCTGTTCGGGGTGTTACCCCTAAGGCCTGCTGACCTACAGGAGCTGGTCGATTGTCCGGAGTTGCCGATCTGACCACCCAGTCAGCCTTCTCGCTAGCCCTCCGAAACCTTTCCGTTACCCGTTGTATGGGGAAAAACCTACTGTACTTGGAGTGCCCACCTGCTGTCCGGTCGACGTCTGTCACCGTCGTGAGCTTCTGTATCCGCTATACGGGGAGGAACCAATTGTACTTGGAGTACCTACTGGCTGTCTAGTCGACGCCTTTCCACAGCTGTAAGCTCTCTGCATCCCCACCTGCTGTCTAGTCGACGCTTTTCCACAGCTGTAAGCTCTCTGCATCTCCTGTATAGGGAAGAACCAACCGTACTCGAAGTACTCACCTGCTGTCTAGTCGACGCCTTTCCACAGCTGTAAGCTCTCTGCATCCCCTGTGTAGGGAAGAACCAACCGTACTCGAAGTACTCACCTGCTGTCTAGTCGACGCCTTTCCACAGCTGTAAGCTCTCCGCACCCACCGTCTAGGGAAGAACCAACCGTACCTGGAGTACCTACTTGCTGTCCAGTCGACGCCCCCTTCACCGCTGTAAACTTCTGCACTTGAGAGATCGAGAAGAGTACAGTCTACTTAGAGCCCGAGAAGGATAAGCCGTGCTTAGAGTACTTACCTGCTGGTCAATCCGCGTTCCCTCCATAGCCGAGAGCCTTGGCATCCGGAAAGTCTGAGGGGTTGAGTGGACCGAGTCCCCGCCTGTTGTCCGGCCGACGTCCCGGCGGCCACTGGATGCTGGGGAGGAAGGAGGAGTTTTAATTAGGATCCACAGATTCTTTTAATCAATAAAGTTTGTTACATTTTACTTTCCTTGTCCGCCTGGTTTCTGGTTTGCTCCTCAGTGGTACATTCTAAAGGGAGGGGGTAGACCCAGTCGACCCTCCCGACCTGTGACACAAGCTTCCATAGTTTTCGCAGTGATGCCATAGAAGAACCATTTTGGACTCCTCAAATAACCTTTCAGTGAACAGTTCTGAAGAACCTTTTTCCTCTCCAGAGCCGTTTGTGGGATGCATAAGCTGCATGCATGTGAAAGGTTCTTCATGGAACCATCAGTGCCAATAAAGATCCATTTTGGAACCTTTCAGTGAGCATTTCTGAAAATAACCATTTCTCTTCTGAGTGTGTAGAACATTATAATGATCTAACAAATCTTTTTCCGCCATTGATTCTTTTGTGAAATGAAAATGTTCCATTGATGTCAAAGGGATACTCGAACCAAAAAATTAAAGTTCTGTCATCATTTACTCACCCTCAAGTTGTTGCAAACCTGTATGAGTTTCTTTCTTCTGCTGAACACAAAGGAAGATATTTTGAAGAACGATTGGAACTTTGGCACCATTGACTTCCATAGTATTTTTCTACTATGGAAGTCAATGGTGCCAAACAACTGTTTGGTTCCAATCGTTCTTCAAACTATCTTCCTTTGTGTTCAGCAGAAGAAAGAAACTCATACAGGTTTGCAACAACTTGAGGGTGAGTAAATGATGACAGAATTTTCATTTGTGGGTGGAGTATCCCTTTAAAGGTTCTTTATGGAAGATTCCAATAAAGAACCATCATTTTTAAGAATAAAGGATGTAGCAACCATCACATTTCCCTCAAACTTTTAGAAAAATCACTCCATATTTTAGGAGAAACCAAACCGAAGAATGTAATTTGTAAATGACAATCCTACTAGTGCATGTTTTCCAACATCCACCAATCCGTGAAGGTAATGAATAGCATAATCCGTCACTCGCTTTTCAAATCTATAAGATCTTGGTATATTGAGTTTTTGTGACATGCCAAATTCACATTGGGAATTTGAATGCAAAATCGGTCACGGCCTTTGAATTCCTGTGCGACCTGCACCATTCCTAGGCATGTGATCCATTTCTTTGGAAGCAGATGACGGTAAATCCCATTGAGATTAAATGCATTTCTTTTCAGTTATAGCTTTGAGTCTTTTCTCAGTGTCTGTTGAATGTGAAAAGCATTGTGGTAGAATGTGTCTACAGCAATTGTCTCTGGACAAATCAGACCTAAGAGCCATTTAAGTCTAAACTGGCGTTAAACACATTCAAATTGGGAACACATTAGGAAGTCACGGACAACTGCATGCTCGCATGGAAAAATGCGAGGGTTGGTGGAGATAATTTTTGCTGTTTTTCAGGAAAAAATCTATTATATAATAAAGATAAAAAAGTATATATATACTATTATTAAATGGTGAAAGAAATCAATACATTTACTATACATTTAAGAAACAAAAAAAAATGTTGTTATCACTGTTTCCACGAATACATCAAGCGGCTTTTTTGAACATTGATAATACTCAGAAATGTGTCTTGAGCATCAGATCATCATATTAGAATGATTTCTGAAGGATCATGTGACACTGAAGACTGAAGTAATGATGCTGAAAATTCAGCTTTGATCACCGGAATAAATTACATTTTACAATATATTCACATAGAAAAAAAAAGTTATTTTATATTGTACTAATATTTCACAATATTACAGTGTTGTCCATACAAGTTAAACATTTACTCCTATCACAACAACAAATTGTTTTAAGCTTAGACCCCATGAAGGTCAATGTATATTAGCTTTGATGTTATCTACAGTATATGCTAATGTACTCCTTGGAAAATTAAGATTTTTTTTTTTTGTGCGATCACATCAGTAACTGGAATGTCACCACTTAATAATTGTTGTCTAAAAACAACACACACACACAAACACATAATCATTTTTATACTGTACCAACTGTGTTCTGTATCCCCCTAAACCTAACCATCACAGGAAACTAACATGTTAAAGAAAGAAAGAAAGAAAGAAAGAAAGAAAGAAAGAAAGAAAGAAAGAAAGAAAGAAAGAAAGAAAGAAAGAAAGAAAGAAAGAAAGAAAGAAAGAAAGAAAGAAAGAAAGAAAGAAAGAAAGAAAGAAAGAAAGAAAGAAAGACTTATAAGCTGTTTTTCTCATGGGGACCAAAGAAGTAAAAAATTACTGGTATTACTATCCTAGTGGGGACATTTGTTCTTCACAACAGGGTTTACTGGGTACACACACACACACACACACCAAACACACAGATCCCCAATTAAAGGCCAGGTCTTGGCCTGTCTTGCTGGCAGTGCAGTGTTAACTTAATGCAGCGTGAAAAAACCATTATGCTGCTCCACAGATGGGACCAGTCAAGCAGAGGGACCCTTGTGCTCCTCTCAGATGGACATTTGACCATGAACCCTGATAACAAGACCAGAGCTGCACGGACTTACTGTGCAAACCTGACTGAAAGCCATCACTGAGAAACTATGGGGATAGTACTATCGATAAAAAGTCTGTAAAAAAAAAAAAGCTGAACCATTGTAATAGACAATGGTCAAATTATTAAAGAAAATGACAATTACTTCAAAGTACTACCACTCTTAATAGATAACATTGTTTACATTGTTTTTAAAGACTTCTGTATAACCGTCAAGCCTATAAAAGTTGTTTAGTTTTGCTGATTTCTGTGAGATGACCCTTTGGAAGTTGATGGCCGTGATGACCTTTCCACCTCACTGGCCTTGGGGGCCCAACCATCAGAGGAAATGTAAACATGTTTAAGGCACTATAAACCCAAGAAAGTTAAAGCAAATATTTTCTACCATTTTATAGTTTTATTACAGAGTAGAAAACATGTTCCATTTGAGCTTTTAAATACAACTAAGTGCTTGAGAGTGGATTGTAATGGACTACGCCGCTTAAAAAAGTCCCCCACCACAAAACTCTAGAAATGGTGTTTGCCCTTGCAAAACTTGCCACCTAAATGCTAAGACGTTCTGGTTTAGTTTGAGTATATTGCCAGTGTGTTTTGGTTGTACAAGATCACTAAAGAAGTAGTAATAGTGATTTTAAGGGTACATTTACACTACAATGATATGCTTAAAACGCATATTAAAACGAGAAGTTTTTCCTTTGAGTTTTCCGCGTACAGACGACACCATTGTCAAAACGATCCCAATTCACAAGGATCCGCGAAAAACGACTACAAACGCTGTATTCTGCTCCAGGCCAGTAGATGGTGATGAACTATAGACTGAACACGTAATACGCATGTACATGACGTCATCATCTTCAGAGGTTCACGTTTTTGTTGTTTACACGGAGACCGTTTTCAAAAACGTGCACTTTGAAACCCATTTTCAAAATTTTGCGTTTTCAGGCACCAAAAACGCTATTGTCGTGTAAACGAACGGCCAAAACGCATACAAAGTTGTACATTTTTACTTAAAAACAGTGTCGTGTAAACAGCCCCTAAAGTACACTTTATCATACTTTTAAAAGCAGTATTACCAAGTGCACTTTAGAAGTGTACTTAAAGGGATAGTTCACCCAAAAATGAAAATTATTTCATCATTTACTCACCCTCAAGTTGTTCCAAACCTCTATGTGTTTATTTGTTCTGCTGTACACAAAGGAAGATATTTGGAAGAATGTTTTAATCAAACAGATCTCAATCCCCATTGACTACCATAGTATGTATTTTTTCCTACTATGGAAGTCAGTGGGGATTGAGATCTGTTTGATTAAAACATTCTTCCAAATATCTTCCTTTTGTGTACAGCAGAACAAATAAACACATAGAGGTTTGGAACAACTTGAGGGTGAGTAAATGATGAAAGAATTTTCATTTTTGGGTGAACTATCCCTTTAAGTGTGTTTAGAAACAGCAGTGAAAGTGTAGTCTCTTTAAGTGCACTTAATTTGCCTTTAATTAATATTCTTAATAATTAATATTATCTCTAAGTGCATTTTTTTGTAAAATACACTTCTTTTTCCACTGGTAGAAAATACCAGGAAACTAGTTTGAAATTCAATTTCTGCACACTAGCATCCTAGAATCATGTTTCACAGCAATGTGCTGATATCCTTGTCACATCTCTACCTCGGCTATGCTAAATCATCTGTCTGCACCTGGCGAAACACAGTGTGCCCTGTATTAAAGAAAGCGACTAAGGCATTTTTTATTTTCCTGCAGTACCGCATTTGAACCCAGATACGTTCTCAGTGAACCGATGAGAAAGCTTTGCAAGTTTACAATGTGGGCCAAGATGGTTGAGCAATAGTTTATTAGCTCTTTGGATGGTTTAAATGTTTCCACAAAAGTGAATTACAGCCTACGTCATACGAGTTAAACTCCTGCAAGATGTAGTTTGTTTGTCATTTCACACAGAGCGTTATTGTTCAAAAAAGCTTAGTGACTGCGTTTCTGGCTTTCAACAACACATGCCGTGTAAGTCCCACTGGTGTTTAGCCACTTGGTGGCAAAGGTGGGTCACATTTCAAAGATACGCTGTGCTACAGGCTTTGGGTGGTTTTTAGGCACCACAGCAGGGGTGGGATAATGACTTTTACATGTAAAACTAGTTTTGCATTGATATATTTCAACGCAGAATGCAATATAAGTGCTATGGCCGAGAAGTGCAACAGTTGTGTGCTTGAAACGAATCCAAAAGCTCAAAATAATTGCTGTCTTGTCCTTTGGTGTGTGCCAACAAAAGCAGAAGAAGAGCGAGGGATTGTTGCATGCCTCCAGATACAATCACAGTTTGATCAAATTCTGCATAACTGAAGCCCAGCACTGCTTTATAACTCTGTCAGCGTAATATATTATGAATCACCATGGGAGGTCCAGAAGTGTTGGAGCACAGACCTGCTGGATTTGAATGAACTGATTGGTTTCTCTCATTTTTAACACTTGTTATCTGTTTTTGCGTTTGATCAACCCTCTATTGTAATACTTCAAAGTGGATCAGGTCATTCTTTCGCGAGCTGACAAATTTATATAAGTCTGTGTACTATAACAGCAGGGCTGGATCAGAGGATTGTTGATTGTCAGAAGTAGGGTTACACAAAAGGTTTCAAGTAGTTTGGTAGCCAACAATGCTATTTTACATTTTACATAATATAATTATGAATGTAAATAAAAACATAATAACATTTTCAATAGAAAAGTTACAGTTACAACTTTGTTGTATGTGTATACATTAGTCAACATTTGAAGTGGATCAAGAACGGGTATTGTTCAAAATTCACGTATAACTTTGATGAAAGGTTTTGATACACTTCAAATGTTGACTACTGTGATTGACTACTGTGTGTGTATATATATAATTGTTATAAATATTTACAAATAATTTTCACTTCACAATTAAGTATATACAGTATGTATTACATAATAATATAATACTGATAAGTTAAAATTATTACATTGTTGTAAATTATTTATTTTTGTTTACTATATTATTGTAATTATTTATAAAATGAAATACATTTTCTTAAAAACATCAATACAAAAGCACTAAAGAAAAATGCCATCCTACACGTAGAATATTTTTGTATTATATGATATTTAATGACTATTAAGCAAACATAAAACTGTAAAACAATCAATAAAGAAGAAAAAAACTAATTAACTTACAAATTTAGCAACGTACAAAATTCTTAGCTTACAGAACTTGTAAATCATTCAAAATGACTGTACAGCAAATAATGTCACTTTTACAAGCATTAACTCAAATCTATCTTCAAGATACAGTTGACACTTTTACAAGCATTTAACTCAAATCTATCTTCAGGATACAGTTGAATGTTGTCTGAATGTTTGCCAGTGTGATTTTATTGTGGTCACTTGTTACCTGACAGCTATAACATGAATATGATTACACATAAATTAGTTAACAACAATAACACCAATATCCGGTTACACTTTATTTTAAGGTGTCATTGTTTCAGTGTAATTATACATTTAAGTACTGAGTAATATTAATTAACAACATGTACATACTTAGAGTTATTGTTAGATTAGGGTTTGTTGGGTTAATTGCATACATCTTTATGGATAATTTATAGTTATTACTATAGTAACCACATATAACAAAGGACACTGGAAAATAAAGTGTTACCCAATATCCTTATTTAAAAATGTTTTGTACTAGGTGTTTGAAACCAACATACAAAGCACTGCTAGGGAAAACCAGTGTACACCAGTATCATATCCCCAGTATATTATTCAAGATATGTGGAAATCTGCATTTCCTCCAGCCGAGACAATCACTTACAGCATCTGTGATGAAAAGAATGAGTTGACGGTGCAAATTCATCACTATTTGCATTTTCTCCGCCTCCTCCATATAAGAGGTGTAATATGTCAGACCAAAAAGCCATTGATAAATTGAGAGTAACATGAAAGATTAATTAATTATTGCATAAGTGATTGGAATGACGTCTCATCAAAACATTACGGATGACTCGATAGCTAGATCTGAAATTGTATCCCACTTCAAACTAATTACCTCTGCGATTATAGGAAATGCTGCCCGCGTTCTCCACCACGTCCGTCTGGTCTGATGGCCAGTGCATAAATTCTCTGTTTATATATGCATACCGCTGCCACTTATTTTGCTGACACTGAAAGCTGAGCTATTATGCTTGCCATGCAGCAGATTTTTCCCCTGTTTTTTCCATTCAGGTAAGCGCTTAATAAAGTATTTTCTTGCTCGAGTCATTTTTCCTCCATGTGAATCAGCGGTATGCATGAATCAGGCCTGCATACTCTCTGCGTCACCGATCTAGAATGTCAGCAAATGAGACAAAGCAGTGACACTGTATAAATCGGCACACATACTTTCTTAAAACTGAAAGTAGTTTCTGAGTTCAGGACAGATCAAGCTCTATAGCATGTGAGGCATTATGTCGATTACCACTTAAAATAATTTCTACTTGACTGACCATTGGGGACAAAATGGTAAAGCTTTACAATAAGTTTCATTTGTATAGTTGGTTTGTGGTTTTATGTTTACTTCACATTTCCTGGTAAAATAGGCTGTCTCCACCCTTGTTTTGTCGTGCAAACGGTTGTGGCCTTTTTCAATGATGTGTGTGGACAGAAGAGGAAATGAGAATTAATTATATGACAGGTGGGTGTGTAAACGTAATGCATCTCAATGGGACGTGCTGCTTTCTGCATGGGCTTCTCTGTCTATGGCTGCGAATGAACTACCCATCACTCACTGCACTGTCCTCTCTCTCTCTCTCTCTCTCTCTCTCTCTCTCTCTCTCTCTCTCTCTCTCGGATGTGGCGTCTCTGTTTGGACAGGTGTGTTTGTGTGTGGGCCTTGTCCCTTTGACCCTTTAAAAAGGTAAGTCAAAGGAGTGGCTTTGCCCAGTGCATTTGTCGGCCATAGTTCTCATATTATAATCATTAAGAGTCTCTTTAAAAGCCATTGTCAGTGTTTTTTCCCATTCATGTGTTTAACCAATCAAGTTAATGGGTAATAATCAGGTTTAAAGCAGTCGCATACTGAGTCATAGTACTTAAAACCAATGAAATTACCAATGATATTTCATGTCTCTTTTACACTTTACCCAACAGCATTTTTTTTTTAAGTTTCCACCCAGCACCAGCATCTTTAATCATTTTCCCAAAACTTTCATGACCCCCAGAATATGTAGTTGTATGAATACCTGAACACACAATACATCAAAAGAAAGAACAGAGCCTCTTTATTCTAGAGAATAAACATTTATTCTAGCTTCGTGCATTTCTTTTTTTATCACCACTAGAATGTTGGTTTTGATTTATATACGGTTTAATGTTGACGATCGCGTTATTTTACATATGCTTATGATTACATATGATATTGCTTGTTTTTTTTTTTCTATTTCACCTGTGTTTTGATCAGGAGATTCAGTATTCTTTCAGAAGATGCGTAATAGCGCCCCCTACCATATTACAGTGAAAACACGGATTGCCGGAAAATTCTGTCAATGGCAGGGAAGCGTCATGTCATAAATGACGAGAAAATCCATCAATGGCGGACAAAGAGTTAAAAGTTATTTTCAGTGGTTTTTCCATTCATGTGTTTGACCAATCAAGTTAAAGTCAGCATGAAACGGAAGTTGTACCAGTCTTTTCTTACCTGTTGTGACGTATATCCGAGTGAAACGGCTTCTGGAACAAGAACGGGCGGGGCTTTATTTTGTCTGTGGGGAATTGATTGGATGGTTGTGGTTTGCTATTGGTGGATCTGATGTGATTGACAGGTTGCCCCGCCCTCGTCATCAGAGAAGAGATGAGCTGCAAGAGGGAGGGGAAGTTATTCTGATTCAAGATTATGAGGAACATGAATTGAAAAAAATGATGTGCACGGATAAATCATTTAAAATAAACACTGCAATAAAAACAAGAATTGTCCATTTTGATTTCATTGTGAATTTAATGGATAATAATGAGTTTTAAAGCAGTCGCGTACTGAGTCGTAGTACTTGAAACCAATGGAGTGACCTTTATATCTCATTTTACAGCAAAACTATCAATGTATAAAAGGCTTAATATACTGGCTTTCTTCAAGCACACATGGAGGGCAGACTCCAACAAAAAGCAGACACTGGTGCTAAACAAAACCTCCTGCCGTTAACACCCCTGAGCATACAGCATGTCATACACCCCCTCAAGAGGCAGCATTCAAGCTCTGCATCATGTTAACAACAGCTCAACATGTGCACTGCTGGGTGTGGGGGCAGTGACTGACGGGAGACGTGGACTCGGTGCATGTTTAAACCTCAAATAGCTTTGTTAGCAAGGTAGATGAAGGCTTGCATGGATAGCTGACTACTTGCACTATGAAAAGATTGAAATTATTATTCATGGTTAATTGCATGGTCTTTTTGTAGTTAGCATGATTAAAACATTCATACAGCAACATTTGGACATTTTTTCGACAACGATAACTGTTCCAGATTGGCTGATTAGCAGAAGTGCTTCTAGAATTTGTTTTAGTTCACATGGGATGTATGTCTGTTTATTTGTTTATTCATTTATTTGAAATTTATCAAATAATTCTATACTTTTTTTTAAACTTCAGTCATTTTGTGTACATGTTATTTACTATTATTTAATTTTGTTAAAACTATTTTTTTTTTAGTAATTTATTTTAGTATTATTTATATAGTTTTATTTTATATTTTCAGTTTTAATTTTTAATTTCAGATAATTTGTTGGTGCTTTTGTCATTTTTTTACGGTTGTCATTAAAAAAAATTCGACCATTTCGAGATTAATGTCGAAATATTTCAAAATTAAAATCGAAACATTACGAGAATAAAGTCGTTATATTTTGATAATAGTCACAATTACGAGAATACAGTCTTCCATAGAAGTTCTGTGTGTGTGTGTGTGTGTGTAAATAAATGCTTTTTTGAAGTCGAACTGCCTCGGACATGGATCTAAACAAAATAGTATATTTTTATTTTTAATCTGGGCTTTCAACAAAAGGAAATTCTACAGGTCCTAATCTACCAACATGGCATTACCATTTGTTTTAGTTCTATCAGTTCGACTTCACGAACGCATTTCTTTACACACACACACACACACACACACACACACACGAGTAATGAATTGGAAACACTCGCTCTGAGCCAGTGGACGCGCACATTTATGAACGCCTGTGCGGCAATGTGAAACAACTTGCAAGCACACACACAAAACTGTATTCTCGTAATTTTGACTTTATTCTCAAAATATTACGACTTCATTCTCGTAATGTTTCGACTTTTATCATGAAATGTTTCGACTTTAATCTCGAAACATTTTAACTTTATTCTCGAAATTTTAGAATTGTTTTTTTCTTACGTTGTGGTTCAGGGCTTCCATAATTTTTAGTAGTTTTTCTTTTTAAATATTTCTATTTAGCTTTAATTTTTCAACGTAAACAAAAATGACATATGTTGCCATGGGAACCAACTGAAATAACAGAGGTTTAAAGTACCGGTATTTCAGTTCCAGTTCCAGTTCCAGTTTACAATAACGTTTAAATGTGTGGGGGTGTGTGACTGTGTTTTGTGTGTGTGTGTGTGTGTGTGTGTGTGTGTGTGTGTGTGTGTGTGTGTGTGCGTGTGTGTGTCAGTTTGTATGTTCTTATTGTTAAAACTACAACTATTCAAATTTGCCCTGGCTGTTATGCCGGTCTCGGAAGTACTGACACCTAGTGGTATGGATGTATTATCATGCAAACGCAATGTTTCAGTAACTTTAGTTAATAAAAATGCAATTTGCATTAAAAAAAAATTCCAAAATTAGGAGAGTATTGAGCCATGTGATTTCAACATGAGGCAAACCGTAACGTAATGTAAGTTTTCATCATGAACATGCTTTTCAAAAGAAATATTCATTAATTTATGTGTGAAAGTTTTTAAATTACACAAAATGATGGAGTTCACCTTTAGATTGTGTTAACACAATTATCATTTTCATCAGCAGTTATTACATTTCCATAGGCATAATCATTCATCCTAAACTTTGAAATGACTTTCCTTTATAGCAAATGTCACCAAATCTGCTCATTCCCCAGCCCCTCCCCTTCAACCACCTGACTGGATGGACACGTTTCACAAGCCGTATCATTTCAGATGCATAAAATTGTCTCACTCTACTTTTTTTTTTCTCCAAACCTTTCTCAAAAATTATTTTTCACTTAGAAATGGGTCACAGATTGGAAGTTAAATGGGTTGCGAAAGCTAAAGCATCTTATTAGTTAGTGTGTGAACTTGGTAGCCTTACGTGTGCTGTAGTGCACTGGGTTATTCAGGAGTTTTAGCCTAATAATGAGTGTCTTGTTCCTTACGCTTTCCGCCACAGCCGACTTCGGTTAATGAAGGTGCCTCAAGACCAAATGTAGAAGAGTTTTATCTTAATCCAATGATGTTGAAAAGAACATTATCATTAGTAGGAGTTATTACAGTCCATTCACACATTGCCCCTTATCAACATTTTAGATAAATCAAACACATGTCCTGGTAACTTCAAGTTCAGGCGGTGTTAATGAGAAAACTCCTGTTCTCTGCGCAGTCATTTGTTGATCCTCGATACTTATTCGGACTGGGGGTTTTTTTCTCACTTCTTTTCCACCTGACCTCTCCCAAACTCAGTGGCAGATTAGTTCTCGGCTCCCTCAGGGAATACAGAGGGCCAGTGTTGCAAATTTGTCACCCAGAGTGTTAAAAATCCCAGAGGAATGTTAATCTTTCTGGTCTCCTCACACACTCCAGTAATCCACCTACTGCCTCAAAGAAACCTGGCCACCCCGGTCCCGTTTCACTGTCTGCCTTACAACAGCACTGCAAATTAATGCGTTTTTTTTTTTTTTTTTTTTACTTTCAAGATATATTTTTAGTAAATATCAGGGGGAAAAAAACAACCAACATATAAATAAACTCAACAACAGCAATAACATTTAATAATGTTATTATTATTATTAAAGTTATTGCTACTACATAACATTTAATAATAATAATGTTTATTGTACTTCATCAAGAAAATATTTTAAGAACAAAGACATGTTACCTTTTTTAAAACCTTACTGTTCTATTATTCTCAGTGACATAGCAGACTATTTTTTTCTTTTCATTTGATTTAATAACACTTTATTTATAATGTATTATCCATCTTTCTTTCTTTCTTTCTTTCTTTCTTTCTTTCTTTCTTTCTTTCTTTCTTTCTTTCTTTCTTTCTTTCTTTCTTTCTTTCTTTCTTTCTTTCTTTCTTTCTTTCTTTCTTTCTTTCCAATATTATATTATAATATTATTTTAAGAACCAAAACATTTTGACATTTGAAATGTTACCTTTTATAACATTACTGTTCATTTATGGTGATTCTTGTAGATATAGCAGACAAATTTTATTTTATATCAGTAAATAATATAAAAAAATATATATTATTACTATTATTATTATTACTATCAAATCAGCCTAACATAAAAAAAGAACAATACATACTATCATGGCATATAAATGATTGATAATTTAGTATCTTTTTTCAGATAATTAATATATACATATTCATTTGAATTATTTTTATTATAGTTCATTGTCATGAACCCCCCAGCACCACCACTCCCCTCAAAATGAAAAATAAAAAAAAGATTAACAAATGTATTTCTTTCGTAATCTCTTTCTTTTGATTATGTGGTAAAATACGGTCTCATTGGTACGATTCACCCTTTTTCATATACTTTTATTACAAGCTTCTGTACAAAAATGTCCTGGGGAGGAGAGGGGAGAGAGGGGAGGGGTGATGGTTATAGCTACTGTGCCGAAGTATACATTACAAACCTTATGAGTCATCTTTCTTTTACCTATAACCAGTATCACCGCACAAGGACTCAAAAGGGAAATATAAGTAGAAGGCTTTTTTTTACCAGCTTGACCTGCAGATATGATTGAATCCTTTATGTGGAAAGCAGTGGGCTTCAGACAAGTCAGTCGGCGTACAGTGAAGAGTCACAGTGATTCAGAGAAAAGAACATCTCACCCCCACATAACCCAACCTTTACTAATTCATTGCACCCATCTGTTGTGTTGCATGAGCCTGGCCTCTCTGAACGACATGAATACACTCCCTGGAAGCGATGACTTCTGTTTTTGGACAGGGCATGGCCCTGATCTTCTTGCTGAATACTTTATAACCCGAAGAAGTTCACAATGATGGTTATTTAAAACCGGCAGAATAAAAGTGGCTATTCAAAGAAATGCAGTATTCAGTGATTCCTTGGTAACTTTCAGCTGTAGTGTTCCATTAAAAAAACAACAACAACGGCATATACAGTGGGTGTGTGTATATATATATCTACACACACACACACACACACACACACAGAGAGAGAGAGAGAGTATATACACTATTCGACCAAAAAAAAAGTTGCTGTTTGCATTTAAAGTCTATGACTTGATCATTATTGCAGTGATTATAATATTTCTAGCATGTTATATGTTTGGCAACAGTTCTTCTAACCCTGCTTGACTCTAGCATTGTCAATGCAGGATCTTGACCAAAAATCGATGCACCTCTTGATGCATCACAACATTTATTTCCGTCAAGAGGTGCATTTTTGAGTCAAGTTCTTGTATTGTCAATGGAAAAGTCCAGCACATACCAAAGACGTTTAATGAATTTAAGCTTTGGACTCAGAGGTGCCGATTCATGTGTGAAAATGATTCTTCATACTCCTCCCAACCATTCTTTCACAATCTGAGCCGGATGAATCTTGACATTGTCATCCTGGAATACAGCCATGATGTGTCTTCCTACATGGTTGTTTAAGAAATGAAAAGCTACATGAGGCTTTCCAATCGGTGACCCATTTCTATGTGAAAAATAATTTTTGAGAAAGGTTTGGAGAAAAAAAAAAGTAGAGTGAGACAATTTTATCCATCTGAAATGATACGGCTTGTGAAACGTGTCCATCCAGTCAGGTGGTTGAAGGGGAGGGGCTGGCGAATGAGCAGATTTGGTGACATTTGCATAAATTAATGAATATTTCTTTTGAAAAGCATGTTCATGATGAAAACTCAAGTTACATTAGAAAGTGTAAAGTGTAACCAACTTTTCTTCAAAATTGTTTAAAAGTTTTTCAAAACCATAAAACCAAAATAAAAATGCATAAAGTTGTTTTAAACTCTATTTTCCCTTATATTTCCTTAACTACTTTCCACTCCCATGCGGCATTGGTTGCAAAGGCCGTACATGGTTTCAGAAGCACATCAAATGACTACGCTTAATGAAAGATGAAAGATTAGGACAATAATTAAGAAAGTTAACACAGGGTTAATTTAGTCTTTAAGCATAGTTCGCTTTAATCAATCATTCACTGTCTATCAATGATAGTTTGACCAATGAGGCATTTCAGGCGGTAGTTAGATAGGCTCGACAGGAAGGTGTGACTAAAACGTGCTTTTGGGTTTTCAGCAAGTGCAGTCATCCATGCACGCAACATCCAAAGCCTCCGCTGATAGATTGACACTTTGGTTCAACTTCTCAGGTGTGGTTGTTCAAAAACTTGAAAGCGTAAATAAAATGATAGGTGGGATTCAAAGCCAGGACCAGACACCGAAACCGTGATGCCTTTACCGGAACAGATCTTTCATGTACCGCTACGTTGTTCCTTGTTTACAAGAAGAGAAACGGTGGAATGATGGATGCTCTTCGGTAGAGCCGAGAACTCAAACAACCGGGGCCAGACAGAAGAACAAAAGATGTTGAAAATCCGTCTAGAAGAAGATATCCCTTTGCTCTCTACACCTCCCGTTCCCCCGTCGCCTCTTCCTACCCTCGGGACACGGGAGAAAACAAGAAAGCAATTTGTTAATGCTGGTGGTGTCGAGTTATTGCTTTGTTTCCTATTTCACGGAGAGCTTGGGTGCCAAGGAAGAGTGCGAGAGGAGGATAAGAATTACAGGTTGTCCTACAGTACCTCTACAAAACAGCCCTTTGTTTGACACCTTGACAGTAAAGCGACCCCTCCGCATGACTCGACAGTCGGACACCTAGCATATCTCTTTTCACATTCTCCAGAAAGACAAGGGAATCTGAGAGATGAGAGGAGGAGTGTATTGAGTTAGCCTGACCCTGCCAAAACCCTCGGAGAGGTCGCATAATTGGCATTTTTCATCTTTGAGCACAAGAACACTTCAGAAGTTGGTACGGCCCGCCGCCCTCCACCCATTACCATCATGCCTCAGTCCTCAGGCTACCAGATGCTGTCTTCAGGGCTCTGATTTCAGCAGGGCTTTGTGTTTGGCCACAGTTATCAGAGATTTACTCATCGGCGGCACCTATCCAGTGGCTTGAAGGGCGCGTAGAATTTATGGCTGCATGTGCACGGGGTAACCTTATAGTGTCAGCGGGTTCACTTAATGTCAGCTAATACACATTTATTGTGTGCGACCTGTCAAAAGTATCAAAGGGTGAATCTCAAAAGGGTTGCAAATGTTTTTGACCAATGAACTTCAAGACTTTTGCAGCCGTTTGTGATCTTAGGATTTAATGGTAATTTTAAATCTCTTTAAATCTTACAATTTAAGAATGCTCTCTAAAAGAGCCATTTACAGTCAATTACATAATTTAGATGCACAAATTTTGTTTGCACAATATAAATCTCTTTTTAGATTAAGATTGTATACATTTTCCAGGTCTGGAAATTAGAATGTTAAAATCCCCATATTGTTCCAGGTTTATTGCTTGAAGAAATGTCTGGGTCATATTTCACCCAACTTCAATAATGATTGCCACAATTAAATTCAACCCTAACGGAGTAAGTTGATGGACAATCAACAGATGTTTAAAATGTGTCCGTTTATCCATTATCTATCCCTTCATCTCTTTCATAGAGTGCAACGAATCCAAAATATAGTTTTAAATGAAAAATAAAGAAAATCTCTTTCATTGGCCAGGCAATGATTCTTATGCTTTTCCCATGATCTCCTCGTTTTAGTTATTCTCTGGCTCAACCTTGAGAAAGTAATTCATGTTCTCTAAAAACAATTTTTGGCAGATACTCTCTCACTGGCAATTACACAAAGAAAAGCTTCCCAAAAAAAAAAGCCCAGAAGTTTAACGTAGAAGTCTTTGGTTTTCTCGAAATCCCCATTTTGACTGACGTATGCAAAAACATAATGGCAAAGATTTGTATCTTTCCAAAGTCAAGAACTAAATGTATGACAACCTTGATTTGAACTGTGGTTGTACCATCCTTCTCTCTATTTTGCTGATGTCACTCATTGCTTTCACCATGTCGTGCATTCGTGACTGAATACGTTGATTTCTATTCATTCTCCAATCTGCTGCTTTGTACTAGCAAATGATGGGAAGAGATAATGAAAACGAGAGAGGGATGAATCAAATAAAAGAGACTGTAATCAACAAGGATCACATGGTAATTCAATTTAGGAAGTCTTTCTTATGACTTTCATTTCCGTAGGTCAGATTTAAACTCGTACTCTATGTAGGTTCTAAACAAAATGGCTCTTTGACAGTAAGGAAGTCTGCCTGACTTTTGTTTGGCCTATTACATTTGACCACTGGAAAAAACTGGCCATACAAGAAGTAATATACTCATCTTGTTTGTGTGACAAATCAATTGTGTGGCTCTTCTGATTTGGAATGTCATGAGGGATATAAATCATGACAGAATTTTAATTTTCGTGTGTACTGTGCCTTTAAATATTTACTAGTCCATTGCTAATGCAGGATTAGCCGTATACTTCATGCTAATAACAAAAAACAGAGACCACACAAGAGGACTTCATTACTATGATGACTTTAATTGATCCGATTTGAAAGATGTACCACGAATGCATCTGTGAAGCACATATTTTATTAGACAAAGATATGTATTACTGCATTTCTTTGAAGTTAAATTTATGAGTTCTTATTTCAGCTTCTTAATCCATGTTAGTGTCTGGCATTTGTATGAAAACAAGCACAAAAAGGAAGATTGCTTTGTCTGGCACCGGCTAAATTCTTTCATGGATCTGTGAACGACCAAAACAAAGAAAAGAAAAACATTCCAGTTTTGTTCAAAAGAGAGAAAAAAATCTTCGTCTGTGGGCTTTATGACACAGATGTCTTGTTCAGTTGTAAGATACTTTGAAGATGTAGATTATAAATGATTCAGGTCTACTGATCTTCTATATCTTCAAGTCCCTGTAGCTCAACTGCTAGTGTAACTGGTCTTACTCGACCCGCTTTGAACGGGATTCAAACCCGCGTCTACAGCATGGGAGGCGGGCGCTAACAAGGAAGCTAAAGACCGTAGTCTCTAGCGTCGGTCGCTAGCACACCTCTTGTGGCCAGTAGAGTGAGGTTTACACACACAGCTCTTACTAGCTGGCCTTAGTTACACTCAACCCTCTAAACCTCCCTTCCATCCGGGTCACGGCACCAAATGTAACCAGTCCTACTCGAACCGTTCCGAGCGGGATTTGAGCTGGCTTCTCTGGCACGGGAGTTGGGCACACTTACAAAGACGCTAAAGACCGCAGCCTCTAGCGTACCTCTTGGGGAGTGAGGTTTACTCGCACAGCTCTTACTAGCTGGCCTCCGTTACATTAGCACATGTTGCTAGCAATGCCAAGGTCACGAGTTAGAATCCCAAAGGATACTCATACTTGTTGAAATACGTTGAAATATACTTCCTTGTGAAAAAGAAGAGACTTAAATATACTTAATGTGCACTTGTAGTGTAAATGGAAGCTTGTTTCCACCACAGAATAAAAAAATCTCTTTTTAAAAAAATGCAAATTGAATTTTTTTATGCATATCTCACAATTCAGGCTTTTTTATCTCACAATTGCGAGTTTTATTCAGAATTGCATAATTTATAAGTCGCAATTGCGAGTTATAAAGTCAGAATTGCGTGATATGCATAAAAAAAAAAATTCAATTTGCATTTGAAATGCATTTAGAAAATAGAGGGAAACCAAATAGAACAACAGAATACAGTTACTTTCATGCCTGGAATGATGTAATTAACCATCTACCAGCAGCCAAACCATGAAAACACATGAAGATAGAAGAAGCAAATGAAAACCAATCAAAGAGTGTCAAATGCAGCTTGAAATAATTATGGAGGAGCCAAAAAAGATGCCTAATTTTCCATAAAAACATTCCAGACAGCAGTGTTGCACCACATCTGAGCACAGATCTTACCTGGGTCCAATTAAACAAGTATGGCTTGAGTTGTAGAGAGTTGCAGAATCAGGGAAGAAAGACCCTCAGGCACACGAGTGGACACCTTCCAAGAATCTCCACATCTCAAGTCTGATATCCATCAACCCTCGGGCCAGGAACTGATAGGCGAGGTAGTTCACTTTAACTCTTTAATGTGGGGAAATTGCGACGCACCACTGAGAAACGGGCTTTCATTGCATACAACACAACTGAATTATGGGTAATTGTTGTTGTTGTTTGTGAAGTGTGCAAGCCCATTTCTTTAATCACACAGTTCTACATCTTAAAGTTAGCATTAAGTGAAAATTCACCCAATTTTTTTAAAATGCATGTTATTGATTTTATTGTTAACAATTCATCAATGCATGTGCTTTTGTTTTTTGACCTCGTAATTCTTAATTAAAAATTCATAGCTGGATCTCCCGGTGAAACGACAAGACTTTGTCTGCGTCCAAAATTCGTCGCATTCTATATAGCATGAATGTGTTTATGAACGTATTCTACATTCGTCATCAGTTCACTGCCTTCATAAATCACATCACTTCACTTCATCACTTCATCACATCACTTCACTGCCATTCATAAATCCTCTCCACTGGCCTCAGGGAATAGTAAAATGTCTATTTATTCAGGCCACTCAAGGAATGTCTATTCCTAAATATCATTTTACTAAAAAGTAAAATGCACAATTAAAAATCTTAACGGATGTAGTAGCCTACGTCATCCGGGCACTTTTTGACAGCTCTTTTATGAATTCGCACTATGAATTCGGACATACTTATTTTGTCACAAACTGTTTTTTGCCTACTATATAGTAGGGAAGCATGCGATTTCATACGCAGCCTTCGTATGTCGAACTTCTCCAATCATTTTGTCCAGAAAAATCCCGCCCTCTCTTAGAAGCTCACATTCAAATCTACCTCCATCCAAACAACAACCAGTGGATAAGATCAAGTCCTTTTTTCCTTTTTCGATAATCTGTTACACTCAGAAAACAATACAATACGAAATATAAAAACAGTTGCTTCTTCTGTTGCTACTTCATGTCTGCCACCATGTTTGATATGATGAGTGAAATCCTGTCCCACACTACACATCTGAAACACGTTGAATATCATTCCGGATGTAAAATGGGTTATGAACACTGTATTATGTGGAATTGGAAGACTATTTTGGAGTATCTGCCTCCCTGTAATTTAAAAATAGTTTTGGATCAATATAGAAGGCACATCGTTATATGGGGCAGTCGATTTGAAGTCTAACCAGTAAGCTTGATTGAAGTTTTTTTTTTTTTTTTTTTTTTCAATCCTAAACAACACAAAGGCAATATTGCACAAACAGATAGGGAATTGACAAAAAAATATCAAGCATTATACCAGAGAGAATAAAAATGATTCATTCCTCGCAGTAAGGCTGTGAATGATGAGGCTGTTACACCCAGAGAGTAAAATGCATCTATTGCTGGTTGATGTCTGGTATTTATTAGAGTAGACATGCCTACCTGGGGCCATTTGATACAAGTTAATATGTTCTCTGTGTTGGCCATAAATTCGAGGGTCATTTAAAGAGAAAAAAAAAAAGAAAGCGAAATAACCTTTCTAATGACAAAGAGATAGCAAACCTTTGTTTCCTCAAGTTAGTCATGCGGTGGACTTTTAGTGCACCTGTACACATATATCACATCCCTGGGAGACAGGAAGTGTTGTCTTTATCACTCATTACCGATGCAGTCTCCAGGCCAGATGTGAGAGGCTTCTGCTCTGTGGAATTGCAATGGGGTCTTCCGTGGGATCATGATGTCTCCTGTTCCAATTTCTTGTTTCAATTTCTTTTCCTGTTTATAGCATTTTCCCATTATAAAACAAACTGGCCCAATGTATAAACAAATAAAGGAGTATATCCACCAAATATATAAATAAATCATATCTTGCTGGCTAACAGATGAGATTTTGTCGAAACTGGGGGAATGACGTGGGATTGTCTTGGAAGCATCAGTTGAAATGAGAAATCATGAATAAATCTGTAATATTTTGCATGCGCCATCATTTTCCATGTATTTTCTTTACAGGAAAAATATTCAAATAAATTTTTTTTTTATTGTAATTTATTTATTTGGTTTGTTAGTCATTTAGTACGCGGATACTGTGCATTGTAAGGTGACAGACTGAAATTCCAAATAAAATGAGAGATTGATCAAACAAGAAATTAGAAATAAAGTACATTTAATCGCTAAAGTATTTGTTTAGTTATGCCTGGATTATCCAGACATTTTTGTTTTGTTTTGCCTAGATTATCCAGACATTTGTTTTATGTCTAGATTAT
The DNA here is from genome assembly GCA_030578255.1 of Tiaroga cobitis. Taxonomy (NCBI): domain Eukaryota; kingdom Metazoa; phylum Chordata; class Actinopteri; order Cypriniformes; family Leuciscidae; genus Tiaroga; species Tiaroga cobitis. Next base: position 9,798,447 of record CM060612.1, read on the forward strand.
CAAGACTTTTTGTTTTGTTTTGTTTTGTCTGGATAATCTAGACATTAGTTTTGATATGTCTGGATTATCCAGACTTTTTTTTTTTATGGAATATCCAAACATTACTTTTGTTTTGTTAGACGTGTTTTTATGTCTAGATTATCCAGAGATTTTTTTATTTAAATTTTTTTTTGGGCTGGATTATCCAAACATTTGTTTTATTTTGTATTTTATTTTCTTTTGCCTGGATTATCCAGACATTTGTTTTATGTCTAGGTTATCCAGGGATTTGTTTTGTTTTGTTTTGCCTGAATTATCCAGATATTTGTTTTGTTTTGTTGAACTTGGGAGAATGATAGTCAGCATCAGTAGCGAATAGGAGATCATGAATACATCAGTAATATTTCACATACACCATTTTCCAGCTTTTTTTATAAAATGGGGGGGGGGGGGGGTAAAAACTTTGTTTTATTTATTTATGTAGTTATGTATTGTTGAGAAACGTTCATTATAAAATTAAAATAATATAAAGATGATGTGGCCAGTGTTGGCAAGGCAAAACAAATATACATTTATACAAATATTTAGTTATCATTTTGGAGATATTCTTATTTGTGCTTTGGGGTCTATATGACCCCAATCGACTTTTCCAAAGTAAATAAACATGGTTCCCTTCATCTCAGTTGCATAAAATTTTGTCACTTTTCCTACATTATCTATATTTACACACACAAAAAAACTGGGCTTGATTCGGTTGTTCTAAAGGTATGTAAAAAAAAAAGTCACACTCATGACCTTTGGGGTCAATATGACCCCACATTGAAATGAATGGGAAAATCGGAAAAAAAATGTTTTTTATTTTTCATTTGTAAAAAAAAAAAAATTAATCCAGAATAAATCTGAAAATTTCTATACCACAATGAAGTCCTGGTACTAGAGCACAAATGCAATGTGGAACGAACATGATCACTTGCACACGCACATAAACACACACACCGGTGTGACTCCAATAGAAAGCCTTTTTATAGAAATTGGCAAATAAAATCAATAATTCCAGCATAAATCTGAAAATTCTCACACATAAATGAAGGCCTGGTACTAGATCACTAATACAATGTGGAATGAACATTTTCACACACACATGTGCGCCCACACAGACAGAGACACAAATACACACACAGATAGAGACAGGTGTGACTGCAATAGAGAGCATTTTTATAGAAATTGGGCAATAAAATTAATAATTTCTGCATAAATCTAAAAAATTTCACACACAAATGATGGTATGGTATGAGAGCACAAATGCAATATGGAAAGAACATGACTACACACATATCACACACACAGAGAGACACACACAAACAAACAGGTGTGACTGCAAAAGAGAGCATTTTTATCGAAATTGGCAAAAAAAATCAATAATTCCAGCATGAATCTAAAAATGTCCACACATAAATAAAGGGCCTGGCATTGGAGCAAAAAAACTATGTGGAATGAGCATGATTACACACACACACATGCACGTGCGCACACACAAACACACACAAACACACACAGGTGTGTTTACTCTTCACTGTTCCTATCCGGCTATAGCATTTTGTTTTTTGTTTATATTTACTTTTTAAAAATTAATTTCTTATTCTAAAGTTAATCATTTTATAAATTTCGATTATTGAAATATGTAATTGCAATCAAGTATTTTCTTTTAGTGGCAACTTATGTGGCATTATTGCAAATTTATTTGGCATTACTGCAAATTTATAAAACATTATTGCAATAACAAGATACTTCAAAAGACCTCAAACAACAACAAATATAATTCTAAACTTTGACAAAATACTGATATAATGTATTTTAAATGTTTATATATATATATTCATAACAAAAGCTGTTATAAGAGCAGTGAATCACATCCAGAAAAATGAATGGATCTCTATGGGGCCTCTGCTGGAAGTATATGGTAATTACACTTTCTGGCTAAAACTATATTATCTACAAAAAAACTTCTAACCAGCAGATGGCAGAATTATGCATCTAACACCTAGATCAATATCCAGAAACAACTCATATTTAAATTTGATCATCATTAATGTGTTTTTTTCATAAAAATGTAATATTTCATATTTATGCTAATGCTGTAGTTGAGGAATTATGCAGTAAATAGGTAAAAAAGTACTTCATATCCCCCAAAACACAGCATAAAAATATAGATGAGAAGTAAACGAAAAAAATGATATATAATTTGTATTATTAAAATTTGTATTTTTTGTACAATAGCTGTATGCATCTTTGGGGTCATATAGACCCCAAATGCACTGAGTGTAAACAGGAAACTAAGAGCATATAAGGGTTAAGTACACTAAGCTCTAAAGTACTATGTAAATACCATATGAGTGCATCACTGTTTCGTGTTTCATGATCATGCAGTTCTTTGTGTAAGGGTTTCTGACCTTTTTATACAGTGTTTTGATTAGATGAAAAAATGGCAGTCCCTCAGGTTAGGCAGAAGTGTCGTCTGGGTTATCAGGAAAGTGAGCAGTCGCTTCACCCTGAGGGTCTTCCAGGGGCCAAGACGGTGATTGATAAGAAGTGTTAGGGTGAGTTTAACCCCCACTGTTGGGACTGCCCTGGGTCAACACATCCTGAGTAATGATCTCTTCTCAGAAACAATGATGAATCATTGACCCCAGAGCTGTAGAAAGGATTTACCCAAACCAGGAAGTGTTTGTTTGAGAGATCTCTGTCCATCTCTTACATTAACAAGTGACGGATGAGATCAGCCTGATAAGACATGCAGAAGTCTGAAGTCACCATTTCCTTGTGAATTTTAGAACGAAGTTTGAGAGTTTGCACAAATTTGGTTTTTATGAGGCAACACAAGGTGTAAAACCCCCAAAAGGGAGTTTATTGTTAGGTTTGTCACGCCATAGGTGTCTGTCTGATGTGCTTCCTGTTAGCTGTTGCTGAGTAGGCTATCCTGGGGCAAGGCAGGTAAAAATAGGCTCAAAACTTATTTTCTAAAACTTAGTGAGCTGCCTGGCAGACTACTGCAGCTTCCTTGTAAGGCAACACAATTCCAAATGCAGTGAGAAACTAATCAAATGAGAAAAATAAGGTACTTTAGTTTTTTTAAGCATTTGTTTTGTTTGGATTATCCAGATATTTGTTTTGTTTTTTGTTTCACTTTTTTATTTTGCTTTGTTTTGACTGGATTATCGAGGCATATTTTTTTGTCTTATTTAGACATTTGTTTGTTTAGTTTTGTATGCATTATCCTGACATTTGTTTTGTCTAGATTATCCAGAGATGTGTTTTGTTTTGTTTTCCCTGGATTATCCAGGCATTTTTGTTTTCTCTAGACTAGCCAGATATTTTTTTTGTTTTATCCAGACTTTTTATTTGTTTTTGTTTTGCCTGGATTATCTAGACATTAAAAAAAAAAAACAAGTAGATTATCCAATTTTCTTTGGTCTGGATTGTCAGGACATTTTTTTTTTTTGATTATCCAGACATTTGTTTGTTTTGGTTATCCATACATTTGTTTTGTTTTGTTTTGTCTGGATTATCCAGACATTTGTTTTGTTTTGTTATGTTTTGTCTAGATTATCCAAACATTTGTTTTGTTTTGTCTGGATTATCCAGACATTTGTTTTGTTTTGTTTTGTCTGGATTATCCAAACATTTGTTTTGTTTTGTTTTGTTTTGTCTGGATTATCCAAACGTTTGTTTTGTTTTGTTTTGTCTGGATTATCCAAACATTTGTTTTGTTTTGTTTTGTTTTGTCTGGATTATCCAAACGTTTGTTTTGTTTTGTCTGGATTATCCAAACATTTGTTTTGTTTTGTTTTGTCTGGATTATCCAAACATTTGTTTTGTTTTGTCTGGATTATCCAAACCGTTGTTTTGTTTTGTCTAGATTGTCCAAACATTTTAAGTTAGCATGTATTTAATACATAGATGAAATTTTGTTGAAATTGGGAGAATGATGTGTGATAGTCTTGGAAACCATCATTTGCGAATAGGAAATAACAAATAAATCAGTAATATTTCACATACACCATTTTCCAGCTATTTTTTTTTGTTGTTTAAAAAAAGGGGGGAAAAATTGGTTTTATTTATTTAAACCGATCAATAGCTAAAGCAAACACACTTTTTTGAGGTGCAAGTTAAAGAAAAGAACTCTAAAGATGCACACTCACTTCAGGTTTATTATTACAGACGTTTCAGCTCTCACCTGTGAGTAATTGTTGCTTCTATTTATGTTCTCCATTTTGTAAGAAGCTGTACCTTGACAAAGGCTGCTTGCCTGCCGAAACGTCAGAAATGAAAATACTTAAGTGAGTGTGCAGTCTTACAATGTAATATGTCAACCATCTGGTTTGTTGAATTGGCAGCAAAAATATTTACATGCATAAATACTGCCTCAAAATTGACTTCAACATAGTCATTAGCATGTGGCCAAAATAAATAAAATAAAAATACTGGGGAGAAATCATTTACATTTATTTAAACCAATTTATGCTTTTTAGGACTGAAGAAAAACAATCTTCATTTTATTTAGATTTTTCTTACTTTGTGCACCATTTTATTACTCTTTGAATTTGATTATTATCTTGTTTTTTTTTTTTTTTTTTTTTTTCACTGAGCATAGATTGCCTCAGTCTTACGGATATGTGTGATGCTGCTTCAGAACACAGCCATCGATGATACCTGTTTTAGGCTCATGAGACGAGCGTTGATGAGCACATGATGTATGTTTCCTTCCATTCATCACTCATCCACGTTTATCATTGTCGACGTATTCTGTTTGGGTGCAAAACAGAGTCTGCTGACGTAGAAGACGTTGAGATATTGCATTCAAAACAACTTTGATGTCAGCACAGTCTTGGTTGTACCGCAATCCATCCATTAAAGAGCACACGGCAGGTACAGGCATGCTAGAATCGGTGATCTCTCGGTCTTGTGTTTCTCTGAGTAATTTCTCTGAGTAATCCAGAGGGAGGGGTTTGAGAAGATGAGATAAGGTGAGACAGGATAAGATCAATGCTGGAGGAATGCAAAGTATCCTTCTTTGCACCAGCTTAAACCTGGAAGCACAACACGGTCCGAGACTATCGTAAAGCACTCATCTGATATGGATTTTCGTCTTGCTGCCTCATCTGCTGATTAATCTGATCATGTGACGTACACACACTGACACATTTTTGTGTGCTTTTCTATTGTCCTACTAGATCTCCTTCTGGGTTTATTAAAGTGAATATATAAAACTCTGGTCAAATAAGGGTAAAGTACTGTCTTTAAGGGCCTTTTAATGACTACATTTTAATGATGCTTTATGTAGAAAACAAAACAATAAACCAAGAAGAAAACTGATGTTGATGACCAGGTTAAATGGCAGCTGTTGTAGCTGGTATAACCATGTATTTAAATTTTTTTATTTTTTTATTAAGGATTGTTTTGTGTGACAAACATTAGTTACGTTTACATATATATCGTCAAAAGTTTGGAAACATCATTTTTTTATATGTTTTTAAAAGAAGTTTCCTATCCTCATCAAGCCTGCATTTATTTGATTTTTATATCATATTTTTATAATAATATTTTTGATATTATTACAATTAAATTAAATTATTTATTGAATATTTAAATATTAAAAAAAAATGGTTTTCTATTTTAATATACTTTAAAATATGTGATTTTATGTGATGAAAGCTGCATTTTCAGTATCATTACTCCAGTCTTCAGTGTCACATGATCCTACAGAAATCATTCTAATATGCTGATTTATTATCAATGTTGGAAACAGTTGTGCTGCTTGATATTTTGATTAAGAAAAAGTTGAAAAGAACAGCATTTATTCAAAATAGAAATATTTTCTTACAATATAAATCTTTACTATTACTTTCGATAATAAAAAGTGGCCCCATTATCGAGCCTTGGGGCACACCTCTTTGTTGAATTGTTTTTCCACAATGGTAGGTGTTATCTTGTTCTGGGTCATTGCTAGGTGGTTGCTAGTGTGTTCTGGAAGGTTGCAAAGCTTTCCTCAACACGCTTAAGCCTTAATATATATTAAGACAAGTTTAAGACTTAATTTGTGGCAAAATTGCTTGACCAAGTGTACCTGATGCGAACTATGTGCGTGGAAATATTTTGCCCTCACACAAAAATCTTGTTCACATGGATTCCTATGGAAATTTTGCCCACAATGATTTGCTGAACAGTGGTAAATGTGACCACAGACTTGAAGTTAAGGGTCATATCACTAACCATAAGTCAGTAGTAACAGTGATGCTCGTCTTAGAAAAAAACGCTAATGAACTCTGGTTCTACAAGAAGCTCTCTGTTTCCATCAAGTTTTATGTTGGCCTGAGAAACACGCTCAGCTGCTGGGGAAGTGGAATTACGGTTTAATTAATGTTTAGCTTGAGGCTGGAGCTCTTGGTGGGGGGTCAGTTTGGCATTTTCCCACAATGCTCTGCAAGTCTGTGTGTATTTGTGTGAGAAACAGAGAGGAATACAGTTTCACAGCACCTGGATGCTTTTCTCTGCTCTGTCATTAACAACCAATGAGCCCGACCCAGTCAGCAGATGCGTTTTTGTGTACTTGCACAAATGTGGGTCTGCATCCTTGTTTATTTCACCATCATTAGAACGCACATCTGAATACCTTGTAAAAGTGATCAGACTGGCATTTTTTGTTTTGCAAACGATAAAACATCTAAAAAATTCCATGGACTTCTATTAAAGGGAAGAACCCAAGTCATAAAATGTCGTTGAGACTTTGGGTTGGGCTCTTTTGATATCTAAAAACACCCATGGAAAGAAATAAATGGCAGGTGTGGCGATTCTAAACATATTCCTGGGCACCAAGATTATTAAAGTTATGAGACATTGGGGAGACAATAATTTGCGCTTTATATCAAAAATCTTGTATTGATCATCTGTACAAATGACTCTGTACTTTCCCTAAATTGGGCGTTGCTAGAGTTCAGAAGAGGATACATTTAATTCTTACTGCTCTGCCAGATCCTTTTGTTTATCTTTTTGATTTGATTCTTTCTCTTTCTTTCATTATCATCATAGATGTTGATCTTTCCATGACTCCATACTCCATGTTTCACTGCAGTGAGTGTGTCTTGGAAGCGTCGCCCTGGTTTCATGTTCAAAGTCCTCCATTGCTCATATTCACATCACAGAACGTGGTGTTGAAGAAGCCGTGTCGGCCATAGATGAACGACCGGTGATCATCTGCTATGTGTATTACAGCCTTTGAGGTATGTAGATTTTGCACACATAAAACACATGAAAGAATGTAGACTGCCGAACCTGTTTTCATACAATCCAAGAAGTCCCAGAATGAATATTCTTAAGGTGACGTTCTCATTTTAGTTGTTGGTCTGCATGTGCTGCACTGCAAAAAAGGACTCATAAATTAGTTTAATTTTTACATATCCATCTATTTTTGTTATTCATCTGGGTAAAAAACACAAGCTGAAATGTCACAAACTATTTAAAAAATTAAAAACGCTACAATTTAGATACAATTCAGGTTGGCCCACTGAGTTGAGGGTTTCATTTGTAAAATTTCCATTTGTAGGAAAAGCGAGTTCGGGGCGACTCACGGCGGGAGATAAACTGGAAAATGAGCTTGAATTGAGTGAATGAGAGCAAACAATACTTTTCTCCGTTTGCCTTTGAAACCAGTTCTGAAGAGAACAATGATTTCAGTTTGGCTTAATTGAGATTTTTTCTAAGTTACTGCGTTTCAAAGCCAATCCCTTTGGAAAGAGCGGCAGGAGACAAACAAACATTCGCTGGAAAGATCTTATCTGTGGTGATCATATCAGCGATGATTGAGCACTGTTTATTTTTAAATCTGCTTAAAAACTTTAAGTTAGCGTTTTGAAATCCATAATTTGACTCAACGTCCTCTTACTTGCAGGCCCATTTTATGCTTCTCATAAACGAGCCATTTGTCTCACAGTTTGTCTATTTTCTTTTCTGTACAATAATAGTAGAGGCGCCAGTTTCAGCTTTAAATGAGTGTGTCTTAACTGTAATTGAATCAGCCTTTATTTTCCAGGAATTTAATCAAGTGATTATCTCCAACGAGAAGGAAAGAACATCAATCCGAACAATGAATACATTTATTTTTTATTTTATTTTTTTTTGCTTGTTTTTGTCTTTTTAATAAAGTTTCGAAAATAGAGTTTCTGCTTTGTTTGGCTGCTAAACCCTTGAGTAATTACTTTGACCTCAGATTAAATTATTTGTTCACTCCCCTTCATGTAAACCTGCAACATTAAACAGAAATTTTGGATGAACTCAATACTGTTTGTAACGGTTCTCCCTGCCAGGCTGGTTCTTCTTAATATCTGCCAGTTTCCATTCAAAAAGAAACCGTGCAAATTATCATTTGATTAAGTTTTAATAGTTTAAGTTTGGTTTGTTTACTTGTTTAAGCCCTGCCTCAGCACATTGTGACGCATAACGCCGCGGGCGCTGGATTCAACCAGAGCGTATGCTCATGTCCCATCTATGCCTCTGCCTTTAGTTCTTTTCTCTTCCTCTAATCATTCCCCTTATCACTAATTTATCATTAACAGACTGCCAGTGTTGTCTGCTTCCACACAGGGGAGGTACAAAATACAACTTTTTGGCATATTGTGATGTTGGAAGCTCCCGTAAGATTTAGAACAGATTTAACGTCCTGTTTGTCGGAAAAAAAATGTAATAAAACGTTTCCCATACAGGGTTCCCACATCTTTTCAAGAACAACTTTTTGACTTCTTGTTCAGGATTACTGGGAAAATGTAATATATTTATACAGGGTTTGACATACATTTTTTTTGCTCACCAGCCACTGTGGCTAGTGGTTTCCAAAGTCACTAGCCACTCAGCATTTTCACCTGCCACGGTTTTGACAATACCATTGGGAAAAAATTGCCATATATACATTTTTAATGTTATCTCACAATTTGGCAGCCGGTAGGCTATATTAGGCTGCTGTCACTTTAAAACCTGATGCACAAACCGATTATACTGTTGTATAGTCAATATACTTGTCTTTATGTGCACACACTTTGGGTGTGAGCACAAAATCTTCAGGATTTAGTCAAATTATGCTCAATATGCACAATCCCTCGCCAAAATTCAAGCCCTGTAACACCAACAATATTCATCCGGAGCAAATGAAACGAGTGAGTAAAGGGTTTCTTGAAAAGTATACACATTTTTATTTGATTTTAGAAAATGAACGCTTGTTAAGACCCTTATTCCTCGTGTAGAGACCTTTGAAGCTGTCCTGAACCTGCAATTTTGACCTTCACAGTTGTACCCCACTGAACACAACTATATAGAGAAAAATCCTGGAATGTTTTCCCCCAAATTCCTTCAGTTCTTTTCAACTGAAGAAAGAAAGACATGAACATATCGGATGACATGGGGTTGAGTAAAAATCTGGAGACTAATCCTTCAAGAAATAACTTAAACTTTTAAAGTTTAGGTAACTTTTAACATAACTTCTAACTTCTATAAAGCTAAGAATATGGTGTCTTCATCAAAAAACAATTCTTAAGAATGTTCCTATGTTTTTTTCTTAAGATTGTTATTAGAACAAAACTTAAAAAGACTTTCAAATCCTGATAGGAAAGTCCTTAAAAATAAGTGTAAATAACCTCTTAAAGTAAAACAAGAAACAAGATGGAGCGTTTGTTAACTTTTGTTCATACAACTTCCTATTAGTAATATAAAGATACAAGTTTTGATCTTAAAAATGTATTAGCAGACGCTGAGATTAACTACGATTAATAAATGCGGCAGAAGTTGTGTTCATTGTTAGTTCGTATTAACTGCTGTTGATAACTTATTTTAACAAATGCAAGCTTTTTATGAATTGTTACCTTTGTTTCACGATCTGAAAGGTTTTTCTTCAATGCCTCACCTCTGAAACAACTTTCTTTTTTCCCCAGATGTCACAATCAATCAAATTCACAACGGATAAAATCAATTCCTGCCTTTTTTTCTTCTTCATTGAATATATTTTTTCAAATGACACATTATTGAACTAAATGACTTATAAATCCCTTAATGGGAAACCACATTTCTTTATATTTATGTAATTTAATAACTTTATATTTATGTAGTACTACGTTTTTGTAAGTAGTTTATTGTGTAAATACTAACATTTTAATCTTGACTTTCATTTATAGCTTGAAGCTGGGAAGTTTCCATTATAAAGTAGCTTCCTCAACGCTGTTTTGAAGTAATTACAGGCTAAATTAACTTGCAAACCCCAAAACATGCAAATGGGTTCCTGTGCAATGTGTAAAATGTAAAACTTGTAGTCATACCAGAAAGACTGACTCCGTAAACTGCTGTCATGCCAATGGCATTATGAAACTCTGGTATCTCGGCTGTATAGAGATTTGATGGCGAGATCCGCTTTAGTGGTTGGCTAGATTAGCGTGTAACCTCAAACTAGCACACACGAGTGGTGCAACCCATTTAGTGCTTTCTAAACTGCTTACAGGTAAACAGACTCGTTTAACGTCCTGAATGTATTACTGGATCCGAGCGCATTCACGGGTAAACAAGCTCATAAAGGCTCAAATGAGGAATAGTTTAGAGTTGTTTGGGATGGTTTCAATATGTCGTAGCGACATTAATTGAGTTGGCTTCAAGGCATAGACATAGGCCACATGACATCTATAAAATCTTTACAAAAATATACATCTATAAAACACATTAGAATATAAGGCATAAATGCATTAAATCCGTCAAACCTTGACCACTTGGTTTTTCTAACTTCGGCCATTTTGCCAACTTCAACCACTTGCCCTCTATCCCACCAAACTCAGATCCCTTGACCCGAACACTCGAAATGATTGATGGGAAGAGTATGTTTCTAAATGACTACTTTTCTGATCGGCTAAACAAGAACAGGCTGTTCCCCTGATGCTTTTTGTGTGTGTGTGTTTACAGAGCCTTGGGCTGTCACAGATACATGTGCGATTTTTCACAACAGCTATTTGAGTCATATATGTCAGATAATAGAGACATTTTATGTTTGTTAAAAAAAGTTGCTTACAGCACCTTTAACATGATCCATATCTGCTTCAACAAAACTTGGACATGCATCAATTTGGAGGTTCCCGACATAACCAGCCAACACAGCCACATGCCTGTAATTATAGATAATTCATAAACGTTCCCTCAAACTTAGACATGCCAAGACATGCAAGTCTACAGTTCTCACGCTAGACTGTGAGACTAATTAATTCAATATTGCAACTGGGAGATTAAAGTCTTTTTGCATGTGACAGTGCAGCGTGGAAGGTGCTGCTTTGATCTGCATATCGGTCCACTCTTTTGACGCTTTCACAGGCTTAATGAATATTTTGCTTCAGTTGTGCTGTCATCTATCACCACACAAATGGCAACCAGCCACAGGATAAACTAGTTTAACGCACCTCTCACCTAATCTTGAACTGTTTGTCCTCTTTAGCAGATTAATTTTGATAGTGGTGCATTCTGCTTTTTGTTGTTGTTGTTATTGCAGTTGGTAGGCTGGAGGAAGATTACAGGTGAGGGTATTTTCAAAACTAGCAGTGAAAGAAACGAAACACAGAAAGTCATGGCTGCAAACAATTGCTTGCAGCCATCGTATTCCAAGTGTTAAATAAATACATAAAATAATTTGTTTTATGGTTGTTAATATTGTAGCCCTCTGGGTTCGGCGAACTTGCTGGGCCGTTCTGTTGATGTTTATGGTCATACATTAAAAATAAAAGAAATGTATCATAGACAAAAAAAATATACCATTTGAAACTGTGAAGGGTAAACCGTATTTGTGTCTATTTGCAATCAAAACAAAACTTTGTGCTTTTATAAAGAAAACAAACAGGGTGTGTTTTTTTGCCGTCTCTGTCTCCATGAACATTTTTGTGGAGTATGTCACAATAATGAAACAAAACCCAGCGAATACTTGTAAAGAAAGCACAAACGCCAGTTCAAAACTTCTCTAAATTCTGGAAAATATATATCAAGTAAAAAACACCTTTACACGTTGAACCTAAATTAGTGCACATATTAGCATTTATCGTAATTAAAAGCATTGAAGTAAAGTTAGTTTTTTTGTTTATTGGTTGGTTGATTGATTGATTGATTGATTGATTGAAGAAATTATATTAAAATAGCTGAAATTATAAGTGACAAAGCATAACATCCCCCGCCCCCCATTTTTATCATCTGTATAAAAAAGTGCATAAAACAACACTTTAGTTCAACATGCACTCTCCCTATCCAGCACTGTGCAAAGCATGATGGGAAGTGGAAATCCTGTTCCTAGTTTCTATATTGCTACTTTAAAGGGTTAGTTCACCCCAAAAAAGAAAATTCTGTCATTAATTACTCTCCCTCATGTCGTTCCAAACCTATAAGACTTTAGTTCATCTTTGGAACACAAATGAAAATATTTTTATTGAAATCTGAGAGCTTTCTGTCTCTACATTGACAGCTACGCAAATGACATTTTGATGCTTCAAAAGGTTCATAAAGAGATCGTAAATCTAATCCATATGAAGTGGTTTAGTCCAGAATTTCTGAAGAGAATATGCTTTTAGGCTTTTAGTTACGGCTATTTATGGTTTCAGAGGAAGAGAAGTAATAAATATGTTTACTTCTCACTAAATCGTTAACTAATCCACATTTAATGTTGAATTATGGTCTATTGGAATTGTATTGCTAACACCTACAGTATATCATAAACACCATATATTGTGAAACCTCAAACATTTAAAGGGTGTTTGTATATATATATATTTATTTTTTTATTTTTTTATTAATAAGACTCATGACCATTACAAAACACTTTTTTGCTTTCTTTATTGTGCTAATACTGACACAAGACAGCAAATAAAATAATCAAATAAAGCCCCCCAAAAATGTACAAATGCAATTGCTTAATGTATTCATGCGGCGATGTCACTCTGTGTCATGTTTATGGACTTTCAGTTTCTTGTCATCAGTTTTCTTTGATCTTAGTTTGTCTGTCTTGACCTAGTTTCTCAGTTCGTTTGATTTTTGATTAGTCATTTTGTTCACCTGTTGTCATTTAACTGGCTAATCTCCCTGGTGTAAAAATACTTTCTGTTTGGTTCAGTTCAATGTTTGGTCATCGTCAATGTTAGTTGTGTTTATGTTACCCGCTACCTTCCCGAGTATTCAACTTTCCTATTAAAGGACTATTTTGTGATTTCTATAATCTGATTTTAAAAAAAAATAAAAAAATAAATCCTCTTTGGATTTAGGAGTACACTGTTACTCTGAAAAATTAAGTCAGTAAAACTCAGAAGCCAAGTTTCAAACTTGAATATATTGATAAACTTTATTAGATTTAGAGTTTACAAGATATTGAAATTTACAGTGCAAGTTGGTTATGCTACAGTTGTTTTGATGGATTTAAAGTTTTTTAAACAAATTTAATTCAACATTATTATTATTATTATTATTATTAATTGCATGACAAGCTCATTGAAACTGTCTTTAAGAACAAATCGGGTCCCACTTTATATTAAGTGGGTTTAAGTACTGTGTACTTACATCGAAAAATAAGTACAATGTTATTGTGTTCATGCTGTATTGTAAAACACTTGTGCTGCTATTGAGGTGTTATACGGGTAAGGTTAGGGACAGGTGTGTGTGGTATGGGTGGGTTTAAAGGTGGGTTAAGGTGTAAGGGAGGGGTCAACAGTGTAATTACAAATATAATTACAAAAATTTATTACAGCTGTAATTACATTCAGGTATTTTTTGAAATATAAGTACAATGTAAAAACATGTATGTCCACAATAAGTCCATTGTATCAAATTATTAATTTCAATGTTAGTACATAGCCACTTAATATAAAGTGGGACAAAGTCAAGTGATGAACACACACTGTGCATCTGTCCTTGCATTTGGAATAAGAACAAAAGTGGGTTTTCTAATAATGTATTCTGTCTAATTGCATAATTAGGATAATTGTAATTACCCATAAAAGGGTAAAGATTTATTATAAATGCATAATAGCGTGCGCCATTACTTGAGACGCAAAAGTTGTGTAATCCAAAATAAATGTCAAAATCCTTTAGGAGTCTATTATAAGTTCTGCTCAAAAGAGATTCAGGAATAAAGCAACTCTCTTTTCTGAAATGCATTGTTTCCAAAAACAGCTTTAGTTTTGATTTGTATTATCTGCTCCTGTCTAGTGAAGAACACTGCCCAAAGCTGTGTACTGAATCTTTCAAGTGAATCAGGGTCTATGACTAAGACATTTGGGAGAAAAACAACACGAAGGCAGCAACCCATCATCTGTGAGTTACTCACCCAGGAAACGGCGGCACAATTACGCCGACCACGCATACAAAAGTCAAATAGATGCTCATAATCTTCTTAATCTCTCACTAATGCAGGATCATTGTAGGCATTCTCATACTAAACTTTGAGTCGAGTGGTTGCTCCGGCGTTAATGATGTAAGTGTGCTCGAAATGCTAAAGATGGCACCCGACTAAATCCTGTTTCTCACTCGATGACAATAGATCAATTCTCACCACAGTCTTGGTCTTATGTTCGGGCACTAAGTCAATATTTTTCCTCAGGATGACGCCGGAATGGATGACACTGTCTTGTGCGAGTGTGTGCTGCATGCTGTCTGTTTTTATGAAGAAGATAAGTTTGGAAACTCAAATGGAACAGTTTTTATATACTGTAGAATAAAGGATTTCTGAATTCAGCAATAGTTCATTGAATTCATTCATTTATTCCTGAATGGTAATATTTTTCAAACCTTCAATAGATTTTATTTACTTTTACCCCCACATAAAAACATTTATCATTATTGTTATTTTTGAATCATAAATATTACGACACGTACTTAAACTAACATTGACGTCATAGAAAATATTGTATTTTTATGAAACTTGCTGATCGTGACATACTGGTCCTCTTTCTGATATAATTTCCAGTTTTATGATTTTCTTGTCATCTGAAAAGAAAATGGCTTCCTATCTTTTAGTTACCATACGTGCGTACATTTGGTGGACACATTTGTATGATTCAGGACAATAACAATAATTTATGGCTTTATTATTTATTTATTTATTTATTTATTTTATAAAATTTAGTAAAACTACGTTTTAAGGTTTTTATTCGATTTAACTTCAATTTAGATTTAATCTCCATAATTAGATATTTTTTTTAAATGAAAAATCTTAATCATAGAAGTGTATTAAGATTAGTTTTTATATTATTATTTTTTTTATGTTATTTTGAACAATTGCCGCAAATTCCATTGCGTACATCAGAACCCTCAATAAACTAGTATTTCTTTGATATGCATATTTGTATATTTTCCAGTCTTTGGAAGTTCTCATGAGAAGTTTTAATACTGAATGTTTTAACTTACAATAATAAAGTGTATACCAAAGAAGAGATACCAAAATGTAAAGTAAGTTTATTTATCTATTTATTAATTTACTTACAACATGAACATGGCATTTTCACACTTGCTATTATATGGGGTAACCTTGAGATCAAGATATGTTCACTTTTATTGTTTGTTCAGAAAGCATGCGATGAAATGTTACATTTCAAATACAACCACTTTTCCACTTTGTTTGATATAGCTTTATTTTATTTAATAGGTTCTCATTTGGTGTGTGTGTGTGTGTGTGTGTGTGTGTGTGTTTGGAGTTCTATAGAGACTATCGCTGTCATATTAAGCACACATTCCTGATTCAGTAGTGTAAATGAAAACAGCTGTTTTTTCTTTCTGTGTACATTTCTCCGACACGGCCAATTAATCACTCTTAAGCAGCACGTCAGTCTCTAAAGGTGCGTTCCTCACCTTATCTTTTCCCTGTAATGACCCACAGCCTTTCAAAAAGCCATATTCATCTTCAGTCCCGCTGACACAGCTGTCAGACTGACTGATTGATATACGTGTTCACAGGTGGTAGAAATAAGAGACGGGTATAATTAGGTCCTTGTTTTTTTGGGGTCTGCAATCTTAAAAATATAAGTTCCAAAAGCAGGGTTTTTCAGCGATACCATAGAAGAACAATTTTGGTTCCCCAAAGAAACTTTCAGTAAAGAGCTATTTTTCTAAGTGTAAAGGACATTTTAAAATCTGGAGAACTATAAATAAACTTTTGTGCAATGGAAAGGTCCCATGGATGTTAAAGTTTCTTTATAGAAGCATAGATGCACCTTTATTTTTAAGAGTGTAGAAGAAGTCTCTCTACCCTATTTTCACAGTCCTTAAACAAGTTGTCCTGGAACCTCCCAGACACAAGTCCATTAATGAAAAAGGTTGTTGGAAAACTACTTGACAGATCCTGACCAGAAGGTGTCTGGTATGTTTTGAGTTTATCTCCTTGTTTAAAATTGATAACCTCATCCAATCCTCTCAGAGCCAAATAAGGAGGGATATTGAGTGTCCTATCATTCCAGGGAGGAGTTCTTAAGCTTTGCCAAAGACAAGGTTCATTCCTATTAAAAGCTGTTTGGCTTGGCCCTGTTTTAAGTTTAGTCACTCAAGCCAACCTCAAGTACATCTGCGTACCGCACCTCACCTCCCTGTACCTGTCGAAAACATCTCGCACAATCCATTATAGAGCATCGTCACAAATCCCAGAATTTGAAAAGGGAGCCGTCTTAAATTCTGCACATTGAATACACGTCTGAAGATTAATAAACTCTCAAAAGTCTTTGCTCAATATTTCTTTTCAGGCCAGTGTTGGGGAAGCTGTTTTGAGCCTGTGGTTTGAAGTAGTTGAAGTACTGTTAAGTTAATCTAACTCAAAAGTAGTTAGCTATAGCTAGGTACCCAGACAGCAACAGTGTCGGCCCAGATCCGGCCCACATTTGGCACACCTGGATCCCCCACATACCAGATGTGGGACTGATCTGGGCTGACACTATGGTGCTGTCTGGGTAGTAGTTACAGTAAGTCCACTACAAGCTAGTGACCTTATTATTATTGGTAACACCTTATTTGATTTGTGGGTTAGGGTAGTTAGTATAGCAATAAGGGTAAATTATGCATAATTACATGCAATTAACCCTACACCAAAACTCTACAAATTATTACCCTGCATATTACATATAAATATGGTTAATTACTATTAATTAAATGTGTAATTAAACTGTAATAAAGACACCTTAATATAAATTGTAACCATTATATTATATAATATATTATAATCATACATATTATAAATTAGCTAGATTAAATGTAACTTTTTTACAGGTTTGCTTTACATGTGATCTAAAATTGACTTTGGAGTCCAGATGAACGCCGAGATATTTGCATTCTTGGACGATTTGTATATTTTCTGCTGACACTAGGATATCTGCATCTTTGGTTACCTTATGTGATTTCGTGAAAAACATACCTACAGTTTTAGACACATTGAGTTGTAGACAGCAATGATTCAACCATGTTGTAACTTTAACCATCACATTTGTGAGTTTGTCAGCTACCTCGGCTTGTGAGGGTCCACGTGCATACAGAACTGTGTCATCAGCACACATTTGAATGTTAACCTCCGGTCGGTAATGCACATGCAGAATAGAACCGGGGCTAATATGTGCGGTAAGCCGGTCGACAGAGGGAGGAGCTTCGACTGACTATTATAAATACGAACAGTTTGTAATCGTTGAGAAAGATATGAGTTTATCCATTTTAATACATTGTCTGAAAGATTATAAGTGAATAATTTAGCCAGTAGGATACAGTGGTTTACTGTATCAAATGCCTTTCTAAGGTCAAGAAAGACTGCTCCTATAATGCTATCAAGTGATAACTTAATTGTATCAATGAAATAGCAATTTGCTGACTCATTTGAATGGTAAGGTCAAAATCCAAACTGTAGTGGGTGAAGATGACAAGAGCTATTGTTTAAGTTGTTTTTGATGTGATCAGATATCCATTTCTCCAGGACCTTAGACAATACTTATAGGTCTGTAATTGGAAACGGATTGTGGGTTTCCTGATTTAAAATGGGTGATACAATGGCTGGTTTCCATGTGTTTGGAAACTCTGCTTGACATATGGATTGATTAATAATTTTTGTCAAGGGACTGACTAGTGCTAAACTGACATTTTTGAGCATTGCTGTGTCCGTTCCATGCACATCTTTACCTTTGGAAGGTTTAAGTTTTCTTATGATTGCTTCAGTGTTTGCTTCTGTGGCACATGTGAAAACGAGACTAGGTTCTGTTGATGGGGTTTTACACACCTCAACATTTACAGGTGGGAAGCCCTGGGCAATGGCTGTATCTGAGTCAACAAAATACTGATTAAATGTCGCACTACTTCAGCTGGGTTCCTAATACGCTTTTCATCCACCATTAGTTCAACAGATTTTCTTGGTTTATGTTCTTTCCCCATTAATTTTTTTTTGGCTGGTCCCATACTAATTTCTATTTACCCCTTGCCTCACTGGTCAGAAAAAAAGTTGGCCCTAGACTTTCTCAACATGGTTGTTAGCATGTCAAAATTATGTTTATCATGAGACCCATTTGTTTAAATAGCCCTTTTTAGTGCAAGGTCACGCTCTTTCATTTTTTTTTTCCGGATATCTGCATTAATTCATGGAAGACTACTTTTTTTTAATGTGTGTAATCCTACAAGTGAATTCTTGAATAATACACTGTAGTTTACTTGAAAGTGTCTTGCTTCCCTCATGTACGTCTTTTCCAGTTAACAAAGAATCCCAATTAAAATTATTCACTGTGTTTTTGAAATGTTCTTGGTCTTTGTTAGGTATTCAAAATGGTTCGTGCTCTTTACCAGTAGAGACACCAAATCTCTTTTTTGATAATTTCCTCGCCATAAGTACTAAATTGTGGTCCGACAGTCCTATGATCATGTTGAGGAATTTTGTGATTCTTTCTGGTCTCTTGCTAAATATCAAGTCAATCTGGGTTTTGGTGGACTGTGTTACTCTAGTTAGGCCCTTAATTACCTGTGTGAGGTCAAAGCGATCTCTTATTTGTTTGAGCATTTTTCTGGCTTATCTATCTTCCCAATTTGCATTGAAATCCCCCATTATTATTACCTCTTTATCAAAATTGCAATTTGTCAGCATATTTCGTAACTTCAGTATTCAGTATTTACAGAAATCAGTATTTGAGCTGGGTGGGCGGTAAATTACAATGAGGCTAAAAGACATTTGTGGTGATAAAATGATTTTTAGCCCAATACATTCTTGGTCACAATTTGCCAAGTTTGTCTCCTCACACTGAATACTGTTCTTTATACACCATAACTCCGCCTCCTTTAGATTTGACTCTATCACGTCTATAGATTTGGTAGCCTGGTACCCTGATTGCAGCTGGTGGTGCATTAGCCTGGAGCCAGGTTTCAGACAAGCAAAGATAATCTAGATTCGATTCTGTTAAAATATACTGAATTTGATCAGATTTAGATACGAGGCTTTGTATATTGAGGTGCCCCCCAAATAATCCATTTGGTTTTAATTTGGAGTCCCACATTATTTTGGAGTGGTTGACAGTCTGAAAAACATTCCACTTCCTGTTTTTTACGACAGCTGGGTTTGTAGACCATTCCCTGTGTTGACAAGTTTGTCTTCCAGGTATAATTGAGCAATTGTTTTGATTAGCTTTATATTCCTTTGGAGCGAGAGCTAGTGAGCTGTCACCTGCAGTATTTGACGTAAATGATAGTTTCTGGTGATCCGATGCCTCTCGAGCGCTTAACATGCTGGAATCCCGACTCCAAGTCGATGCCCAAGACGTTCGTGGCAGAGGTAATGCACGCTGCTCCACACAGGTAGACACGCCATGCCCGGTCCCAATCTCTATACAGCCAGCCGCCACATCCGGGTCAGGCATCGGTCGGAGAGACAAAATCACTCAGTTGAGATTGTTTCCCATTAAAGTAGTGTAAATTACATAAAGAGCGTACCTGACTGCTACTGGTGATGCTCGCGCTGTGCCGGACGTGGTGTGGGGTCTGTCTTGTTCTTGATTGTTAAGCGGACCAGGGCACTGGTGGATGTCTCCGGACAGCAAGAGGGTCATGGTTATTAGAAACGCGTAGCTTTGTTATGGCTTTATTTTGGTTTTAGAGCGTTTTGTTGTTCGGTTGGAAAGGTGCGATTGAATGAAAGTGGTGGCCAAGACGTGTCTCCCAAATCCAAAATGTTTTTTTTTTTTTGCTTGTTTTGTCAATACATCGGTCACAGGGGTAGCTTTGTATTACTGTTAAAATAGTAGTCATCCAAAATGTGACTGTTGTCGGTACAGCTAAAGATACTTGTGAGCAGCACAAAGGTGAAGAACGCTGAAGCTACACCTGACACACCTGGTGCCGCCATTTTCTTGCCATATTATATTATACAGCTAATACATATATATATATATTAGGGGTGTAACGATACACTTATTCGTTTTGAACCGTTCGGTACGAGGCTTTCGGTTCGGTTTTCGGTATGTATTTTTAAACCGAACGGTTCGTTGGACCATTTTTCCTGCCGACCAACATTTCGTTATTTCAAATGTAGGCGCGTGGCAAGTGTTCTCATAATGTAAGAGACGCTGGCGTGACCACAACATTGCCCAACATCAAATGGCAAATGTAATGTAAGCGGACCGAAACTGAGCTACTCGTTATTGTGTGGTTGACGGACCGTTTATCAGTTTGGACCAATGCAGCGCGAGCGATCTTGATCAAGCAGCACTGTCACTACACAGCCAAATCCAGTAAAGAAAACATTTGAATTCGAAAGTGAAGTAAAAACATCGCTGCGAGATCTAGTGAGAAACATTCACATTTCTCCGTTATTAACGGATTAAACAGCGCTGATGTGGAAACCAGGAAGAAACCGTGCATTTTTTGAACCGTTACACCCCTAATATATATATATATATATATATATATATATATATATATATATATATATATATACATATATATTTTGCCATTTGTGTGCACCAATAAATAATTCACAATAACTCCAGGAGCATGTATTACCAAAGTCAATAGTGTCTGTTTTTATTTCATGTTAATATAATATTTAAGAAAAAGAATGTTGTCAATCACAACCAAACCAAATGGTTTTAACTAAATGCATACATTTACGATGGAATATAATGTATGGGTCAAATTTGTGAAAGGTCGCACAGAGTTTATCTTTCCTCGATGGAAAATAAATCAAAACGTCTCTTACAAGAGTAATTTATGTGTCCCTGCTGGCAAATAAAGCGATGCTCCCTTTTGCATCCGTAACATTACCAGCTGGAGTTGCCTTCTTTGGAAGCAGTGGTGCCAGAACAACATCAAGTATTAATCACACCATGTCCTTTCCCTGACACCATTCCAAATGTCTTGTTGTTCACTTAGCGCAAAACACTCGAGCCATCCATCCTTTTGAGAGGGAAAGTAATCTGACTTATGTTTGTATAACATTTGATGGGGTCTGAGCAAAAGCAGCCTGGCATTTATGCCCTCTTTTCCCGCTAAACAAGGATGAAAAGCAATGTATACTGTGAAATCTAAACTACGCCCATAATGTCTGCACATTCCCCTACTCAGAGAAAGGTTACCTTGTAAAGAGGTACATCTATACAGCCATGAGAATGCCTGCGTCTTTTCATGCGGTGAAAGATAGCTATCTAGTACTCCACAAGAGTTAGAGCCGGAACAATTTACGTGTTGTGCTAGTAAGAGGTTTCAATCATTGGAATACCAAAGCACATTATTCACTCACAGCACCCATAATAATAATAACAATTTGGCAGCTTCCAGATATTTGAACAGGCTGATGTCAAAAGAACTTTTGAGTTCCTCAAAGAACTTTTTATTTTCTAGTTGTTGAGATAATTATCGTGTGCAGGGGCTTGCACCATGGTTTGCAACCCATTTTACTTCTGTAATCTAATCTATTATAATATTATCCATCAGCAGTTGATCAAATAGTGAAAAATGATTGGAGGTGATGATTTCATGTTGACTTTAAGGACAAAAGTCCTTAAACCCGGGAGTGAAAAAAAATTATTGAAAACGTTTGGGGATATGGAACACGATTTTTTGAAACTGATATTAATGAACTCTAATGAAAGCTGCGGTATTCAAGTTAAAAATGAGCAAAAAAATCAGTATCAGGAAACATCAAGATGTTCCAATGAGTGTGATACATTTGTTTTATCCGATAAGAAGACATGCGCATAAACTACGATGGAAACACGTTTACCAAATAAAACCCTCAATGCGCAAAAAATAAAATAAAAAAACTAACGTGACTTTGCCTCAACAGAAGATCTGATTGGATAACTGGACTAACCAGTGGACCAATCACATTGCAGAGGATCTTAAATATTGGTTTGGTCATTCTGAAATGCCTGAGCCAAATTCTGTCTTTAAAATGATTTGGCTTAATTCCCTCCAAGAAGTAAAAAGAGACACAGTGGCTTCGCTGATTGCAGCAACTTACATTTCTATTACAGATATTTTGCGCCAATTTCACAGGAGGTTTTGTTCTCTTGAACACATGGGATGGAAGCGCTGCTTTATTCGCAAAGGTTTTATGCGATATTCCAGTTTTGCGCTCAAGTTAATTTGTTACTGAGAAAGCACCAAGTTTATATTGGATACTTCTCACATTTTCTTGGTTTTCAGAAGCAGAAGTCGGCATAGTTGTGTGAACCTCTCTGCTCTTCTCTGATGACGTGTTTACTGGCGTGAGGGCGGGACGACCTGTCACTCAAATGAGATCCACCAATAGCAAACCACAACCATCCAATCAATTCTCTATGGACAAAATCACGCCCCACCCCCAACATTTGTTCTTGTTCCAGAAGCCGTTTCACTCAGGTATACGTCACAATAGGCAGAACATTTTTTTTTTCTTGGAAATAACCAGTTTATTATGATTGTTAAATATTTTCTCATATAGTGTACATTGATGTACACATTGAGAAAAAACAGCACAATTTTAAGTATTGATACTGTCTCTACTTGGTGATTGTTTGTGAAACCTGTTTTGATAGAGTCCAGAAAGAGTACTGCATCTCTGTATTTTATTATAGCGATATAGAAGTTGTATCTCAACTCAAACTTTATCTAAATAATAATAAAAAAATCAATACGGAACAACAAAGAGGCCAAAGCTATCTTAGTTGTAAATGAGTATGGTGTTGTACAGCAGGGAGATGTTTTCATTTGAGATAAATGTCTGTAGATTTATGGAGGTGAACTGTTCCTTTCATCAGAATGTCTTCTCCAGAACTCAGACTTGTTTATATGATTCAAGGTGATATGAAACACATACCTGCATTACTGCATTACGTCTGTTTCAGATTCATATCAGCCAACACATTTCTCTGTTTCTTTCTGTATGGACAGTAAATGTCACTTACTGTGTGATGTTTTCTCATGATAAGATATGCAGGCGAGATGTCTGATTTACATGTTTCAATAGAACCCCCGTGAAATGGCGTGAAATGTATAATCATGTGGACATATTTCCCTTTTTTTAAATATTTGAGTCTGTAAGAATTTTCGTACAGAAATATTTGAACATTTAAAAAACGAATAATCTTGTTTGAAAAGCAATTTCATTTACATCACAATAGGGAATGACTTTAAACTTTAACACTCCTATGTTTTTTTTTTTTTTTGTCAAAATACATTCTCTTAACCTAGTTTATCATTCAATACTATTAGTTTGTCAAACGTGGGTTTATTCGTTTCTGCTCTGACAACTGCAAGACCAGCCGAACGACGTGTTCGAAATCAGGAATGGAGAGAACATTGTGCTTGGTACATTTTTCATCTTCAAACCAAACTTGGGTCTCCAGCCTACAAAGTTTAAATCCCGTCTGACTAGTGCTCTTCCCATAATGTTTACGCATTAGGTCAGTAGACGGCAAGTAGATGATCTTTAGTGGCTGTTTGAACACATTCGACCACATGAGCGTTTACACTACGAAACCAATCCGGTCTAATGTGTTTTCAACTACCTCTGGAAGTGGTTGAAAGTGGACAAGCTCAAATGTTTTAGACCCCGTTTTCAGCTGTATTGAGCGTTGTCCACTTGTGATCCGATCGACCATAACACATCTTAATACCAGGTGTATAAAAATGTTTCCTGTCAAATGTTCAATAGACATTTAGAAAATGCCATTAAGATATGTATGATTTGGAGTGTATGTAAAACTATGTTTATTAGATGTTTTCCAGATTAAGTGGTCTTTAGCAGACATCTTAGAGACGTACCTGTGCTATCTGTGTCATGTCAAAATGCCTCTGGTCTAGATATACATTATCTAGACAGGATGTTAGTCCTCAATTGCTTACTCATCATGACACATAGCAACACAGCTAATAGTATTCCTAATATGTTTGACTCTTTATTGAAAGTAGCCTTCACAAGCCCCTGTAAGAGATGTTTGTGATATTTCTGTTAAAAAGGGGGCGTTAACTTTGTAGTTCCGCTAGGTATAGTGTCACAGAAACTACACACTTCACCTTTAAGAATGAAAGAACTTGGCAGTTGCATCCGGTTGTCTAGTGAATCTTTAATCTACTTAATATTTATGGAAGACTCCTCAAACAGATATAACCCAATTCTATTTTTAGGATGTTAGTGTCTTTGTTAAATATGTTACTGTCATAGCCGCCAAACTCATATAATTGTTGTTATGATGACAAAGGCGGCTTGCATAATAATAGAGACAGACAAAGTAATGAGTGAAGAATTACAGGCATGTTAGGTGAGAGAACTGATCAAATATTAACTCTGGGACTTTATGTGCGTGACTGCGCAATCCAGACCAGAAATAAACTTGAAAGCGTGTCAGTCAAACAGACAGGTGACGAGATGAAAGGAACTGTTAAAGAAAGACAGGAATGGCGAGAGAGAGAGAGGGAGAGAGAGGGGAAGAATGAGTAAATTTGCTGTTGTACAGCCTAAAGCAATACATCTCCCTCGAGACCCGTCTCTCCTGCTAGACTGACAACAGAAAAGACTAGGAAAAATGTGGTTGGGAGAAGTTCAAAAGTAATCACATACCGGAAAGGTCTAGACTTCCGAGGAAAAAAAAAATGTGTCGGTGTACTGTATTGTTACTTATTGAAAGATTTATGGGTGAATCATGGATTTGGTGTATCCGGTATCATATACAAATAGTTAGTTCTTTGAAATGCCGGCCTGTCCAGAAAGTTATTTGTATTGTAACAGGAATACAAAGCAAAGGACCATTGTAGGATGAATCCTGTATTCACTCTTTTGTTTGGTCTTCAGAAGAACAGCTCTGTGGTGATTCACCTCTCAGCTGAGTGACTTCATTAACTGAAACCTCTTGACTGATAAACTTCACCTGGATGCTTGTGACTAGATCCGATCACACAGTAAGTGTGTCATTTTATTTCATGGAACTACAGTAAAGACCTTTGAGGATGTGAGGTGACGGTGAATGATAGTCACGCTGAAAACAGCCTGTAGATGTCAACTTAGTGCGCTTATGAACTGAAAGGGAATAGAAATTAAAGTTCTTTAATCTTTTACTCACCCTCAAGTAGTTCCAGACCTGTATGACTTTCTTTCTTATGTGGAAGACAAAAGGAGTCGTTTCACAGATTGTTCATGCTGTTCTTTTCCAAAAGTGAAGTGAATGGAGACGAATGCAGTCAAGCTCTCAAATATACCAAAAATGTTCTTGCGCAGTATTACAAGAAAACGTCTCGGTTACGTATGTAACCCTCGTTCGCTGAGTACAGGGAACGGAGACGTGTCGTCGGGGGAGTTCCCTGATGAATTAGGATCACGCTAGGGAGCCAATTCCCTTCGAGAGAATTAAAAACGAGCCAATGGACATTGGCATGCAAGATTTGCATTCCGCGACCCGCCTACCAGCGCGGGTACAAAAGGCGGAAGTAAACATTGCGCAATGCTTTTCGCTGAGGAGCCGAGCAGTGTCCAGTCCTCTGCGAAGGTACAGCAACATGGCGAGGGGACGACACGTCTCCGTTCCCTGTACTCAGGGAACAAGGGTTACATACGTAACCGAGACATTCCCTATCGTCCTGGGAACTCCTACATGTCGTCGGGGGAGTTCCCTGACGAATTGGGATCCCTAACAAAACGCCATGGGTGCTGGCCCCTTCCAGCGCCCAGCTAGGCTACCCAAAAAAACAGTTTCACAAATTGCGGGAGCTAGCTAGGGAGTCACTCTGCTGTTCCGCAAGACCCATTCAGTGGACATTGGATAACACTGGGAAAGCGTGCCCTAACCCGTCATCGAGGAGGGGAACGGTGCGGAAGCCAGCTGCCTGATGAAGTCCTGGAATACGCATATGTACTAGCCCAGGGGGATAGTGAAACATATGGCAGTCCCTGAGGTAGTCCCAATCCAAGGGGAGTGGGAGCGTACTCAACAGGGACGACAGAACGAGTCTGTCAAGGGGAAGACATGGCTGAACTGCACGTGGCATAATGGGTCACCGAAGAGGCCACTGGACATAGCACTCAGTCTACACAACAACTCCTTTAGAGGTAGTAGCCACGGTCCGCCACGCCTGGCACCGAAGGGGTGATGGAGGAACTCACGAGGCTAGCCGACGCAGGGCGCCAACAGAGCACAAGACGCACGTATCCGGCTGAGGCACGGAGTGGCGTAGCAAGCCGACACAACCTATTCCCTCGCACCACTGGCCGTAGCGAGTACTCGGGAGGAAACAGGTTCCACACGTAGGCTATATCTAGCGAACGTGTTCGGTGTCGCCCAGCCCGCAGCTCTACAAATGTCTGTCAGCGAGGCGCCTTGAGCCAACGCCCAGGATGCGGCAACACCTCTAGTAGAGTGAGCGCGCAACCTGGGAGGACAAGGCTCACCCGTAGCTTCATACGCTCGGGTGATAGCATCCACTAACCAGTGAGCTAACCTCTGTTTGGAGACAGCCTTCCCCTTCTGCTGGCCTCCGTAAAAGACAAAGAGCTGATCTGAGGTCCTGAAGCTTTACGTTCTGTCAATGTAAACCCGCAGGGACCCTGCACTGGACAGAGAAAAGCCAGGGCTGGGTCTGCCTCCTCCTGGGGCAGCGCTTGCAGGTTCACTACCTGATCCACGAAGGGAGTGGTAGTAACCTTGGGCACATATCTGAGCCGGGGTCTCAACATCACACGAGAAAGGCCCGGCCCGAACTCTAGGCACGATTCGTCGACCGAAAAAGCCTGCAGATCCCCGACCCTCTTAAAAGAGGCCAATGCCAACAGGAGCGCTGTCTTAATGGACAGGATGTTTAGCTCCACTGTCAGCAAAGGCTCAAAGGGAGGACTTTGAAGAGCTCTCAGTACCAGAGCTAGGTCCCAAGAGGGTACGAAGTGCAAAAGCCGAGTTGGATTTAACCTCCTAGCACCCTTAAGGAATCTGATGACCAGGTCGTGCTTCCCCACGGACTTACCTTCTACTACATCGTGATGTGCGGCTATTGCAGCAACATACACTTTGAGGGTGGAGGGAGACAGCCTTCGCTCCAACCCATCTTGTAGGAAGGAAAGCACAACTCTGATCGTGCAAGTTCGGGGGTCCTCCTGACGGGAGGAACACCACTCGACGAATAGGTTCCACTTCAAGGCATAGAGGCGCCTCGTAGAGGGGGCTCTAGCAGAAGTGATGGTGTTTACCACTGCCTGTGGTAGATCACCTAGAACCCCCGCGTCCCGTCCAGGGACCAGACATGGAGTTTCCAGTGGTCTGGACGCGGGTGCCATAGAGTACCCCGTCTCTGAGAAAGAAGGTCCTTCTTTAGAGGAATCGGCCAAGGCTGTCGTGAGGTAGCCTAGAAATCTAGAAGCACCCTAGCGGCATCAAAAATTATTTTGCAGCCAGTGTGGTCTAGCAACTCTCCGTTGGATTTCGAAGTGGAAAAACCAAACTCTGGTCAGGCCAATCACATCGTGTATAGAGTTGGTGGGCGGGCTTAACACAATGACGGCAGAGTTGTGACGGTTCTGCGCCGTGATTTCCATAGGTGATTTCCCTGCTACTTGAAAACAAACAAGATGCTGCTGGCGAACAGGGGTCTTTCGATTCGGCTTTGGCCGCGACTCTGGATGACTTGGAGTTAAGAGAACGTCACTTATGTCATTCTTAAAAAAGAAAGATGTGTTCGGAGTTTTGACGACCGGATACGGCAAAAGTTTAATATATCAATAGCTCCGCTGGTGGGAAAACGCATGGGACTCACTCAGCCACAGCCATTCGTTGCTCTGGTTGGTTAGCGCTATCCTATGGCGTGCAGAGGGATATTGAAAGACAACCGTTTATCCCACCCCTCGGATTGAGGTATGTTAATTGTGAGTTCCCAGACCTAACGTCTTGATGTAGGTCTGACTTGCCAGGCTAGTCGTGAGGAGCATGAGTTCCGTGAACCAAGCCCTGGTGGGCCAATACGGCGCCACTAGAAGGACCTGCTCCTCGTCCTCCCTGACCTTGCACAGAGTCTATGCAAGAAGGCTCACTGGGGGAAACGCATTCTTGCGCAGGTCCCGGGGCCAGCTGTGAGTCAGGGCGTCCATGCCGAGGGTCCCCTCGGACAGGGAGTAAAACCACTGGCAATGGGTCGTGTCCGGAGAAGCAAACAGGTCCATCTGTGCGACTCCGAAAACACTCCAGATCAGCTGAACCGCCTGGGGATGGAGTCGTCATTCTCCTGGCAGGGGAGGCAACCGTGAAAGCTTGTCTGCCACATGGTTGAGCTCCCCTGGAACATGAGTGGTGCGAAGCGACCTCAGATACTTCTGACTCCATAGGAGGAGGTGGGAGGTGAGTCGCGACATGCGGCGGGAGCGTAGACCATCTTGTCGGTTGATATACGCAACGGTCGCAGGCCCCTTGAGGCGGCACAAAGCCGAGCGTACTGCTTGCAACTCTAGGCAGTTGATGTGCCAATGCAGCTGGGGCCCCGTCCACAGACCCGAGACTGGAAGCCTTTTGTACGTGGCCCCCCACCCCATGGCAGAAGCATCTGTGAAAACCACAGCATGCCTGGAAACCTTGACTAGGGGCACTCCGGCCCGTAGAAACGCAGGATCCGACCACGGGGAGAAGGTTTGGCGACAGTTCGGGGTTACTTTGACCCGGAACGTGCCGCTCTGCCACGCCCACCTCGGGACTAGATCGCGAAGCCAGTGCTGGAGAGGTCTCATATGTAACAGGCTGAGCGGCGTTACTGCGGCTGCGGCTGCCATATGCCCCAGGAGCCTCTGAAATTGTTTCAGTGGAACCGCTGTCCTGCCTCGAAAGGACATTTATTTTGATATTTGTTAACAATTACATTTACTTATGACAGACAGCAAACATAAACAAAAATGTAAAAATAGGGCAAATGAGCATTATAATAAATAAATTGAGGCAGGTCATTTTTTATCCGATATGAAGACATGCACAAGAAATCCGATGGAAACACTTTTACAGAATAAATTTCTCAATGCGCAACAAAAAAAAGTCATGTGACTTTGATTGTGGATGTGATTGGATAATATTGCAAAATTAGGTGAGTTTTTGCTTAAAACAAGAAAAATGATCTGCCAATGGGCTAAGAAACATAATCTAAATTCAAAGGGAACCAAGATAATTTTTCTTACACCATTGGCAGATAATTGCCAGTAAGAACATTTTTTGCAGTGTTATTTGGAATAATTCCCTCCCAGAAACGATTGCATTCCCAAACATCAACCACCTTCCAACAGAAGATCACATGACTGCATTTTTTGCCTTTCATTTGCGCATAAGTCATTTATGATGTATGATAAAGAGCCAGTGGCTTCCATTTTTTTTAAGATATTTTGCACCAGTTTTCTAGGAAGTGTTGACTTTGTTCTCTTGAATGCATGGGATAGAAACGGTGGTTTATTCGCAAATGTTTTATGTGATATTCCAACTTTGGATGGAAACATACTGTAGTTAATGAGAATGCAGCTTGAAATAGAAAAGGTAATAGCAGGTAACCACTTATGATCATATCTCACGAGAATGCGAACAGAGCCAATGACCTTAGCTTTTGAGAGTTCATTTCCTGTTATGGCTGACTGTTCACAAGCAGTCATAGTCTTGTATTAACAGACACAAAACCCGCTTGATGTTTAATGTCGTTACTTGAGTGCGTCTGGTGATTATCCATACTGTCATAACCTGAGCCAGATGAGTGAATAATGGCAGTTTATGATAGCGCTCTTGACAGATCAAGCTCGACTGACAGCTTCAGGAAGGCGTAGCCACTGAGACTCAAGCCAAAGCAATCCGGTATGGCACGCAAACACATAGATGCAATCTGTCAAGAGTCATCATTCTCAGACTTAACACACAACAAGAGTCTGGAAGAATACAGGTCAATGTGAAACAACAGGTTCATATACAGGCTGTCGCCATTCCTATATTTATTATATACAGTAGTCAACTTTTGAAGTGGGTCAAAAAAGTTCATCAAAGTTGTCCTAAGACAAGAACGGGTATTGTTTAAAATTCATGTATATCTTTGATGAAAGGCTTTGGATCCACTTCAAATGTTGACTACTGTATATATATATATATATATATATATATATATATATATATATATATATATATATATATATATGTATATGTATATGTATATATATAAAACAGTTCATTCTAGTTCTTGATTCTGATTGGCTGAGAGCCTTTTCCAGCCATGTGATATTCCCCATCAGCACTCTAACCGTTTCACAGTTTGTATCGCTCCACAGAGAGTGTAATGGCGGACGAGGAAACTCACCATCATTTTACGCATACTACTGTTGTTGTGTAGTTTTCTGTTTTTTTAGTCGAGAATGTAGTTATTTAGACCCCAAATGTGCAACTTATTTATAAACGTAGCGCCTATTTGACCATTTGTTTAGACGTTTTGCGAGATTGAGCTCCAGGCCGTCAGCGTTCATGTACCCGCAGAGAAACGCTTCATCTCGGACAGTCCTTCGGGAATTTCCCGCTGGCTCTTATGTAGATAGTGTTTAAACATGATGTATAATTCATTTTGGGTATATCAAACTGGCAGTCTTTGGTCTTATTAATCTATTACTTGTTCCAGAGCAAATCTATTTCGGTAAAGGCAAAGTTAAGTTTCATAACTTTATATTTGGTTTTACTTTATTTTAATGGTCCCCTTTTAAAGGGTTAGTTCACCCAAAAATGAAAATTAAGTCATTAATTACTCACCCCCATGCTGTACCAACCCCGTAAGACCTTCGTTCGTCTTCGGAACACAAATGAAGATATTTATGAGTAAATCTGAGAGGTTGATCACTCCTCCATAGGCTCCCTAAGGGAATGAATCCTGACGGCCCAGAAAGTCATTAAAGAAAATGTTTAAATATTCCATGTCACAACAGTGGCTCAACTATAAGTTTATCAAGCGACGAGAATACTTTTTGTGCGAAAAAACAAACAAAAATAACAACTTTATTCGACTATTCCTTTTCTTCCTTGTAGGCCTGAAACGAGACTTCAAGAGATTTCCACGACGCATGCGCGAGAATTGCGATCTCCTTCAACTACTTCAGTTCAGTTCTCGCGCATGCGCGTCGTGGAAATCTCTTGAAGTCTCGTTTCAGGCCTACAAGGAAGAAAAGGAATAGTCGAATAAAGTCGTTATTTTTGTTTGTTTTTTCGCACAAAAAGTATTCTCGTCGCTTGATAAACTTATAGTTGAGCCACTGTTGTGACATGGAATATTTAAACATTTTCTTCATTGACTTTCTGGGCCGTCAGGATTCATTCCCTTAGGGAGCCTATGGAGGAGTGATCAACCTCTCAGATTTAATCATAAATATCTTCATTTGTGTTCCGAAGACGAACGAAGGTCTTACGGGGTTGGTACAGCATGGGGGTGAGTAATTAATGACTTAATTTTCATTTTTGGGTGAACTAACCCTTTAACACATTCTGTTGACTATAAGTAACGTTGCACCTACATGTCGACTATCTCTCATTAGAGTAATAGTTTTTAACTGAAATCCTGTACTATAACTAGCACCGCTTTTGTACTTTTGACTAACAGTTAGCTTGTTTATATCCTGGCTACTGTACAAACGTCTTTTGGCTTTGATAATATTGTTTATTTCAATATTATTTATAACATGCCGTATTTGGGTCCGTTAATGATTGTAATTTCAACTTCAGTGAAAGATAGCTACATTATTATTTCACCATTAGATAGCAGCAAAGACGTTTATATTGAAAGGGACTGAAACAAGGTTATAAACAATAAGAAGCAACTTACAAATGCTTTGACTATAGCACTGTCATGGGTAATTCGCTTCACTGTTAAACTGACAAAGACAAAGATATAATTTTCCTCATCGGACTTTCAAACTGATTTTGTGATTATGAATATAAGATTGAACTGAAGAATATCAGTAGATGTAGTTAATACACTCGCTTAGTCGATCTCTGTCTCATAATACCACAATACTGTACTCTACAAGCTCCAATGAAGCTAAAGTTCTAAAGTGACGTTTTAGAATTAATAACGGAGTCTTGGGCTCAACTGTCAAGCTGTCAACTTGAGATTTGAGTCCATGGCAGAAGGAAGTAGTTCTGCACAAAAGAGTCAAGTCAAGTCAAATATATTTATATAGCGCTTTTCACAATACAGATTGTATCAAAGCTGCTTCACAGTATCAATCAAAACAACTTAACAATGTTTGTTTATTACAAAAAAAAAAAAAAAAAAGACATCCAAGTTTGGTAGAGCTGATCAATGGTATGATTGGTTAATTAATTTGAATATCCCCAACTGAGCAAGCCAAAGGCAACAGTGGCAAGGAACCGAAAAACTCCATCCAGTGACCTAAAGGTGTCCTAACACACCATCAGATGACCCAATGGAGAAAAAAAACCTTGGGAGAACCCAGGCTCAGTCGGGGGCCAGTTCTCCTCTGGCGTTTATGAACTAGAGGCCGAATTTACAGTTACTGTAAGATAAAAAATTTATATGAATGCCTGGCTAAATAGATGCGTCTTCAGTCTAGTTTTAAACTGTGAGAGCGAGTCTGAGCAACGAACAATATCAGGAAGGCTATTAAAATGCTCTGCCTCCTTTGGTGGATCTGGATATCCTAGGAATGACCAGAAGCCTCGAATTTAGTGATCTTAAAGAGCGCGATGCGTTAAATAAACTGGAGCTAAACCATTTAGAGCTTTATAAGTCAAAAGCAATACCTTGTAATTAATACGGAACTTTATAGGTAACCAATGAAGTGATGATAAAATCGATGTTATATGATCATATTTTCTTGATCTAGTAAGAACTCTAGCGGCTGCATTTTGGACTAACTGTAGCTTGTTTATTGAAGATGCAGGACAACCAGCTAATAAAGCATTACAGTAATCTAGTCTCGAGGTCATGAATGCATGAACTAACTTTTCTGCATCAGAGACTGATTGCATATTACGTAGCTTAGCAATGTTTCTAAGGTGGAAAAAGGCGGTTTTTGTAACATATGAAATATGCTTTTCAAAAGACAGGTTGCAGTCTAATGTAGGTTTTTTTTTTAAAAAGACACTCCGTTGTTGTTTCTTATTTATTTCTTATTTTATGTTGTGCCGTCAAACTGTTGTATAAAAGCAATATCACACTTGTATCCATGTGAAATGGCTCTATATCGTTACGGCTATATGGCCGAATGACAGCCGTGCTGATATAGAGAGATATCGCATGGCTACTCGTGAGATATTGCTTATATATTTATTTATTTACATATTTAATCATGTTTATATATATATATATATAGATAGATATATCAACGCTATCTCACGACCAATTCGTACGAATTCGTACGAGTGATTAAAAGGTGGCTAATTCGTACGAATTCGTACGACCTCACTAGTACGAATTTGTACGATTTGTCTAAACCCACGTGATGGGTAGGTTTGGGGGCAGGGTCAGGGGTAAGTCATTCGTACGAATTCATACGAATCTGGTAACTCGTAAAATATGTACGAATTAGCAAAAATCGTACGAATTTGTACAAGTAAGGTCATATGAATTCGTACGAATTAGCCACCTCGTAAAATTCGTACGAATTGCCGTGAGATCAGGCTGGATATATAGAGAGAGGGAGAGAGAGAGAGAGAGAGAGAGAGAGAGAGAGAGAGAGAGAGAGAGAGAGAGAGAGAGAGAGAGAGAGAGAGAGAGAGCGAGACAAGCACACACATTCACTTCTTTTTAGATTACATAATGTAGTGAATATTTACTCTATAGGATTTCAATTACCCTGAAATGTGAATTCAGGTGTGCTAATGATCACTGTTTACTGAACAATGTTTTACTTTAGGCATTTGAAAGCTTTAAGACTAATTGGTGTCAACAAAGTATTCCACTGTTTACTTTTAAATCCCTGGTGCTCAGGTAAACCGAAAATAATGAAGGCTAGTCGCTAAGCTTTTCTATTCTCTCCAACTTCTGTCTGGATTTGGACAGCAAACCACAAAGCACCTCTCAGCTGACAGCTAGTTAGCCGCCCTGCAACACTCAGAGCTCATTTACGGCTTACTGTGTTTTCTAAGTTTTCTCTCCTGTAAACTATAACTTTTCTTTTCATTTGTATTAGAGTTTGCACCTTTCATATTAAAGTAAAGAGAAAAGCAACTTTTCCTGCTTTTGGTCACATGCTACTGTGTGCATTTTAAGTTCAGTTGAACTTTGAAGTTTTAGAATTCGCCGTACAATTTAGAGTTCAAGTTTTAGAATTCTGCGGAGATTAGAATGTAATCCTTTTTTCTCTTCAGATCTTTCCACAGAGCTGCCTCCTGTAGTTAAACTCTTTAATTACGTCTTCCACGGCTAATTACAAGTTGTTAAAAGCAGAGGAGATAATTAGTAATTAGTAAAAGATCTGAGAACTGGTTTAGTGGTTTTCTCAGTCGTATTTAGATGTTTGATCCACGTCACAGCATTAAAACATATTATAATTTGAGAGAGATTACAAAATAATTATTTTTAAATATTACTTGCAGTATAATAACTATTATAATAATTATGGCTGAGGGCATTTAGGAAGACAAGGACCGATCTCAGATTTTTTTTTTTTTTTTTTTTTTTACCAGAGGAAAATACACTCACCTAAAGGATTATTACGAACACCTGTTCAATTTCACATTAATGCAATTATCTAATCAACCAATCACATGGTAGTTGCTTCAATGCATTTAGGGGTGTGGTCCTGGTCAAGACAATCTCCTGAACTACAAACTGAATGTCAGAATGGGAAAGAAAGGTGATTTAAGCAATTTTGAGCGTGGCATGGTTGTTGGTGCCAGACGGGCCGGTCTGAGTATTTCACAATCTGCTCAGTTACTGGGATTTTCACGCACAACCATTTCTAGGGTTTACAAAGAATGGTGTGAAAAGGGAAAAACATCCAGTATGCGGCAGTGCTGTGGGCGAAATGCCTTGTTGATGCTAGAGGTCAGAGGAGAATGGGCCGACTGATTCAAGCTGATAGAAGAGCAACTTTGACTGAAATAACCACTCGTTACAACCGAGGTATGCAGCAAAGCATTTGCGAAGCCACAACACGCACAACCTTGAGGCGGATGGGCTACAACAGCAGAAGACCCCATCGGGTACCACTCATCTCCGCTACAAATAGGAAAAAGAGGCTACAATTTGCAAGAGCTCACCAAAATTGGACAGTTGAAGACTGGAAAAATGTTGCCTGGTCTGATGAGTCTCGATTTCTGTTGAGACATTCAGATGGTAGAGTCAGAATTTGGCGTAAACAGAATGAGAACATGGATCCATCATGCCTTGTTACCACTGTGCAGGCTGGTGGTGGTGGTGTAATGGTGTGGGGGATGTTTTCTTGGCACACTTTAGGCCCCTTAGTGGCAATTGGGCATCGTTTAAATGCCACGGCCTACCTGAGCATTGTTTCTGACCATGTCCATCCCTTTATGGCCACCATGTACCCATCCTCTGATAGCTACTTCCAGCAGGATAATGCACCATGTCACAAAGCTCGAATCATTTCAAATTGGTTTCTTGAACATGACAATGAGTTCACTGTACTAAAATTGTCCCCACAGTCACCAGATCTCAACCCAATAGAGCATCTTTGGGATGTGGTGGAACGGGAGCTTCGTGCCCTGGATGTGCATCCCACAAATCTCCATCAACTGCAAGATGCTATCCTATCAATATGGGCCAATATTTCTAAAGAAGGCTTTCAGCACCTTGTTGAATCAATGCCACGTAGAATTAAGGCAGTTCTGAAGGCGTAAGGGGGTCAAACACAGTATTAGTATGGTGTTCCTAATAATCCTTTAGGTGAGAGTAAGTCTGAATTAAATGTATCCTTAGAAAGCAGTTCTTCCTCAGTATTGTTGTCTTGTTTTCCAGTACAGATATTTTATGGTACTAAATTATACTTATAATCCATTTATTCACTTTTTTTGAGCATCGACCTGGAATTAAAATTTCCAACTTGAATGCTTTAGTGCACAGACTTCAGTTTGGTATTTTTTTTAAAGACGACACTTGGCAGATTATTGCTGAAGTTAAAAAAAGTAAAAAAAAAAAAATATTGTTATGAAAAATGCATACACAAAACAATTTGAGTATGTTTCACAAGAAACTACTATTTCAGTGGTTCTATTTCGAAATCCCTTGGAAATAAACCAGGTTTAACTCGCTACACGGTTCCAGATATGGACAAAAAAGAAAACAAGAGAAGATGTGCTACAAGCAAATTTAGCCAATACAGCTTCTTAGGATGTTGAACATTAGGAGAAATGGCTTGCTCGGAGAGTTAGCTCCTGAAATTGTCCCTCTCTCCACATGAACAATGTCTTTACTCAACAGAATGGAGCTGTCGTTTACTAAGGGTCAGGCCTGCAAAGAAATGACCTGTCACCGTTGTTCAGTGTCTACCTTCTCTCTTCTTTTCTTCCCGTTTCTATGACTACCACCTTCTCAGAGCTGAACTGCCTTTACATTAGTGCCTGCTTGCAAGTGTTTTCACATATTTGCAAACAAACTTGCTTTACACTCATCATGCTTGTAGGCTACAGTATGTGCACAGAGTTTTAAGATCTAGCATTTAGCATGCTAATCCAGTCGAATGCTAATGATTATCTATAGGATGATATGTTGTCCCTTTAAGGCTAGTAAGTTTACTCAGCACCCACATAGCAATGCCTCTGGTCAGCTCTTTCTGGAAATGGCAAACGTTTGCTGCATAAACTCTTGCAGAAGTGCATTTGCTATAGCTAATAATGATGGTGTTAGCCTAAATGGCTAAAAACGTTTCTAAACATAGCAGGTACCATTTAGAAATCACCATTTTCTTTGCTGAAATCATGAGTGAGGAGCAGATTTTGTGTGTGAACATGATGGTTATTGTAGTTCTAGACAAAATGTGAGCATGTATTTATTCATCTCACATCAAACAGATTCAGTATTCCTCATAATGAATAAAAACAGTGAAATCCAAACACAGAATATTACGTTGTTAATATATGTTAAATAACACAAATATACTTTTTGTACTCAATCTCACTTCATTAACCAATGTCTTTGCTGCAAACCATTGATTATTTGATTACACCGTATGAATAATGACTTCAGATGAACCCCATTAGTGTTTCTTTTTTTTATTGCTCAAGTTATTGTGTAACTTTCTTCTCCTGCGTCCTATTATTCAGCACAACTGAAATGTTTGTTTGAGCTGTGCCCTTTTGCATTTCCTTCAGCCTGAGGCTTATTCATTTCACGTTTGGTGAGAAAGAGCCTTTACATTAGCAAAAAAATAGAAGATTTTTGTTACAAAAAAATCAACAACCAAGTCCAGCCCAAGTGAGAAAAAGTAACGCAAAAGTAATTACTTTTCATAAAAAGTAACTAAGTACCACAATTACTTACTTTTTTAGGGAGTAACGCAATATTGCAATGCATTACTTTTTAAAAGTAACCTTCCCCAACTCTGTTCTTTAGTAAGCTGTTTCATTAATATTGTCTATTAATATTCTTTTGTAATACTTTGTAATGCTAATATTAGTATTTTTTTGTAAGATTTGATTTACACTATAAGTAAACCTTTTTCACAAGGGAACACATGAGTCCGAGTCTGAGGATTGAACAGCTCAGTACACTGTTACACATTTCTATAATTTGAAGAGTTAAAAGTGTGTAATTTCTACTTCTTTTTCAGGGAACACATTTCTCTCTGTAACAAAGTGTATGGTGAGCAAATTTGGCGTACATTTTGGAGCAGCACATGGGTGTTGCAGGTGCTTATACGTATGTAGTTTTTGGCTGCTTATATTTTTCCCATTAATTTTCTGTTGCCTAAAGTTTCCAGAGAATACAACATAATGCACCGCAAAAAGTCGTAATACAAGAGAAATGGTGAAGATGCACTGTCCCAGCATTGGCAGCTGTTTTATGTCAGTAGTACTTACGTTGGATAAAATTGTTAAATTCTATATCAAAGTTATAAAATCTAATCTATATTTAGTACAAATAAAATAGTTACAGTAGTGTACTGATTACCTGGGTTTTTTACAGCAATTACGGTGTATTACGTAATTACGATACCATATAGTTACTGTAAAACTTAATTACAGTAATTTACTAGCAGCAGTGTTGCCAGTAAGTTACTGTAAAACTGAAATACGGTTATAGTACTGTAAATCTTAATTACAGTAACTTACTAGCAGCAGTGTTGCCAGTAAGTTACTGTAAAACTGAAATACGGTTATAGTACTGTAAATCTTAATTACAGTAACTTACTAGCAGCAGTGTTGCCAGTAAGTTACTGTAAAACTGAAATACGGTTATAGTACTGTAAATCTTAATTACAGTAACTTACTAGCAGCAGTGTTGCCAGTAAGTTACTGTTAAAACCGCTTGAAATGTCTAACAGTGTAGAACGTCAGGAGTTGTTATCTAGTAATTACTAATCTAGTAATACGACACGGCGAAGACTTAGCATGAAATTATCATTTTCTTCTACACATTTTCAAATGCAAAGCAACATGCTAAAGACCACATTCGCAGGATAACACCACTCTCGCAACCACCCACAACATCCTATTTGTAGTTTCTTCAGAATATGAAAACATCGATGTAGTTTAAAAAAAAATATCTAAATAAACATCCCAAAAAAAATCTAGCAGACAACTGCGGCCGAAATAATGCTTGATGTTTTCATTGAAATAACCAATGAAAACATTTTTTTCTTTTTTTCCAAGTTTGGGTAAGAATGTGTCATATAGAGCATTACATAAACATACGCAGCAAATATTCTCACTGTAAAAGCCTCTGAGATGTGAGCCAGTGAATGAGGGCAGAGATGAGAAAGACTGCCTGATACTGATCAAAGCCGAGGAAGGGAGAGAGAGATGGAGAGAAAGACAGAGGATGTCTCCTAGAAAAGGGGCAGTGATCAAAGCTCAAGATGAAGGCAATGCAGCAAACTGGGAAATGAAGGAAGAGGAAGTGAAGGGAAACTCCAGCACCTTTCAGATTCGCTGAACTTGACTGTTGCGTGCATTCTGGCTTCATTATTTCCTGTTCATAATTTTACAGAGGTTGGCTGAAAGAGGGATGATAAAAGAGAACGTGAAGCTGCATACTGTCTGTCCCTGCCTGGTTTGTTGCCAAGACCGTGAAGATAATGATGAAGATAATGTTGAGGAACTGTCATGTGATCAAACAGCCACGGCCCATGGCATTGCGACCTCATCTGCGGTTCGGATTCGCTAATGAGCTGAGCAACTTTCGGGAACAATCGGGAAGTTTACCTTTCATAGAAAATTTCATCAGCCCTTATTTCTCTAGGTTGGGACTTGAGACATTCGGAGAAGTCCAGGTGAACTTTTTCACCTGTGGGTATTTCTTCAGCTATGGGGACATTTGGTACTGCGGACTTTTAGAAAGAAAGAAAAAAGTTGTATTTCTCCAATAACAATGTCTAAAAGTGGATATACTGTATTTGACCATTTCCACCATTATGAATTGCATTTGTACGGAGCCCCTTAATGGACATGGTGGGAAAAATTTGGGATGGGAGAACAAAAAAAAAAGGCCGGTGGTCCGTTCGGACTTGTCTCTCAGCCGAGGTCAATTTATATATTAAAGCATGTTTTGAGGAAAATTGGGTTTTAGCTCCTTGTCTACGTAACTATGATTGGAAATAGGTGTAATTTGTGTTTTAACAACTGGAAGTTGGAAACTGTGAATAAATTGCCAAATTTACTGAACTCCTTGAACTAAGCACTTACCGCATTTCCTTATATTTGAGTCCAAGGTCAAACACTTTGAAACGCTCCATTGTTGACGTACGAGCTCTGAAACACTGCCTTCGGGACATTAAACAGGAAGTGTCTTGTCCAAGCTCACAACAGGTTTTGGGAGAGAACGCAAATATCTTTGCGTGAGAACGCAAAAGATTTGCGAGAGAACTCAAAAAAAATATATATATATATATAAATACTGAAAAATTCAAAACCAAACTAAATCACTTTTTCTCATAATAAATTAAAGTGCCCCTATTGTGCTATTTTAAAGTTTCCTAATGTTGTTTTGGAGTCTCCTACAACAGGTTTACATGCATTGAAGGTCAAAAAAATTTTTTTATTTCCTCATAATATACATTTGCACATCATCACATTTTCAATGATTCTCAAACGACTCGTCAGATGAATCAATCTCTCTAAATCCCTCCTTTCCGCGAGTTACACTGCTCTGATTGGCCAGACAGCTCAGTCTGTTATGATTGGCTTACCGCGTACAGCGCGTCGAAAACAAAAGCGCCCATTGCCATATCAACGTCAGCTCTGCTTGTCCTGAGGCTTCCTACACCGTAAACTAAAGACAGTAACGAACAATGACGTCGATTTTACCATATCAATGCGAGCACGAGTCCGATGATGAAACATTGGAAGAGCTAGTTATTCAACCCGAACCTCCATCGCAAGGACAACTTGAGCAGGATGTTTCTCAGTGATACACTACTCAGTTTGAGGTACATTACGTTACATTACATTACATTAGATGCTACAACTTATTCCTCACCATCAGCATTAAAAAGTGCATATCCATCAACAAACCGATTATTTTACTTGTACTAATTTATTTACCGAGTATTTTTCTAATATATTTTGGTGAACACGTGGAAACTGTATCAATAACAGTGCATTTGCAGTTAGCAGGAGACCTACACAATATCAAACTCAAAACTGGCTTTACCTTCACATTGTAGAGCACAGGGTCTTCTCGACATGATGCTGTCCAGTATCCACAGGAATCAGCTGCCAGTTTGAGGTTCAAGTTTTCCCTGGTGTCTGCGCGTGCAATACATAGGCGGGCAATATACTTATGTTTCGTCTTGACGTCACAACGAAACGGCTGATGACTCGTTTGAAAAGCAATTCATCTCATTGACTCAGAGTCGACTCTTACTTTTGAAAGACAATAGCTTTATATACGGTGCACTTTCAGATTTAAAACTTTGCAGGATGTTTTCTTTCACTTAGAGCTATGTTACACACTACATGAAAGGTAATTTTCAAAAATCCATAATGGGGGCCCTTTAAATGTTTTATTCATAATCTCATCATTATTTATTTTTTTATTATTGATGTGCCTATACAAT
The DNA here is from genome assembly GCA_030578255.1 of Tiaroga cobitis. Taxonomy (NCBI): domain Eukaryota; kingdom Metazoa; phylum Chordata; class Actinopteri; order Cypriniformes; family Leuciscidae; genus Tiaroga; species Tiaroga cobitis. The sequence goes on from CM060612.1 coordinate 9,840,118, forward strand.
TGAAAATAAGTGTAAAACGATAAATTCCTCTAAATAAAAATGTCAAAAAATAAATAAATAAATGAGGGCACAGTAAAAAGTTTTTGTCTGTAGTTGAAGAAACACCTAAATCCTGCTGGATAATTCAAATTGTACATTGTTACAGATTCAGACATGGTGGAGAGTTCAAACCACGGCTGCGTTTCTCAAAAACACCATAAGCCTCCGTAGACCATAGAACCGTTGGCGCCAATGCTCCCTACGATCGACTGCCGACTACTGTCACGGCTGAGTCGTCCTAAACCAGCTTGGACCTCCTGCTTTGACTAGCTTTAAACCATGTAAAACCATCCACTTAGCTGGATTTTCCAGCAGAGAGACTACACTGATGACTTGGGCAGTGGGACAAACTCATTATTCTAGACACTAAAGCCGAGTTGTAGCATTGCTACATGGATTTCATTTTATTTTGATGGTCCTCTTTAGACATTCTCTTGATTATAAGTAAAGTTGTACCTACATGTCTACTAACTTTCATTAAAATATTAGTTGAGCAGTAGTAGACTGTTAGGGTTAGTAGAATAGGGGGTTAGCGTTAGTAAAATAAGTTAATATTTAGTTGCAAAGTTACTTATTGTTTGTTGGGGGAACATCACAATAAAGAGTTAGCAGATATTACTCTAATACTCTAATGAGAGTTAGTTGACGTATTGCAAAGTTACTTATAGTCAACAGAAGGAGACTATCAATTTAAAGTGTAACCACACAAAAACTGAAAAGACCTCTTTGGGTGATCAAGCTCTAAAAGTACTATGAATTATTATAATATTAAGTCTTCTGAAGTGACAATCACATGACAAACAAATGAAAATGATTGTCTTTATTCACTCTCACACACATGCAGACTACATTAAATATGGTGATGTGAACCTCTAAAGTCAACTAACAACAAACCTCTTTAAATCTTTCACATCATGTGAACAAGCGTCATGACCAATGAAGTTTGATGCTGGAATATACCAGTTAAGACGTACAAATTATTTTGACTCTACCTTTTTGTCCCTTTTGGACCTCACTGACTTAAATTGCTAACATTTCAAGAGTGAAATGTTCAAGATTGTTCATGTTTTCTATCTGCTTTTACTCAATGTCTAGTTGTCGTTGGGTGATCCATCAATCTGTCACTCCCAAAGCCTTTGTTTCACCTTCCTCTTCAACCAAAACTTCCTTTCATCCCTCTTTAAGTGATTCTCTTTTATCTTCTTTGCCTTTTTCTTTTTGTCACCTTTCATACCCTAACTTCATCCGAGTTTGCTTCCTGGCCGTCCAACGTCCCTCGAATACATCCGGCCCATTTCGTTACATTTTCCCAGCTAGAAATGAACTAAGATCGGGAAAAGTTCAGAGCGCTTGATGTCAATGTTTATTTGCTTCAAGAAACTTCTTCCTCAGCCAAATTTCAACTAGTCCATACATCATTCATTAGAGATCAAAAAAGGGTTCCTTGGCACCCTCCGCACCCTTCAACTCGTTCACTGTCCCTCAACATTACTGCTTGGCTTGCACTTTTAGCACTTCCACAACTCGAGGCTGTTTGTTAATGCACTGCAAATGAGCAACAGCCCCATGTGACTGAAGCTCTGTGATGCTTGTATCGACTGTTAAACATTGGTCATCAGAAGTTTGCTCAAGTAAGTGGAATACTAATGAATGCTGGAAAGTACAAGACCATTTCGTGTTAGGAATAATATCCGAAATTAACACGCCACAGAGCCAAATACAAGTAAAAATTGGCGGAAACACTTTATTTCACAGTGTCCTTGTTACACATGTAGTTACTGTTGTAATAACTATAAATTATACGTAATTACATGCGACAACCCCTAATCCTAACCCTAACCCCATAGTATTAGTATAAATGTGTAGTATAATGTATAATTGTACTGTAACACTGACGCCTTAATATAAAATGTAATCAAGTTGTCTTTTGCGAGTAAATGAAATGGGATGACTTGAATTTGTCAAAAGGTTAGGGTGGTACAACTGTTTTTTCATATAACAATAAAGAATCTAAAAGGATGACATCCTTGTAAATTTAACAATATTTATAATCTCTTATTGTGAAGTATTTTTTTCATATAGTGCGACCCATAAAGTCGCTATTTTAAACCAATAAAATGTGATAAAACTAACGGTCATTAAGCCATAACAAACCTTTGTGAAAAGAAGTGTGCTTAATTCTATTGAATGTTCACTTGTAGTGTACTTAAAGTGTATTTTTTAGAAAGCTGTACATAAGATAATAACATTAAATATAGCTGCGAGCAGCGATTACGGGCCCAAGCCGGTGGCACCGCAACCCCGGTGCCTTTAATTACCTAAAGGCACCGGAGTGGCGGTGCCGCCGGCTTTGGCCCTTCATCGCTGCTCGCAGCTATATTTATATATATATATATATATATATATATATATAAACAAGCCGGTGGCACCGCCACCCCGGTGCCTTTAGGGTTACTGTGCGTGACGGGCAATAACGTAACCCCGCTTTGACCTTTGAGAAGATGTGTGCTGTAGAGCTTGCATCAGTGTGGGCTCTGCAAAAGTGTGCATTGAGGGCACATATCAACCACAAAGTATGCGTGAGCAACCTTCTGAAACCTAAAATGAAAAATGAGACACCCTACGGTCTCATGGACTTAATGGACACATGAAATAAGTACACAAGTTTGAAAGTTATATGAAGTGTGCCAAGACAGAATATTTGCCTGATCTGATTAGAAAAATAGTTTTTGTGTGTGTGTGTGTGTGTGAGGCGTGATTGAACAATGTAGACATAAAAACATACTCCGTCCTTTTGTTCATACAGGACATTATTCAAACTACAAAGTGTTTACTTATATTTGTGTACAATCGCAATAAAACACAACATTGTGCTTTTGTCAAACTGTAAACTACAACTGTCACCCAACCAAAATCTCTTACACACACACACACACACACACACATAGTTTAAAAGCAAAAAAATCTTTTGGACATTCATCATATTGCATTGGTTTTCATTTCTTGTTCTCGAACAGAGCCCTAATCTGTTTATTTTTTCAGTTACACATTCTACATTGATTAAAAAAGAAAAATCAAATGTGCTTTTATTTTAGACATAAATAAATAATCTATCATTCAGATGAGAGTAAAGTTAGTGTTAGTTAAAATTTTAAGGAAAACAAAAATATGATCTGAAATATCGCACATTCATTTAAAATTCATTCAGGTTCAATTACCAAACATACAAATCTCAATGTAATTTAAAGCAAACAATACATTTAAAATATATGGGTTGTATGCAATTTTTTTATATATAAAAAGATATATATCCAAAAATACAAAGCCTAAACTTTAACAAGGGTTAAACAATCACTGTAACAGACACAATCACACACACACACACACACACACACGTCAAATCACTTACATTTTAGATGCAATATTGACTTTTTTTCTGTTTCAGCAGCGAAAATAGTTCAACAAAGATCACAGCAGAACCATCGAGCATCTCACAGCAACGCGTTCTCATTACTGAATGATTCAGCATTTTGAACAAATCGGTTGACTCAAAGATTCAACGACCAATCCATAATCTGTCTCATTCATGAATGACTCAGCCGTTCGAACGAATCGTTTGAACGAATGAATCAATGACTCGCTCATTAAGACGGTCGCCTGGCGACACCTAATGACGGTTTAGTGATATGTTTAAAAGTATCATTCTTTCCAACGATTGTTAATTAACTCATATTTGAAACATAAGCTATATATATATATATATATATATATATATATATATATATATATATATATATATATATATATATATACACATATATACACAAAAATAAAATAAACACATTTGAAGCGTGTTTGCTTACTAAATTGTGAGCTGAACGAAAGTTGCAGCAAATATCAGCAACAGGAGTCAAATTTCATTAATCACGAGAGTGAAGAGCTGACTGAAAAGATGATGACGGAATAGGCATTTTATGTAAAAGCGCCTATTTAAGCGAATCTATCATTATACTCTTTTGTTGTTGTGTTTTCCGTGAAAAATAATAGACTATTGAACTCACAATTCAAGCACGCGCTCTGCACGCGCCACCATTATCAATGTCCGTGTGGACGTCCGCGATCGAACAGTGGAAACATTGGCTACTCCGTCATTTTATTCAAGAAGATCATTCAAACTGCAAAGTGTTTACTTATTTTTGGATACTCGCAATCAAACACAACATTGTGATTTTGTAAAATACATTCAAGAAATCCGCCCCCGAAATGGGGCTTCTTTTAAAATGAAACAAAAATGCTCACAGCTGCACGTCTTGTGGAGACGTCCGTTACTTTCGCTTTCAAGTTAGCGATTTTAAAGCCCCCAGCGGAGTCACGGTGGGAAAATATTCCCATAGTAGCATCAATTGGCCTACCTGATTTTGAACACAAGAGGGCAGTAAAGCACTATGAATGATTTTTATTTTTTTTTATTTTTTTGGCTAAACAACCATTCTGGCTGTTTTTAAACTTAAACATAAATCTTAAATTGAAAAAAAGGAATACAATGGGTTTACTTCTAATATTAGTATAATTTTATAGAAAAATAAATGGTGTATAATTACATTTTAGAAAGATATGAGACATTTCCTGATTCTTTTTTTGACATAATCCCTCGCCATAGCAAAACCGTTTGAGATATTCAATATCCGTTCACAATTTAGCATCTTTAATGTATTTTCATCAAGTTGAAAAAGTTTTGTAACTGTAGATGAAACTAACCCCCCCCCCCCCACACACACTTTTGCCACAAAAGGTGGCGCTACTGAGCCCCTGCACCACGCCCGTTTCTGAAACTTTGCACATGTCTACTGGCTAATAAATGTGATCTGTCTGTCAAGTTTCATGCAATTTTAAGCAATTTCAGGCATGCTAAGAGTCTCAAAAGCATCCAAAAAGAATATTAAAGTTTGATGCGTTGCCATGGCAACAGTATCTAAGATATCAATAATCCTTTCACAGGTCTACATCTGCCGTGTATTTACATTATACACATCAAGTTTGAAGCAAATCGGGTAAAAATAAGAGGGTGATTTCAAAGTATTTTGAAAGTGACACACTTCATGCTGCCAGTTGGTGGCGCTATAACTTTGACTCACAATAGTCACATCCATGTGATCGGCCTCTCACAGCGAACACACTGTTGAAGTTTCATCAAGATCAGTTAATGTATGCAGAAGTTATAACACACTTCCTGTTTCCATTATTCGCCATAAATTCGTTTCCTCGTCACGGCCAAACCGTTCGAGATATCAGAAATCCCCTGGCAATTTTTCATCCTCAATGTCTTGACATCATGCTGACCGAGTTTCGTTGCGATTGGTTGAATTCTCTAGGAGGAGTATATCGAATTCCAGGGGCATACGCTTCCAAACAAACCATAATAGCCGACTTCCTGTTGGGCTGGGGTAAAAAGTAAAAGTACAAAGGATATATGAATCGATGAGATCTATATGTGTACCGAGTTTCATATTATTACATTCAAGCGTGTTTGATTTATGGACCAAGTTTTCGGACCCCGTTCCAGGGGGCACTGTCGAGCCCCCCTGCCACGCCCGGGTACCAGCTTCAGCCCGGCCCTGATGGCCACGGGTTCTGACCCGTGTGCAAAGTTTCAAGAGTTTTTGAGCACGTTAAGGGCCCCCAAAGTGCGCTGAGAGTCTCAAAAGTATCCAAAAAGAATATTAAAGTTTGATGCGTTGTCACGGCAACAGCATCTAAGATATCAACAATCCTTTCACAGGTCTAAATCTGGCGTGTGTCTACATTATACACATCAAGTTTGAAGCAAATCGGGTAAAGCCTGTTTGATTTATGGACCAAGTTTTCGGACCCCATTCCAGGGGGCGCTGTCGAGCCCCCCTGCCACGCCCGGGTACCAGCTTCAGCCCGGCCCTGATGGCCGCGGTTTCTGACCCGTGTGCAAAGTTTCAAGAGTTTTTGAGCATGTTAAGGGCCCCAAAAGTGCGCTAAGAATCTCAAAAGTATCCAAAAAGAATATTAAAGTTTGATGCGTTGTCACGGCAACAGCATCTAAGATATCAACAATCCTTTCACAGGTCTACATCTGGCTTGTGTCTACATTATACACATCAAGTTTGAAGCAAATAGGGTAAAGCGTGTTGGATATATGGACCAAATTGTCTGACCCGTTCAAGGGGGCGCTGTCGAGCCCCCCTGCCACGCCCGGGTACCAGCTTCAGCCTGGCCCTGATGGCCGCGGGTTTTGTCCCGTGTGCAAAGTTTCAAGAGTTTTTGAGCACGTTAAGAACCCCAAAAGTGCCCGAAAGCATAAAAAAGCATGAAAAAGCTTAAAAAAAGGAATATTAATGTTTGATGCATTGCCATGGCAACAGTATCTAAGATATCAATAATCCTTTCACAGGTCTACATCTGGCGTGTGTCTACATTATGCACATGAAGTTTGAAGCAAATCGGGTAAAAATAAGAGGGTGATTTAAAAGCATTTTGAAAGTGACACACTTCCTGCTTCCAGTTGGTGGCGCTATAACTTTGACTCACAATAGTCACATCCATGTGATCGGGCTCTTACAACGAACACACTGCTGAAGTTTCATCGAGATTAGTTAATGTATGCAGTAGTTATAACACACTTCCTGTTTCACGTTTCTCGCCATAATTTCGTTTACTCGCCACGGCCAAACCGTTCGAGATATCAAAAATCCCCTGGCAATTTTTCATCCTCAGTGTCTTGACTTCATGCTGACCGAGTTTCGTGCCGTGTGTTTGAATTCTCTAGGAGGAGTATTTCACATTCCATTGCATGTGTTTTCCAAACAACCCTTAATAGCCGACTTCCTGTTGGGCTGGGGTAAAAAGTAAGAGCATGAAGTATATATGAACCGATGAGATCTATATGTGTACTGAGTTTCATATTATTACATGCAAGCGTGTTTGATTTATGGACCAAGTGTTCAAACCCCGTTCCAGGGGGCGCTGTCGAGCCCCCCTGCCACGCCCGGGTACCAGCTTCAGCCCGGCCCTGATGGCCGCGGGTTCTGAGATGTGTGCAAAGTTTCAAGAGTTTTCGAGCACGTTAAGGCCCCCAAAAGTGCCCAAAAGGTAGTAAAATAATAATAATAATAATAATAATAATAATAAATAATAATCCTTAGGAAAACAATAGGGCCTTCGCCTTTTCAAGGCTTGGGCCCTAATGAAATAAAAGGCCACTTAAGAGTACTTCCACTTTTTCTTAACGCACTTGGGAAGAGTTTTAAGTCATGTTTTAGTAATCTTTTGTCACTATGTAAAGAAGTACACTTATTTAACTACCAAACATGCAAAGTACTTATTACTGAGCACTTAAATATGTAATTACACAGTAACAATGACACCTTGAAAAAAGCATACAACTTCATCTTTACAAATGTGTTACAAATACAAGATACGTTTCAACGTTTCATTATTAGTTTACTATAAATGCTTGTCAATACTTTTGGCGATAGACTTTATCCATATTTCAAAGACAGTATGAAATTACATATAAAGATGTACTTAAGTCATACTTAAATGGCTAAAAAAACAGAACTCTAAAGTTTATCTAAATGCATTTACTATTAATTAAAACTATAATACATTTTGATTTAATTGTAAATAACATGCAATTAAGTGTCCGAAAACATTGCATTCAGTTCACACTTAAGTATATTCTTTTAAAGCATACCATGTTTAATGTGGCTGAGAGTAATATATTTTTAGTTGGGAGCTGAAGGAATAATCAGTTGAACCGGAACATTTACTAAAAAACACTCAAGGTGTTGATTGTGATTGACAGATGGATAAGTGGCATTTTTTTGCATTATTATGATTTCTAATATGATTAAAGTACATCATTCAGGGAAAGTCCAGGACAACACAATGCTGTTTAACCAATAAAGCTGGGATGCTTGCATCTGTTGTGTGTTCTGAGTTCCTGGCCGAGAGCAGACTGTACAGCACTGGGACTGCTGACTGCTCGCCTCTGCCAGGAAGCCCTGTTGGTCGCAAAAAACAAATATCTCTATAAAAAGATCTGCGCACGTTTGATATTGGCTTCACAGCAGCTCTGCAAGCTATCCGGGAGGAGGGTGAACTGCACGTTTGTTCCTGGAGAGCTTTGCACTTCTCCATGAGATCTGGCAGGTGTGCAGGTGTCGAGAAGCACACACTCGACAGTTCTCACCGATTGTCTGGCAAGATACACTTTCTTTGTGTGTGTGTGTGGATAGAAGGTGCACTCCTCCTTTAGAAAAGGAAAAAAAAATACTTCTCCAAGAGATTTTTGTAGTTACTCATTAAAGTGTTAATAATCGTATCTGTTTAGTAACTAATTTCACTTTTTGAGGAAGTTTGTGCAATACAGCCCCTGGTCTGCAAATCAAATCTTACTTTCTTCATTTTGGTTTGGCCTTTAATTAAAGGGGACCTATTGTGCTTTTTTACATGCTCAACTTTCTTTAGTGTGTAATGTTGCTATAAGTGTGTAATGTGTGTAATGAGCGTTCCCTGAAACGCCTCCATTGTAGTCTCGAGTTTTCTTCCGGGAACGAACACGTCACAATGTTCCTCGTTTAAATAATTAATACGCAGAATAAAATGGCAGGGCCTGGTTGAGTTAGTTAGTAGTGTGTTAAAATGGTGGTTATGGTAAGGGGCGGGACATTTCCCAAACACCTTCAAAGCGCTTGACCAATCACAACACACTGCTCAAGCCGACCAATCAGAGCACAGTGTGGTTTTCAGAAGGAGGGGCTTCATAGAGACAGGAACTAAACAGAGCGTTACTGACAGACTGGGAAGAGAGGAGCCGCAACAATGGAGAATATGGGGAAAATAATGTTTGTTGAACATTCAAGCATAAAAACCGGATCTAGTAGAGCCCAAAACAAAATCAAGACTTTATAAAAGGGCATAATTGGTCCTCTTTAATGTTATCCTTACTGTCCTAATTTCACAATATAGGAAAAAAGCCTTGTTAAAAGAATGAAGAGAACCTTCTTATTGTTTAGCGTAATCTTTTATCATTTCTTACACAAAAATGTGTCAGTTTATTAATATTTGAACAAGAAAATAAGAAATGCTTTGTCTACCAATTTCATCAAACTCTTGATGAAAATGTGGTGCAACATCAAATGTGGTGCAACCAACAGAAAAAAAACAAACAAACAGGAAATGACATCATAGAGAGGCCCTTGTAGATAATTTAACCTCTTTTTATGACAAGATAATGATGTAAAATGACATATGGTGCGACTCCTCAAAAGTCAATGTCTTTCATGAATTTCTATTTCAAGATATTTGTAAACATTTGTAGTACCTTAAAAATCTATTTTTTTAAATATTTTGAAAAAAATTATTAAGATGTGTGTACACTCACATGTGTTCACTATGTAAAGAAAAGTACTTTTTATTTGATGATTACACCACATGACTTTGAATCATTATGTGAACCTTTCTTGAAAATGGTATACAAGTATTAATTTATTAATTAATTTATTTAAATCTACATGATACAATATGAATACAGTGAGAGCATTTGTAAGACTTGACTCATTCATTCATTCATTCATTCATTCATTCATTCATTCATTCATTCATTCGGCACATTTACGGTATATATTTGTTTGTCTGTTTGTTTATTATTTATTTATTGAAACAAGGATAGAAGGCTAAATGAATAAATGCCAAATTATTATAGATTTTTTCAGATTATATATTTTTTTGCACAATATCACAATAATTATAGCAGAAATGAAACTGAACAAAAGAGTCAGGCTTGAATTTCTGAACCGCAGTAGTAGTGGATTTAGTGTTGGTATAAAATGAAACATAAAAGACGGTCTACATTTGTGTTTACGCACCTCGATAAATGGCATTACTCTTGTGAATGAATGCTTTCTTAATATGTTGTTTCTTGTTAAGAGTGTCATTACGGCCCATTCCCAACGAGTCTTTGAGAATTTTCTGAATTAATTGGCTCCTTTAGCTTGATGTATGAAACAGAAGAACAAAATATAATATATCTTCACACAGCCAGAATGGTGTTAACAAAAAACAGCTGTGCTAAATTCCACCGCTGTATCTCTCCCATTGTGTGCATTTCCATTTCTTTCATTCCAAACAGAGCTTTTCATCACTGTTCCTATAAATTTAGCTTTTTATTAAATTTGCTTTGGTTTTTGGCACAGATATGGACAGACAGACCGCTGTCATTCTCTTTAGTGAATTACAAGTCCTGGTGCTTGAAATAAACACTGATAATGCAATGAGTTAGGAGAGATTGATGTTGCAAAACAATGCTGATCCATGTGAAATCACTTTTCCACAGACATCCGAGGCAATATCCGAGCAATCTGCCCATCATTGTCTTAAATGACAGTATTTACTCTTGCTTTGTCTTATCAGGAGTTCACTAAAGGAAAGAAACTGTATGCGGTCTTCAGTTGCAGTCACAATGGTCATGTTTATGAGATGAGCGCACATTGGATTTGCAGCGGGATTTTCTTTGAGGACCAATTTTCTATGGGAGCTTGTCAGTTAAAAACGATTGGTATTGGCCATAATTAAGTTTTAATATCCGTAATATAGATTGTAAATGGAAAAATTATTCCCCCAATTTGCAAACGCACGGCTCAAAGTTTCTCATTCGTAATTATGACTTTATTTGCATGCAACTCGACATGACTTCAGCGCATCTTTAATTAAAACTTTCGAAGTAATAACTTCCCAGGAGGATTTAAGGCAGAAATATAGGTAAAGCTTGTACATATTTAAAATGGGGTTAAAATCTCCTAATGGCTTCAGTCTGTGTTTGCTTGCTAATATTTTAGGGGGGTTTATTCCTAGTTCTGCCTTTTAGTTCCTGCTGTGATGATTCCCAACAGGGGATGATTTGCGTCGAGATCTTCCCCTGATATTTAAGTGCGACACGCTCTATAAGTTATGCAGGACACTGAGTGTGTGCGCGGCTGCGTGCGCGCGGTAGAGAGGCATTTCAAGAGTGGTAGGATTGAGGGAAGTAATTGTGTGGGAATCTGCGATAGGCCCCTGGTGTTTGAGAGATAAGTCGGTCTCTCTGGGAGTCGAGAAGCTGCTGTTAAGGCCACATTAGCCACCTGTGGCGTCCAAAACACAGAGTAAACAAACAGCCCGAGGAACAGCCTGTTGCTGCTCAACTGCAGGGCAATACAATAAAGAGATTGTAATACCAGAATGTGACTCCAAAGAATTTCCTCATTATGGCTTGGGAGAAAGCTTGCGCCCAAAAATTCTTGGCTGAAACAGAAAAAAGAAAGTGTGCGTTCTCGCTGTCACGCCCACTTCTCATTCTGGAAACGCCGGGTCGAGTACGAATGGTTACATTTGATGCCGTGACCCGGATATGCCGGATTTGAGTGAGGTTTAGGGGGGTGAATGTAACTGAGGCCATCTAGTGAGAGCAGTGCATGTAAACCTCACTCCCCAGGCCTCAAGAGGCGCACTTGTGACTGAAACTAGAGGCTGCTGTCTTTAGCGTTCTTGTTAGTGCGCCCGCCTCCCATGCCGAAGATGCTGGTTCAAATCCCACTCGGAACGGGTTGAGTAGGACCAGTTACATTTGGTGTCATGACACAGATGGGAGTGAGGTTTAGGGGGTGACTGTAACTGAGGCCAGCTAGTAAGAGCTGTGTGAGTAAACCAGGGGTTACAATGGGACCGTGACCCGGATGAGAGTGAGTGTAACAGAGTCCAACTAGTAAGAGCTGTGCGAATAAACCAGGGGTTACATTGGTTCCGTGACCCAGATTGGAGTGAGGTTTAGGGGGGTGAGTGTAACTGAAGCCAGCTAGTAAGAGCTGTGTGAGTAAATCAGGGGTTACATTGGTGCCGTGACCCGGAGTGAGGTTTAAGGGGGTGAGTGTAACTGAAGCCAACTTGTAAGAGCTGTGCGAATAGCTGTGCGAATGTAACCCCTGGTTTACTAACACAGCTCTTACTAGCTAGCCTCCGTTACACTCACCCCCCAGACCAAACAACTATTTGGGTCACGGCACCAATGTAACCCCTGGTTTACTCACATAGCTCTTACTAGCTGGCCTACGTTACACTCACCCCCTAAACCTCACTCCCATCCGGGTCACGGCACCAATGTAACCCTTGGTTTACTCGCACAGCTCTTACTAGCTGGCCTCAGTTACACTCACCCTCCTAAACCTCACTCCAATCTGGGTCACAGCACCAATGTAACCCCTGGTTTACTCGCACAGCTCTTACTAGCTGGCCTCAGTTACACTCACCCTCCTAAACCTCCCTTCCATCTGGGTCACAGCACCAATGTAACCCCTGGTTTACTCGCACAGCTCTTACTAGCTGGCCTCAGTTACACTCACCCCCCTAAACCTCACTCCAATCTGGGTCACGGCACCAATGTAACCCCTGGTTTACTCGCACAGCTCTTACTAGCTGGCTTCAGTTACACTCACCCTCCTAAACCTCACTCCCATCCGGGTCACGGCACCAATGTAACCCCTGGTTTACTCGCACAGCTCTTACTAGCTGGCCTCAGTTACACTCACCCTCCTAAACCTCACTCCCATCCGGGTCACGCCACCAATGTAACCCTTGGTTTACTAACACAGCTCCTACTAGCTGGCTTCAATTACACTCACCCCCCTAAACCTCACAACCATCTGGGTCACGTTACATTGGTGACAGACAGTGTACATTGATGATGACAGTGTACTCCTGTTCACCAAACACCCTTAGGTGAAATTAAAATATGAGATGAGATCTATGACATTAGTATTTTGTTTGTTTTGAGATATTGTTGAGATATCTTCTGAAACTCAAGAGAACACATATATGTATCAGAACCATTTCATAACAGATATTAAGGAAATCTCTCCATCAGGGAAAACAAATTTTAGGGTGATTCATATTTATTTTCATGACAATTTAGCACATTTCACCACCCAAAAATTATCACTATAAAGAGTCCCTTTTATAAAAATATTTAATTATTCATTATTCTTAAAGCTGATTCTCAAAATGATTGTTACACATTTTAAATCAGCAAATAAACAATTTTTAACCAGTGTTATTTTTTATATTATTTATACACTATTATAGTATTTATTAATATTTTGAATTAGCTTCTATTTTTATGGTTTAATTTTGCTTCAACTTGAAATTGAAAAAAGTTTTAAAGTGAGTTTTTCATCTAATATTTGTACTTTATTTTATTTTAGCTTTATTTTGAATAGTTTTAATACTACTACTACAATAACTACTACTACTAATAATAATAATAATAATAATAGTTTTAATTAACTGCAAATAATACAGTATAATATACAAATATTTTAGAATTTATACATTTTTCTTATAATATTTTTTTTATTACATTTGAGAGGAAAATGTGCTTAATTGTCATGAAAAATAATGTCAAAATGAACAACAATTGTTCTTAAATTAAGCTTTGTGAGATTCATTTGTGTACAGACAGAACAAAGAAGGCCCAGTAACACTTCTCAAGATCATACTGCATATGCATGAATATGCAAGGACGGGGAAATAAATATTGAAAGTAACTAAATCAAGAGCTTGTTCGGCTATACCGTTCCTCGCACTATAATGCTGGTTGTTAATAATTGAACAGATGGTGTAATGTTCAATCTGAGCACACTTTTCTATTTATATGATATACAGCACAGAAGCACTGTCGACTGTAGGCCGTGGACAGAAATCGCAGTGTTTGCAGTTTCATTTGCAATCAATTGTAAAATATTTACCTCAGCCAAAGACTCTTTATTTGAGAAGCTTATGGCTGGCCAATTTAACATTGCACTTTGAACATTTCTTTACTGTGTTCACAGCTGAGTTAAACTGGAGCGTTGGCGATTAATTAAACGAGACGCCATCCACTAATGGCCAGTCCAGAAGATCTTCTCCAGCGCTGATCCACCTCACAGCAGAAGCAGCCTAATCAGCCTGTGCAAACCACACTTAGTCTATTGGCAAATTTACAAGCCAAGCAAACTAATGAGAAGAAAACTAGAAGTTGCCAAAGGCCTCATTTGAGTCCCGCGCACAAACGTTGCTTGATGAAAATCAGGCTGAGAGGATTAGTGGAGACGGAATGAGATTTTGCTCAAAAACAACACCCAAGTGCTTCTGCAGATGCTTTATGGGTCATTGCTTCTGCGCAGTACATGTTCAGATCCCCATCATACACTCTTCAACTGTAACAGCAATGTGTTCTGAGCAAATTTACTTCAAAATTTCTAAAAATGTCACATGATGTAACCATCAAGTAACGTATTTTTCCTACGCCTTGAAAACAGGTAAGTGTACGCATTAAAAAAAGAAATATATTTTAAGGGAAAAACAATCCCATATTAAGTGTTTGCAGCCAAAAAGCTCTTTTTGTTTGTTTCATCTGTCCATGGAACGTTTGAAAAGTAACTGACACGACTGGAACTTCAAGCGGGACGGGTTGTATGGTCGGATGAAACAAACAAATTAGCTTTTTTGGCAGCAAACACTTAATATGGGTTTGGTTCATACAGGGATAAAAAAAAGTACCCCAATGTGTAAAATGAAATACTCTGCTGTATCTTTAATGCTGTGGGCCTAATGTTCTGCCAGAGGTCCTGGACATCTTCAGATACTGTACATGGCATCATGGATTCAATCAAATACCTACAGATAAAAAATCCAAACCTGACGGCTTCTGCTAGAAATATTATAACGGGCCATGTTTGGATCTTCCAACAGGACAGTGATCCAAAAACAAACATCAAAATCAACACAATAATGATTCACTGAGCACAAACTCAAGCATCTGCAATGGCCGTCCCAGTCCCTGACCTGAACCCTGTAGAAGATGAGTGGCTGAACTGAAGAGGAGAAGCGCCAACATGGATCTGGGAATCTGCAGGATCTGGAGATGTTCTGTTTGGAGGAATGGTGTCTGATCTCTTGGTAGGTGTTCTCCAAACTCATCAGGCATTATAGTATAAGACTCAGAGCTGGTATCTTAGAAAAAGGAGGTTGCAAAAAGTATTTAATAAAAGGGGGCAAATAATTGTTCCCAACGTGTTTTGGAGAAAAACATGTATTTCATAATGTGATTCCCCCACCCCACTTTCAATTATTTTACTTCAATGAAAGGTTAGATTGTTGCTATTTTTTAATATCAATATCAAAAGGATAAACAATGCAGATTTGTTTTTTGACAGCCATCTTTGATCATATTTACCAAGGGGGCAAATAATTCTGACCAGCACTGTACATGTTTTCAGATGAATCGCAATTCTTCCAGCATTCATTTTAGAATAGAAACAGGACAAGGATGTGACCTGTTTTCCCTCTTATAACATCCACTGAAGAAGAAAATGCTTTTGCCATCCTTTCATCCATCACAATTACGCTCCCGATATTGAGTGAACGCAGCCTCGAGACCGACGCTTGGGTCTAAACTTTGTTTCCGTACTGTGTTAATTGACTGCAAAATGCTTAAATTAGCCCAGTCATTATCTAACTCGTTTAAGTTAACAAGCCAAATTCTGGTGGAATCTGTATTGAATGGTTGTAGTATAGGACTTGACATTCGGCACATTACGTGGGTGTCAGGAAATGGATTCAGACGGAGGAATTATTTTTAGATTAGCTACGGTGAGAATGCGTATTAGGCAGTTCTTCCTTCAAACCGACTGGTAGAGCGAGACCATTATATATTACTCAATTTTTCAATATATTTGGTGTTTTTGCAGCCATTAGAGACTTTGGTGAATTTGGTGAATGCAAGTAGGCTATGTATAAAACTCAAGCCTCAAGTTCCCTAGTGTTTGATTTGTGTGTTGGAATGAATTGGTTTTGAACTGAACCGCTGAGTTTTGGCTGGCAGTACAGTGTCCCATCAATGGGGGGGTGGGTTGGGGGTTGGAATAAGGGACGGACGGGTCACTTTTGCCAGCACACCCTCTCTCCATTCATCCCCTGTGGGCCTGCTTCTGTGCAAACAGTCGCCGATGAATCCTAAGCCTGTTAATCGCAACAGCACACCGAACCCCACAGATGGTTAATCTGGCCTTTGTCTCCTCTCACTCCTCAAACTCAGATCCCCTCAGTCCCCCTCGCCATTCACAGAGACGGTGTTTATTTCATTCTGTAAATTCCTAATCCTGTTTAGCAACACTCTTCGAACCCTGAATGGCCTTTTCCACCCCTTTCCCTCCTTCACTTTTGTTTTTTTCCCCCCCAGCTAAAAGGGAGAAGGATCGAGGCCTGAAAGGAAAAATGCTTTATTCTTTATTCGCGACTGCTGATTGGTGGAGAGAAGACGCTTCACTAAGTTTTCAGTTCTTTTGCGTTATCTATTCATTTTTTGAAAGTTCATGCCCCTGCTAATTGAAGATTATGCAAACTCTAAGTTTTTGCACTGCAGTTTTTTCTTCTAAATCATTTTTAGTTTTGATCCATATTAATCTAAATATCCATTAAAGAATATCAAGTCATTTAAAAATGTTTAAATATATTGCTGCATTATTATTAGTGATATTATTATTATTAATTTAATAATTTATTCATTCACACAATATGGGTGAATAATAATAATAATAATACAAATAAATAATAATAATAATAATAATTGTTTTGTTTATTTGTCATACCTATTTGCAAATTAAAAAGTAAATAAATAAATTATGTAATTTATTTATTTTGAATTAATTTGTTTATTTACAACAGCTTGCCAAAAGGGATGAAAAATAAATTCAAGACATAGTTACAACATTATTATTAGTAGTAGTAGTATGCGTATTATTTTTGATGATGATAATAATAATATTCATTTTAAACAATTTGCCAATATGGACTAATAAATTAATAATAATAATAATAATAATAATAATAATAATAATAACATTTATTATTTATTTGTCATCCCTATTTACAAATTACAAATAAAAAACATATTACATTATTTATTTATTTAACTCATTTTATTTATTTACAACAACTTGCCCAAAAGGATGAAAAATACATTTAAGACAGTTACATATTAATATTATTATTGTTATTATTAGTCCCTATTGACAAATAGTTTACAATGAATTTTTTTTGTATTATTAAAAATAATAAAAAAAGTATTTATTTTCAAACAGTTAGCATTACGGATGAAAAATAATTTTAAGATATATTATCTAGCTTCGTTTTTGGTTACACTTTATTTTAACCCTCTGGGGTCTAAGGGTTTTTGGGGCCCTTGGGATGTTTTGACATGCTCTGACATTTGTGCTTTTTTCAGTTATTTATAAACATGTTAATGGCAAAGGTGTAAATTCATGTGACATATTTACATTGTACTTACTCATACTGAGTAATATTAATTAACTACATGTACTTACTATTGTTACGGAAGCAGACGGACAACAAGGTAAGTAGTGAAGATAAAGTTTAATTAAACAGCAGAGCAACAGGATATCTCAACGTGCAGAAATGAGTGAGTATCCGAGTTCAGATTTGGATAAATCTTGAGTGCAGTGCAGTCCGTGAATGAATAAGAGATATTTCCTTTGCAGGAACGGCGGTAGGATTTTTCCGGAGTGGATACACACTCCGTTAGAAGACAGGCTGACGGCACACACTCACGCACCACTTGGCTGGACTGAATGGCTTACGGCTCGCACACCACTGAAGAGAAGATCTAGACAGACTGGGAACAGCACAGAGAACTGGTGAGTAAACACAGGATGGTTGGGTTAGTGACACTCGAGAGAAGCACTATGAGTCCGCTTCGTATGAACGAGCCCGGGCAATGAGAGGTGCGTGGTGTGTGCTTATGAAGCAGAGTGGCTGATGGGGTGCAGGTGTCTCTCGTTAGAACTCAGGTGACTGTGATCGCTGATTGATTGTGGTGGAAGAACCTGGCCAATCTGTGACAACTATAGAGTTACGGTTAGGTTTAGGGTTAGTTGGTGATAATTGTGCATAATTCACTGTTATTACTATAGTAAGTGCATGTAGTAGGCCTAACATGTAACTAACTAAAGTGTTACCTCGTTTTTATCTAGTTTTAAGGTTGTCAAAAGTGGGGGGGGAAGAAGAAAAGCTGACTTTTTCAGATTCTTCGATGTATCTGTTCCTGCTTCCCGTCCAAGATCCACTGACACTATTTTCCCACAAGCACTCGGCGGCTGTCAGAAAACAGAGTCGTCTGCTAAGCATCTGCTTTGAGCCGCAGCCGAGCGACACACACTCACACACAGTCCAGATCCAGCACACCACGCTCTCCGAGGAATGCTAAAGCGGGATCATTCGGCTGCCGGCTTTCACATACCGTCTTTGTTCCACATATTGTTCCCCCAATCAAAGTTCCCCCACATTTGTTGTATCAGAAATGACACATTGGCATTTCAGCCTCTGTGAATGATAAGACATGAAGCGACCGAGGCCTTTGTTTTCAGGAGAATGTTGCAAACTAATGTTGGGAAAACTACATTTAAACCGGCAGATAAATGGGTCAAGTTATATACATGTACACTGTAAAAAAATGATATGATCAATACGTCATAACATATGTTTTTACATCGCTTTAACTCTTCAAAATAAAGAGTTATTTTCAACTTTTTTTATAAGCTATGCAACATTAAACTCATTTTTTTTTAAGTTTTAACGATTTAAGTTAAAATGACTGAAACATCCACTTAAAACTTTAAGTCAGCAACTGTTTTTTACAGTGTATATTGAAATAGCAATATTAATTTGAATCCAAGTCATACAAAGCTAAAATGTTGTTTTCTCACACTACAAAGCAACTTGCAGCTATTTTGAAAACAACTGCTATCGCGCTTTGTAGTGAATAGCGCGACTACTTTTAGCTAATTAGCTATTTTTCAACACTGCAACGCAACTCCACATCAAATGGTTTTGTTTAGTCTGCTAGCTTGAAAGATTACAAACAATGAATGAATCCACCTTACACGTTTTGCACCTGCTCTTTTTTGCTTTTTCTCGTTTTGAACAAACACCATAAACATTTGAACATGTCGCATTAGCTTCACACACATCAAAGGCTGGTCATGGACTTTGAAGTAAGACACAAGACGAGACACCTGCTTTTCAGACGTAATAATTGTTCAACTCGGTACACATTTAAAACCCAGGTGAATGATGGAATGAAGGCGTTGTGTTGTGCAAGTCGACTACATCCTTCGTTCGGCTGATGTCTGGCTAGGTTTAGTGACTCCGCATCAAAGCAAAGCACACTGATATTTATTCTTCTGTCAGGAACTAGAATGTCTTTTCAAACCTGCTTTTTGGAGTTGGGCTTTAGCAATACAAATATGCTTAGTCATTCAACAAGTGCTCAAATGGAGAGCTGGCAGTTAAGACAGTAACAAAGCCTTCGCTTAAAAGCACAAGGAGTAACAAAGGTAGTCCGTCAATAACACAAATGAGAAACACATTCTTTGAGAAAGGACAGCACAGATGAAAGCATTTTGTTGGATAAATGTGAAAACGAAGCGCTAAGAAAATGCGTTATTGGCAAGTGAATCAAATTTATGTAGGGAGTTTTGATTGTCTTTGTGAAATAGGCAATCTTGTGAAACCTGACAAGAACAAACTACACTTTAAAAATTTTTTACCGTGAAGTATATTTTGTTGAAGGAAAACAAGGACTGTTTGCTTTCTGACATTGTTTTCATGACAATTACGCAAATGTCAGGGCAAAGTTCTCTTACTGATACGCAAAACATATTATGAAGTATTATTTCATTTGTGTCACTATTGTGAGAGTAATTGTTGAGCATTTTATATAAGAATTATTCAACTATTACAGTAACTTTCACTGCAATAGAAATCTGTATTATAATAAAAATTACCATTTATAAGTAAAACAATTGAATTATGGTAACAATAAAGATCATATTTTTTGTCGTATTTAATGGTCTGAAGTTGATTACATTTAGTGTTCAGATTTTATTTTTTTATTGTTTATGTATTTTATCTTTTTGTGTTTAAACAAAATAATTTCAAATACAGTTCTTGGATTGTTTTTAAAATGAACATTCCAGAATAGTTACTTTTTTGTATCATTTGTTCGGAAAATATTAACAAAAATGTATTTATTTCTCCTGAAATGAATGTTACAATGACAAATAAATAACACAAGCTTTAATAAATGCTTCCTAAAGAAAATGGTCGCATATATTTTTGAGGCGATTTCATTTAAAACCGCAAACCCTTCATTGGATCTTGTGCTGTACATTAACTATGTTGCAGCAGGGATGACTTGAAATACTGTGAAATAAATGAAATGCAAGCCTCATAAGAGTCTGATAGATGTGTTTCCCCGTCTAGGCCCATATATAACCAAACTATTGTATCTCTGTATCTCCTCTGAGCCCAGAAGTTTCAGAAGTCTGAGAAAGCCTTAGGACTGCAGAGGCGTGTGTGTGTGTGTGTGTGTGTATGGGCTGCACAGACAGCACAGAAAGCATACAGATACAGGCCGAGATCTGCACTTTCTCTCAGATGAGTGTGTACGATCAGCTCAGCGGCCCTGAATCATTGCCTTTATAAAAGTCATAGAAAGTCGATGAATTTGTAACCGTAAAATGTGAGCAGGGCTGCCGCAACCAAAGTCTTTATTCATATTTCATATTCACCAAACGCCGATGTCTGTGGGACGTTTTCTGTCATATTACATATTATGATTGACTTAATCTTCCTTTTTTTTGCACTTAATCAGCAACACTATACTATACATTTACAATTATACTATACACTTAACGCTGTACTAAAACACTACAATTATTTTAGCAATTGGTTTTTCATTGCATTGAACATTTTAAAAGTAGGACACTTCAACACGTATTTAATATTTTATTAGTTAAACATATTTTATTTAATAACATGTATTATTATTATTATTATTAACAATATTGTAATTACAAACATACCTTGAAATTTAAATGATGTATTTAACTATATTTAGAGTATGGAGTGTATATATTCTTTGTGCAAAATGTTTATTTATTTATGTTAGTCCTTGTAATTAATAATATGAATACATTTAAAACAAATGGTCATTATTATACTATAAAATAAAAGGTCATTTTTAGAGTTATATACAAAATAAGTAGATTTTCTATGCAATTTAAATTTTTTTTTTTTTCATTTAGTCATTTACAGTACTTC
>CM060612.1:9866378-10056378 GCA_030578255.1 Tiaroga cobitis
TTTACCCAAAAAAATCAAATAATAACTGTATGACGTCGGACGTGCAATCTTTACAAACGGCGACTGAGGCAATGAGAAATAAATCGATTTCATATTAAGCATGTTCTCGCCCTGAACCCATTATAAGTTGTTAGGACCTGAGGTAGGCCTACTAAGAATAATTTAGTACTACTAAGACAGTGGTCATGGATCAAGTGTGCGCGATGTTTGAGGCCAATAAATAGTTTTTGCTATTGTCACAACAGCGCCATTTTAAACACCAGGGCAGAAAAGTCAGAAATGCTACTTTAGAAATATGAATTGTTATATACAGCATACTATTTAAATGATAATGCAACTTTATTATGCTCATATTGTTTAGCTGATGGCTTTGAAGGTCCGGCAAACTGCTTCCCCCATCCATCTAACGTTACAGGAGAGGAGGAAAGGGCTTCAGACCCACCACAGAGGCTCAGAGGTCCTTGACATGCAACCTGTAAGTTTGATATGCTTGATAACTATGACATTAATTTAGGTTTAGAATATTTAAAGGTGCAATCTCTGTTTGCAACATAAAATTGCATTTTTTTTAAATAGATTTTTGTTCATTTTTAAAGCTGCAGTCCATAACTTTTTTTGTGTTCAAAATTTACAAAATGTTTATAGTGAGCGAGTACATCATGAATCCATTTTCCAAATCGTGTTTTTGTCTTATCCTGAATCCCAGACTATTTTAGACTGCTAATTGTCTATTTAGATGTGTAAATATACATTTTGTTTGTTTTTCACATTTGGCCATATTTGGTAATGTTTGCAATAAAAAAAATATAAATACTTTCACAAAAAACTTGCATGTCAGTTAGATTGCAACACTCTAAGTGATTGTGTGTAATCAACAGTTGGAGACCAACATGGATGAATATTTACAAAATGACTGGAGCATCAGGGATGCGACGAGGGGGACACGTCAGACCGTTGCCATTGTTCCAGGCCACGTCATCGAGACCGAGTCTTTGCTGGAGGCTGGTGATCTTTGTTTCAAAGTCTTATTTTGTTTTTCATGTTAAATACACAAAGCAGTGTATCAAATTAATGGAAAAGAATCGTCCTCTGTCAAATGTGAGGAAAACCCTGTGATATTTAGTCGCATTGTAAATGTTTGTAGCTATTCTTAATAAATCAACACATCTTAATAAATGAAATCATAATCGTATAAGAGTTCAAATTAGTTTCTTATTGACTTTTAAAGGTGCATTGTGTAATACTGTATTTAGGAGGATCTGTTAACAGAAATGCAATATCATATACATAACTATGTTTTCAGTGGTGTATAAAGACCTTACTTAATGAACCGTTGTTTTTTTTACCTTAGAATGAGTATACATTGTATAATTGTAATAATTGTTTACAAAAAAATATTAAAGATGTATTAAAAATGTAAAAAAAATAAAATAAATGATTGAAATCACATATACAGTGGCCTCTCTGGTTTATTGTATTACAGAGACAATCATTATTTTACATTAGTACGGTAATATAAAAAAATATTTGTTACTAATTTTAATAAGGCAATGATACAGGAAATAACCCAGCACATGAGTAAGACTTAACCCAGCAAGATGGTCAATTTCACCCACTGGTTGGGTCAAATGAATGACCCAACAATATGGGTTAAATGGACAAACCCAGCACTTGGGTCATTTAGTTTTAATAATCTTTTGTCATGCTTTAAAGAAGTACACTTATTTTAATATGTTGACTGACATACTAAAGCACATGTAAAATACTTGATGATTATTTTTTACAGTAGTGTGTTGTGTTGAATGTTTACAATTTCAACTTCATCATTACAAACACGTACAAATATATTAAAATTTATGACACAAGTTTCGACAGAAATGACATTAAACCATATTTTAGTTTACCATAAATTATTGTCAGTACATTTGGAATTAACATCAAACATAGTACAAAAACAATAGGAGCACTCAAAAGATATATATATTTTTTAAGATCTACGAATTTCAATTGTAGACCTATAGTAAAATTCCATCAAATTGAATTGATTAATCAATTACAAAGTATTCATATTATGGATAATTTTTTTTTTTTTTAACTAGAGCTTACATTTTGTATAAATGTTAATGGAACAAGGGAATGGACAATTTCAGTTTATGTGATTTGTACTCTTCATATAATAAAACATCACATAATCTACATGTATTTCATTGTTCCATGAAGATTTATACAAAATATTTTATAAAGCTCTAGTTTTACTTTCTCGTTCAAAATGATTAATCCATAAGTAAATCTTAAAAAAGGCATTTGAGTGAGTAATTATGAAATTAAATAAAAAGATGTACGTCAGTCCTACTTGAGTGTGTCCAAAAACACTATGATGCTCAGCTAAACACATGCAAACTAAATTTAAATGAATAACTTTTCATTTCAAATAACATGCAATTAATTATTTCCACAATAAGTACTCTTTCTAAAAGTATGATAAAGTGCACTTCTTTTTCTCAAGGCTGAACTGTACCTGCAGCGCTGTATGTTGATGTACTTGTATTGTAGACATCTATTAGATGTATTGGATGTATTGTAGTTTTCTATGAGAGTTGTAGTTTTGACATGTCGCGTCCCTTGCGGTGTAGGACATTCACTTTGTCTAATACACCACGATGTGTCGGACATTGAATGACGAGTGAAAGTGACATACACATACCATGACATACACACACACATGGATTCATACACATAAGAACACACTTCCATGTGAGGAACTGTGAAACTGTGACTACCATGTACTTACCTTAATAATAATAATAATAATAATAATAATTGTATCCTCAAAAAGTGAATAAATGGATTATAAGTACTGCATACATATAATTTAGTACCATAAAATCCCCTGAAAATAAAAAATAAATTTAAAATCAAAAATATTATCGGACTAAAATATAGTACAATCATTGAAATGATTAAAAAAGAAATCGGTCATTTTTAAGAGACACAGGAACAGTACCAGAGGGTTAATGCAATTACATCAGAATAACTGTAAATCAAAAAAAAAAGAAAAAAAAAAGAATTAAGAGCAATCCCTTACTTGTTCAATGGAGAGTAATTCAATTACAGAAATTAATTAATGCATTACACCCAATACTGAATATAAGTGCATGTACACAGTAAGTGCATTATATCAAATTATTAATTTCAATGCTAGTACATATTAGTTTAAGACACTTAATATAAAGTGGGACAGTATTTTTCCTTGTCAATGTACTTTCCTAATGTTAACAAGTGGAACTTTATTGTATTTTTTTTTTTCTATTTTGGTCTTCATTTAAATGAGCATGTTTCCCCCCAAAAGCAATGCTTCACCTTTATAAAACTATGAAATATTCCCATTTACGCATTTGTGTATTTTTAGTTTCACCTTAAACTCACCACAGCCCCAACCATCCCGCCAGTGTCTCCCCATAATGCAACGCTCTAGCGCTGTCCTTTCTATGACCCCGCTTGTAATTATGTCACAGTCTAGCCGCGGGCGGAGTCACATTGCGGCCACCGTGAGCCAATCGGATGTGCTCAGACAGACTCCGCCCCCGCGTCACGTGACCAGAGCGCAGCTGCGGCTGAACCTATCGTTAAATGTTACCGTCATTCACATGACCCACTTGATACGTTCACCCGCGTTCGGAGGGCCATTGTTAGCGGCGAACGTGTCGGTTTTCCGGCGAAGGTCGAGGCGTTTTCCATGTTTTCGTCCGGTCCCGCTCTTTGTTTTCCTGACAGCTCGTGATGTTTACAGGTCAGCGACAGTAGGACAAGATAAAGTGTGAAATGTAATGAGGTGACACTTTGTTGGACAAAAAAACACCTCTCAGTCTAATTCACACAGCTGCAGAAATGTTAGCACACAACCCCGAACACCCCCACTGTTATCGCCTTTGTCTGGCTGTCAGCTAGCATTAGGAAAACTAAAATCACTTGTTTTCATGCAGACCGAAGGCTAGGGTTGTGCTAGTTGGGCCACCTGGTCACAGCAGGTCTAATTTCCACTTATTAGGAATACAACTTAGTACACATTACAAGAATCCTTATAAAATATTACATCTGTCTGATTACTTTTTAGCTAGTTTTTACTAATAAATAGTGAATTCCATTGCTTTATCATGAATAAAACAATAATAAGAATAAAACAGAATCAGACGGAACTAACAGTTTTATAAATGGTGATACATTTGTACAATATTGGTGAAATATTGAAAGATGTGGATATTAGAGCACAATATGAAGAGAAGAATTGCTTGGTTGCAGGGGAGGTTTTACATTCCTAACAAAATGGGGATTCGTTTACATCTACGGTAACACTTTACATCTACGATAACACTTTAATTCTATGATAACACTTTACATCTACGGTAACACTTTACATCTTACGATAACACTTTACATCTACGTAACACTTTATATCTACGGTAGCACTTTACATCTTCGGTAACACTTTACATCTACGGTAGCACTTTACATCTATCGGTAACACTTTACATCTACGGTAACACTTTACATTTTCGGTAACACTTTACATCTACGGTACATCGACGGTAACACTTTACATCTTACGATAACACTTTACATCTACGATAACACTTTACATATACGGTAACTCTTTACATCTACGGTAACACTTTACATCTACGGTAACACTTTACATCTTCGGTAACACTTTACATCTACAGTACATCTACGGTAACACTTTACATCTTGCGATAACACTTTACATCTACGGTAGCACTTTACATCTACGTAACACTACATCTACGGTAACACTACATCTACGATAACACTTTACATCTACAGTAACACTACATCTACGATAACACTTTACATCTACGATAACACTTTACATCTACGGTAACTTTACATCTAC
The DNA here is from genome assembly GCA_030578255.1 of Tiaroga cobitis. Taxonomy (NCBI): domain Eukaryota; kingdom Metazoa; phylum Chordata; class Actinopteri; order Cypriniformes; family Leuciscidae; genus Tiaroga; species Tiaroga cobitis. The sequence goes on from CM060612.1 coordinate 9,871,291, forward strand.
GATAACACTTTACATCTACGGTAACTCTTTACATCTACGGTAACTTTACATCTACGGTAACACTTTACATCTACGGTAACACTACATCTACGGTAACACTTTACATCTACGGTAACTCTTTACATCTACGGTAACTCTTTACATCTACGGTAGCACTTTACATCTACGGTAGCACTTTACATCTACGATAACACTTTACATCTACAATAACACTTTACAAAAAGGTTAATTAGTTAACATTAGTTAATGTATTAACTAACATGAACTATTCATTCATCTTGGTTAATGTTATTGAATAAAAATACAGCTGTTCATTATTTGTTCATGTTAGTTCACAGCACATTAACTAATGTTAATAAATACAACCTTTGATTTTATTAACATATTAGTAAATGTATTAATAGATGCGTAAGAAATATTGTTCATTCGTAGTTCATATTAACTAAGGTAGTTAACTAATGAACCTTATTGTGAAGTGTTACCACATCTACAGTACGGGGTTTAAATAACTGATTCTGTTCATAAATAACAGTAGATTAAGCTCTGAGCAAAAGTTATTCATATTACTGTATTCACATCACTTAGCCACTTAGCACATTTCCCTTTAATGTTTTAGTATTTTTCCATGCTGTGCTGAATAAAAGCATTTGGAGGTCACAAAAGCTTGCACATTAAAGAAATAAATAAAGAAATGATAAATCAAATGTGAATATATATATATATATATATATATATATATATATATATATATATATATATATATATATATAAAGAATAGCAAATGCATTAATGCAATGTCATGTAAAATTATAACCATAATAATAATATGAGTAAAAAACACACACACACACACACACACACACACACACACACACACACACACACACACACACAAATCAGGTATCCTTAAAATGATCATTTTAGTATTTATGTTAACTGTATATTTTGCCTTTTTTATTTTCAATATTTTATTATACTTCAAGTTTGGTGGCCTCTGGCATTTCGTATACCTATCAAGGGCGTGTGAGAGGACACTGTGGTCGCTGGGAAATTATCACGGCATGTCTGCCACAAATTTGATTAAGACTGATAAATATCATCGCTCAGTTAATGAGATGTCAGACGCTAACTGGACTTTCCCAGCCTAACCTTTTCCACCCGCAAAACATAATATAAAAACAGGACAGCGCGTTCCCACATATCTCAAGGTCATCTTTCACTGCGCTGGTCAGGTGGCTTTTCATTTTTATCAAAAGACAACAGAAGAGAAGACGGAGTCCTCGTTGCTGGGAAAAATATTTCGGTTTGCAGTTCAAGGTATCAAGCATTAAGTGGATTCCTCACATATAGACATCAAAGGAACTGAAAGCTCAAGTTCATGCGCTTGTCTTAAAAATGTTCACACCACGGCGCATAAGAAGCATGTTAAAGTAATAAATAAAAAAAACACTAACTTGACAGCTTTCTTTAGTAACATAACAGTAGCTCATTGCATAGTAAAAAGCTCATAGGCAGCTTTGTGTTGGTTTTCAATAACAAGGTATTGTCTGCAATTAGTTTTAGTTGAAATGACAGTGTTTTTATATGTTATGACATAGTGTTCACATACTGTAGTCCTAGAATTGTTTACATTTTCTTAAGATCAATACTTGCACAACTTACAGTTTGTATGAATAGGTTTAGGGTTTGTTTGAAAATGTATGCAATACCTATAGTGATAATACACACAGAAACACTAATAAGCAATACAATATATATTTATGCAATATTCCCTTCTTAATACCCATTCAAAAATAAGTTGCTATTAGTAGACTTCTTTTAAACTAAAAAATAAGAGAGTATTCTCTCAGTACTTATCAAATATGTACTTAACCAATTCATACTAAATAATTCTTAGCTTATACTGACAAGTATAGAAAAAAGTTGAAGAATATTTGGCCTATACTTGTACTTAATATTTTGATTGAGATATACTTAAGAAAAGGATCATTTTGCAATCACAGATTCTACATTTAGCTGATTTTAATTACAAGTACATAACCAGCCAGTGTTCATAACTCTCTGCTTGCCTTAGCTTGATTCAAAACTGTAAGCTTGTAATAATGTTTTTAATTCCAGTGGTACTGGTGGATTTCCACGGGAAATTCGAGCATGTCTTTGCGTCATTACGTCACTTTGGTAGGCTACAATATAGTTACATCACAATATAGTAGGCTATGAGTCATTACGTCACATCTGTACACATAAAGAAGAGTCCCGCTAGTATAAGCTATATTGCGTGTGAGGATGTTGGAGGTGGAGATTTATAGCCTTTTCTCACAGCACTTGATATAATTAAACTTATCAATTTGATGGCGGATCCAGAAAGGTTCAAACGACAATCACCAGTGACAACAGATTCACCCGCTCTAAAATGCAAAAGACTTTGGACTTCGGACTGGCTACAGAAAAAAAGAGACTGCAACCGGACCCATGCGAAAACAAGGATAAATATCGGAAGGGCATTAAATGTTGTCACGCAATGCTGATGTTGAACATTAACAATTTGAGAACCAAGTATAATTAGCACGGTTTGACGTGATATGATAAGCGATCGTTAGATTTAATCTGCAATGCTTTTTTCAGTTAGTTGGTCAAAAGAACAAAAGTGAATGTTACTTGTTCAGATTACATTTTCCGGTGAAAACGCTTATGTTGGTCATACTTCCAAAAAGAATAATCTGTGATTCCGAATGCCAGTATCCACACCAGCGGCGACTGACAGCCGCACACTCTCCTCAAACACCGGATTCATCCGCGCTGTGCCGTGCCGAGACACAACCCACGTAAAGTTGATAATTCCGCAAATAACTGCAATTGCAGATTTCTAACAGAGATGGCGACAAAGGAAAAACTACGGACTACAGCTTTAAAGAAAATTTACTTTAGGAACTTTATTAAAACTAATAGTGGGCTAGAAGTATATAGTAAAATTCTGCGTCCAAAATCTTAGTAGGTACTACATTTAAATAAAAATTTGGCGACCGTTAAAAGTGTATGCTCTATATAGTATGAATAAGAGTAGTGTGAGTGAAATTCAGACATACTACATCTGCCATGTTGTCAGTATCATGCGACCTACCAGCGTCAGTTTCATCTCTTCACCTCCATTGATAAATCCTCTCCTGTGGCCTCATGGCATAGTAAAGTGTCCATCTAACACACACTTCAGAATTTCAGCGGAAGTAGTAGGTCATCCGGGTATTTTTTGCCCGCTGTTATTCGAATACTATGTATTTTGTATACTATATAGCAGCAAATATATAATATTCAATTCCGGATGCTGCGATGTAGTATAGTTGCAATACAAAATAAAAACTTAGTTGCACTTAAAGTCTACTATAAACACTTAAAAGTATACTTCTATAAACTAAAAAGTGGGCCAATTTAGTCTCAAGAGGTATTGAAATAGAAGTATACTACTAGTAAATTGATTTTAGTTTAATTCCTATATAGAGTATACTTGGAAAATACACTTGAACTTGAGTTTACCTAAAATTAACTTGATGATTACTTATTTTTGTAGGTAGGTAAAGTAATTGGTTGCTGGTTCAAAACACATGTAACATGTAGAAATAGCCTGCTTGACAAGTTCCAGACTTTATGGTGGCTCATAATTAATATATTGTTTGAGTAATGACAGTGCATGGCAAACTAATCCAGTTTGGGGTGCGCAGCTGCGCTCAAAGATCTCAACAAAGGCCTGCTTGTTGCACCACTGTCAGCGCAGGCTGCCATTTTGGATGGATCAGTCAAGGCGAACAGAATTGTTTTGGGGGTTGGAGGTAGGAATGGGATAATCCTGCTTGACGTCGATGGGAAAGTACGGCGGAGCCTTCTCCAAAGTCAAAATGGAGAAAAGCCTCGCTTCCAGAGATCCCTGCCTAGATAAAATCCTGTTTTCCGACTTTCAACGACATGGGAAACCAGAGGACGATGTAATGTCGCCAACACCTTCTGCAATTTAACTTAGACCAAATCAACAGGAAGCGTACAGTCCTGCAAAATACGCATTCAAGATCATTAATCGTGGTAAATACGAAACTGAAGACATGACAAGAATGAATAAAACACGCTTTATTATTCCCCTGGTAAGATTGCGGTTGTTCTATCAGAAATCCTAATGAAACACTATATGAAATAGTGCATAATAAGACCTGTGATTTGTGACCATTCGACAGATGACCACTGGAAAAACATTTGAAACCTTTAATGATGCAGATATATCGTTCTTGTGTACTAATTTCCCATATGGAAGAGTATGTATTTTCTGCCCGGTCTTGGCATCGGCCTCATCTGCGAACACAGTTCGCTGTCAACTCCTTCTCTGAACGGCACACATGAGCACACAAACACCCCCATTCTTGTGGGAACCCTCTCCCAATTAAACGCTGTGGCGCTGGTCCTATAATTAGCGTTTCCAGTCAGTTGCTGTCTGCATGTTGCTTAGCCGAGACAGGCCTGATGCTAAACGGCACACTATTTGTCCAACAATTATGTCAGGTCCCCGTGTCATGGCACAGACGTGACCAATTAGCCGAACCTCTGCACCGAGCGAGAGAAAGAAAAAAGGGATTAGAGCGGAGGAGATGGGCGAGGATGAAAACAGGGTGAGGGGGAGAGAGGAGTGGGTGGAGAACGAGGCGAATCTAATGGGAATAAGAGCAAAGAACACATAGAAAGGCTTTTGCCTCGGGAGGGAGGTGTAAGGCTGCTCCCTCTCTCTCTGTACTTTCTGTATTTTCTGAGGCTGTACTGATCATTTCTTTAACCAAAACATGGTCCACAATATTCATCAAAGGATGCTTGGAAAAGCTCAGTCTATTTGTCTGTGAAGCCTGCGTTTATAATGCATTATAAAGGTTGACGTAAGACATCATTATGTATTTGTAAGAGCCGTCTTATAATCATTTTGTAGGTTCTCATGCAACATATCACGATGTGCACAAGGGACTCGACTCACGATGGATTCCAGCAGAGATTGATGTTAGCATGGTGCTAAGCTAACAGCCCAGCACTCCGATTAGCATAAAATCCACCTATACAAGTTTTGTCCCAAATTATGAACTTCACACTATGTATTTATCAACGCTATCTCACGAACATTTAACATTTCTCTCCCTTCCACCATTTTGAATTCAGGTTTGCACTGAGCTTGTCCTAGTGAATTCTGTGATTGTCCTCTGCACAGAAGGATGAATGAACTATTGAAACAGTGCAAATGCAAAGCAGTACGGCTCTGCAAGCACATAAATCTGCGCAAACGCTATCTCTTGGTCTGAAGAACCTTTCACGTCTGCTGCTGTCAAAACATTTTGCCATATAGGATGTGCGGTTGCTCCGTCTGGAAGCACCTCTGTTTCCCTTTACAATCTGACAACAGCTCTTGTGTGCGCGCCAGCCACTGTAATGTCACGGCTCTCACCGCAGAGACTGACAGCGACTGGTTGCCATTGCAAATCAAGAGATAGCACACAATACAAGCACTGTGTCATCACATTCCTGCCCCGTGATATCTGTCAGGGCTTGCTTAACTGAATCTATTATCTGGTGCGGCCCAAGGAACAGGGTTTGGTGTGGTAAGATTTCTTTTGTATTCTCTCTCTCTCTCTCTCTCTCTCCCTCTCTCCATTCTGTGCAGGCAACAAACAAGTAATCCTCCTTTTAAGGACCTCCGAGCGTATCGCCACAGTCCAGCAGAAAGCGTGCAACAGCACACAGCTCCTTGACAACAAGAGAAGGATGTAAAGACCAAGAATGGGTCCCCCTTGTTTTCTTCGTTATTGGAAAAAAAGTTCCAGCATCATTTGTTTGCATACACTACTTGATATTTTATCTAATCCAATGGACTAGCACTTTTTTTTTTGTCCAGATCTATTAATCATTTAAAAAAAGCATTCATATTGATGTTTTAATTTTTGCTTAATGCTTAGTAATATTTTACAATCTCATTCTTTTTTTACTGGTAAATCATAACCAACATGCAGAAATATGAACACAAAGCAAATCTCAAAAGACTAAACAAAATATAAAACACAAAACCATAACAAAACAAAATATAAGACACATGACGAAACAACAAAACTAGACAAGAAACGACAAAAAAAATATGGCAAAACAACAAAACCAAACACACACACACACACACACAAAACGTAAAGAAGAAAATGATATAATAGAAAAGAATTAGTCTCTTCAAATATTAAATAATTTGACCTTTTTATGACAAGGCAAGGCTAATGTTGATGTTACACAGTAACATTTTCAAAATTTCTATTTAATATTTTGCTGAAAATGAAGGTTAAAAAAAAAAAAAAAAAAAAAAAAAAACCATATGAAACCAAAATTAAAAAAATGTAGGACACCATTAAGTGTGACTTAAGTGTCTAAACATTTTGTGGCCAATGATTTTTTTTTTTTTAAATAGCCCTCTATAGTTACCAGTGACATGCTTATGAAGACCACACAATCACATTTTTCTAAGATAATCAATTCAAACTAAAGTAATACAACTTCAAGGCCTAGATGTCGGCAGTTATGAAGATTCTCCATTTTGAATGTGCAGAGCCGTCTGAACAGCACATGAACTCCACATACTTTCTCACAGTCTGTCTCTGCGAGGCAGGTTCCCTGACCTGTAAAGATCAAAGCCTTCCTCACTCAAATACAGGGCAGAATGTTTCATAGAGGAGGATGGTCATAAAAATCCTCAGGCCTTTCAATTAAACAAGAATCTGTGGCCCCAACGTTCCTGAAAAAAAGCTACCACAATTGAAGACTTCAACAATTGAGCATGTCGATACACAATAACTTTCAGCAGAAGCCATAAAGTAAACCACGCAAGAACAGACTCACCAGACACAGGTATTTCTTAAATAATTTAATTGCAAAAGGGTTTTTTAAAAATATTTCTACAAGAATGCATTATTTAATCGCTGTTTTTTTGTCTTCACCATTAAATACATCTCAATGCTTTCCAAAAACAAACAAAAAAGAACAAGAAAAGAAAATATCTTGAAATGTGTCTTGCTTCTCTCAATATAAGTACAGCACTCAGCAGACATTTTGCTTTTTGAACGTCAGTGATTTGCGATGTGATGAGAAGACCGTTTCAACTGCTTGGAAAGAAAACGTTTTTGTTTTTGTTTTTTGCTTGATTTTTAATATAAGAGAGTAACTTTGAAACTCAGGGCAGGGGGGGAAAAAAATGTCACAGAGGAACAGGAAAGGAGTGGAGGGAAGAGAAAGAGAGAGTCCGAGAGATTGGCACAGAGTTATTGAACAAAAATCATGCAAGTTGTGTTCCAAAACTGCTGCGATAAAAAAAACAAGGACAATAGCACCTTACCTAAATACAGTCATACACACAAACATACACGCACTCAAATCCAGTTAAGAGAGAATATACGGTCAGACATGATGAAAAGCAGCTACGTTCAGTTCCCGGACGGCTCTGTGAGTTAGTAGCAGTGCAAGATAGGAACTTTAAGGAACAGGGTTCATATACATCAAGATCAAAAAAGATAATGTCTGTCACCATATTACATGGAACTCTTGTAATTGAGAAAAGAGGGAACCGTTAAATGATTTGTGAACTTATGAAACAAAACCACAGACAGAGGAGAACTGTGCAGAATATATACCATTTGCCCAAAGTGCAACATGTACGCACTACTCTAGATACAGATTTAGCCTCTAGCTTTAGTTCTTAACCCATCAGATATGCTACCGTTTTGCATATTGTGCGTCTTTCATGTTTGAAGTGGGGCCATGAAGACTTTACATAACCAATCCATTAGTTCAAAACCCGAAATGGGCTGGTCATCTGTCTCTGCCAGGCTGTAAACAGCCTATTTGCCAAGAAAAAGATGAGCGAGGTGAAGGCTTAAAAATGCGGAAGACTAACCGACAGTTTCAGGAAGTATAACGTATCCTGCCGCCCGCAGAGCACTAACATGAATTTCCATTGTAACTGAAGATCTCATTTGAAAACACCCCCGGAAATCCTGTAATTCCAAAAATATGATTGCTAGAAATTACCGAAACGCTTGGCGAGTGAGCTCTACAAAAGGATACGTTTAAAGAATTGTTACTAACAGTTTCTCTTTGTGGTGGTGACGGAAAAGCTTAGCTTTAATATTGAAGAGATTAACGAGGGATCTGCCCAACATTGATTAGATGTTCAACACCTCTATTCATTTCTCTTAAACCAATTTTAATGCACTTCCTCTTCAGCAAAGAAACATCATGATGTCATTCCAAAATCTTTGTTGTTGTTGTTGCATGTCTCTTTTTAAATGTCAACATACACTGTAAAAAAAAAAAAAAAAAAAAAAAAAAGTTGTCTTAAATTCAAACAACTTGAATTTAAGTACAATCAACTTGGACGTTTAAGTCATTTAAACTTAAATTACATTAATCTTACTTTAAAAATAAATAAATAATCTTGTGTAACATAAAAAAAGTTGAAAATTGCGTAACTTATTGTTGATGAGTTAAGCAATGTCAAAACATCTGTTGATCGTATCATTTTTTTACGGTGTATTCTGCTTCCAATTTATATCAATCATTCCTTTTGGCCTCTTGGGATATGATAATATAAAATAAAATAAAAATCCCAATAAATTGGTATTTCTCCACATAATATCATTGATTCGTAAGTAATGATATATAAAATAACTGGAGCTCCTCACAAATTAATTCATGCATTTGTGCATTGAAATGTTCATCTACAGAATTTGTGTGCATAATCCTTATACTCTCCCTTTGTTTTATACACATACACACACAGAGAAACACACACACGCCAACATAGTCATTCTGACACGTACACACACTCATTTTAGAGATGGTCAGTGATTAGCACTGGTTTACACTGAAAGTATTTTGTCTTGTTTTCCAGGAAACAGCTAAACAGTCTTAAAGCAAGATACATTTTCTTGAGAAACAAAACAGTGTTCATTAGATTAGCTTTCTTACCCAATTGACAATTATTTTATGTTTTAACCATACGTTTATAATCTTTAGTAAATTTTATTACATTTAGTCTTAAAAAAAATAGATATATTCTCTGAAAACAAGTTAATATATTGCACCATTTTGTAATCTTTTGTAAGGATGCTTAAATGTTTTTCCTGGAAAAAGACAAATATATTGATTTAAAATTATGGTTACACTTTATTTTACAGTACATGTACTTACAGTGTACTTACCTAAAAAAGTACTGGTAATATAAGGCAACTACATGGGTTAAGGTTAGGTTTAGTGGTAGATTCAGGCTTAGTACCTAGTTATTACCCAGTTATTGTAACTGCTATAATAAGTACATAGTATGTACATGCGGAACAGGACTGTAAAATAAAGTGCTACCAAATTTACTTATCGCAGTGTTGTACAAGTTATCACAGTCCTTCTCTTTTCTAACTGCTAAAAAAATCCTGATATAATGGTTAATGACCAGCTAAATGTCAACCCATCGTGGAACAGAAACTAAACAGGGAAAACAACAAAAGAGAATAAAAAAGTGAAATTGTGAAAACATAGCCGAACTACGAAAGCATCCTGAGTTCACCAGGTATATTCTAAGAAGTCCTTTTGTCAGTTTAAACCTGGTGGACAAATGCAGCTTCCTCAAATCCGGTCCTGCGACATCCGTGATCTTTCGCCCTCGGCTGTGCCTCTCCCTCCTGTCCGTTTGAGGCATGTGCCCTTAAATAAAACACCTTCAATATGAAGATGGGGAATAAGCACAAAATCACACGCACAATAGAACATCTGCTAGCACTGGAGGGATTCGTGTCCACACGCTTTGTGAATTTATATTCACTTTTAGTTTTTTTGTCTTTATATTCAAGTTATGTGTACTATTAGAGTTTCTCTTCCATAAGCAATGTCCATCCATCCAGGAGAGTCTGTCCCTCAGAGTCAGTTTCAGGGAGAAATGCATTATGGGAGGCTTTAGAGATTGGGCGAATCCCAGCCAGCCTCGCAAAAGAAAGTATCACACGCACGCATGCAATCGCCAATCCAATACCGGAGCCTCGTGAGGCAGGCATTGGGATATAGGCTTTCCTCTCCGTTCTTAAAAATAAGTACAAAATAATCTTATCTAATCCTGTCGGGTGTAAAATAATGCAGTCGTTACAGGAAAACAGGAAAATGGAAAAGAAAAAGTTGTCCGAGGCACTGCAAGCCAGTTTCATCTGATTAGTGGAGATGATCAGGCATCTAGGGTCGTCTGTTAGCTCTCTGTAGAACAGTTCCACCCCCTTTTCAGACCTGGACGGGCAGCGTTTGGTTCATTTGCAGTCTCATGTCTTGAATGCTGCCGAGAATCTTCTTTTGGTGCCCAGCTAATGTCACACCTATCCGTAACAGATCTCTGTATAAAACAACAACAACAAAATAAAAACCTTATTGCCACCGTTATAAAATTAATATTTAATAACAAAGTGGTCTCTAAAAGAGAGAAAATAAGTCATTCAAGCAATAAACTCCCATGGGAATGTAGCCAGGTGAGCAAATCCCTTTAGCAAATTGTTACTAGGTTGAGCAAATAGAAGAGCCCCACCCTTTGGCTGCCAAACTGAGACAAGTTTGTGGTGCTAAGCCACTTCTCAAACTGGAGATAGTTCAAGCGTTGGTCAATGATTTGCAAGGGTTTGCACCTAGGGCTACCAGATGTCAAATTTCACATGAAGAAAGAGCAATTAGTGTAACCACAGACATGACTTGGAATAATATTTCACTGCACAACAGACAGCAGTCATTATACTGTAGAATGAGTGTGGTGTAAAGGTTACCACAGGCTTTATGATAAAAATACTTCCTGTTGTTTAAATGGTAATCTAATCCCTTCGTGAGGTTTTAGTTTACACAGCAACACGTGCAGCTAAAAGCTAGCACAGACTCGTCATTTACTTTTTTTTTTTCACTTTCCGATAAGAAAAAGCCTGGAAGAGGACGGACGTTGGCAGGGAGCAACCAGCCCCGTGGCGGCCCCCAGTCTGGCTGCCCTTCTCATCTCTACAATCGCACAACATTAGCAGAGTAATTTCACACAATGTTAAAAGTGTTTTTCTCTCTTTTTCCTCTGTTGGTCCCATCAAGCCAACCATGTTGGATAAAATGATAATAAATGGAGCCCATTAGGAGAATTACTAGTCATTAAGAGCACAAGAAAACCACCGACTGGTACACCTGTCAAGTTGCCAAATTGAAACAAATTACCCCTGCCTCCATCCTTTATTACAATTTAATGGGCGTGATGAATTTATTATATTTTTTTCTTTATTAGTTTATTTGATCCCAACTGCTCTCTTCACATCTGTCTAGACATTTAACATAGTTACAAATCATGAATTTCTTTTTTGTACCATGACCTTTGTAGGATTCTTTGTTCGTGAAATTATTTCGAGAATGAAATGTTATAGTAAATTAAAGCGTGGTGAAGAGAATAATCACATGATCAAAAGCTATATCACTTACCCCATTCTGATCATTAAATATTGATTTTGTCTCTTTAATTCCCTATTGAAGTTCTGTTTTAGGCTGTTTTTACACTTGGTTCGAATGCTTGGTCTGAACCACAGTTCGATTCCATGCAGTTGGCTCAAGTCCATGCCACACGCTCTGTTATAAAATCATCCTTAATCCTTACTGGAACAATTAAAAGTTGCATACAAATAAAATTTGAAACAGTGCAGAAAAAAAGTGCACAGTGCCTTGAATTTGGACTAATTTAAGACCACCAAAACAAAGAGGAGCATTCCAACAATTGGTCCAGACACTCACTCTGCAGTCATCTGGGCCACCAAGTCAAAAGAAGCAAACCCAGCATTGAGAAAGTTGTCTCGGTAGCGGCTCATCTTGATGGCATCCAGCCAGTCGCCCACAGTGGTGAAGGTGGTGTAGTCAGGCACACAGCGGTCGAGGAGCGGCTGGGAGGCCCTACAGAGAAAGAGAGGAGTGGAGATAAAAAGAGAGAGAGAGGGTTAGGTCACGCCAGGCCTCCACCACCAAAACCTCACCCCCAAACCCCCCACCATCACCACCTCTCCTGGCCTGTAGGGCCTGGGTCTGCCACTGTGGCCTACTGGCTGGAGACATTCAGCGGCCTCCTAGAGAGAACTTCAAGGAAGCTGTGGGTGTGGCTCCAGGACCCAGGTCCATATGAAACAGCACTTTTCTGCTCTTAAGATTTGTTGCCTAACATGTATTGATACTTGATATGCTGAAATTCTATATTAATTGTATTTTATGATTCTATATTCCTTTAGAAATCACTGTTTGCTTATGCAGGATGTATCCATCTCTTTTGTTGGTCCTGGAGCAGCTAGGGCTGGGTATCGTAACAAAATGTTCGATACCGATACCGATACCGATACCGATACCTTGACTTCGATACCGGTTCCTGAACGATACTTTTTTCGATACCAATTTTGTTTAACAATATAACATTACCTAATTTTTTTTTTTTTTTTGTTCAGTTTGTTGACTTTTTTACACTCATATTTTGAGTATGTAAAAAAGCACCAATGCTGAAGTTTTCTATGTTTCCTAATCATTTAACAACATGTATTCTTTACTTCAATGAGCTCATTGTTTCTTCCTTAACTTAATGCATTGTTTAACAATGAAATTGAATGAAAATTAATAGAAATGCATTACACTGTCACCTCTGATAACAGATCACTCTAAATTGTAATTTAGACACATTCATTTTCTGTAAAGCTGCTTTGAAACGATATGTATTGTGAAAAAATGCTATACAAATAAATGTGAATTAAATTAAATATAGGCTACTAGGGGGCGGGATATATGCCTCGCGCTCAGCACACATGAAGCTTGCCGCAAAGCACTGGCAAAAGTAGCCTAATGATTATGGATGTGTCGGGAAACAACAGCAAGGAGATATTTTAATTGTTTATTAATGAACAAGTGTTTACTAATGGTGTGTTCACTGTTCACACCGAACGCCTATTTGACGCTCTATTCGCGTTCGGTGTGCTTTGTATGACACACCGCTTTGCCTTATCAGATTTACCGTGTTACCGGTCTTGGCAGCAATTATCTTGTCGAAAATATTGCATCGCGTGCTTCTGGCAAACACACACACACACACACACTACAGCCTCACATGCGACAAGCCAAGTCTCTGGGCAGCCGCGTAAACTAGTGTTTTTCCTCCACAGCCAATCATGCTGCATGCATGTTTCACTGACGTTGACGAGATTAACCACTTAGGTACCGAAATTTGGTACCGAAAAACAAGACATGTTTCGATACTCGGTAGTACCGAGGCAATTCGGTCGGTACCTAAAAAGTACCGAACTCGGTACCCAGCCCTAGGAGCAGCACTCATATTGTGATCTATTTGGGTAAATCATGTTTGCCTGTGTGGTGGCAATTTTAATGATATTCATTGATCTTTAGTTAAATATAGATGATTCAAAGAATGTCACATGTGTGTTTCTCACTTGTAGTGGGAAAGGATACAGTTTATGTACCTGGGGAGGCAGAAGAGGGAGACACTCCAGAGAACAGACGAACAAGGACCTCTGACCTAGATGTCAGAAGGCCATTTGGTGCAGGGGAGCTTAGTGGGCCAACTAGTGACGTCTATGGAAAACTACTGGGAGGAAGGCTCTGGGGGGAAGAAGGCCTTGAAACTAAGATAAAAGCTAGTTCAGTCTGTCTGGGGGTGTGTCACTCTTCTGCACAGGGTAACAACTGTGTATTAGACTGCTCCTATTCTTGCAAGAATAAATACTTCTATTTTATATAATTTGACTCTGAGTGTCTCTTACGCAGTGATGTTTGTTTGAGATGAATTTTTGCCACAACACCTGCATGCAAGCAAACAAGATCCTTCTTGCACTATAGCACAACTATATTTAATGGCATGCACAAAAGCAGCCATTTTAAATAATATTAGACAAAATCCACAGAGACCAGACTTGATCTATGCCCAGATTTGGGTCTTAATAACTAACAATGAGGTCTGGGCAGTAGGGATTGGGAGGCAAAGTTTCAGAGCAAAGACACTTCTGTCTGCGAGCTCTCTGCTCTGATGAACCTAGCTGTCTTTTGATGGCATTAGATTAATTAACAATTAAAAGCATAAGAAAAAAGTTAATAAGAATGGAACAGAGGCTCTATTGAAGACAAGGTCTGTAGATGGATGGGAAGAGTGATTTTTAATAAGCTCCTGCCTTTAGGGCTGAAGGGTTTGTGGTCATTAACCTGGAAGGCAGCTTTCCTTAATGGAGCATTGTTAGAGCTGGTCTGGCTCTCACGTCTTCGGGACGTTGACTTTAAGTGCAACATGGGGAAACTGTACGAGAAAACCAAAAGGATAAATGTCCATGCATAACTAACCTACCCTTAACTCAAAACTGAGAGCAATTATTAACTAAATGAACTTTTCTTAGTTTATTTAAGGATTGGATCGCTGAAGATAGTACACAGAACATCAAAAGTTGCAACAACAGTAGCCCATCTCTCCCTCTTTCATTAAGCTCAGCAGGCAGGCCACCTATCCACTGGCCCCTTTAAAATCTTGTTACTTGCTAATTAAAACCATTCCCATCTCTGAATTACATGAACTAATTATTCTTCCTTTAAACTCTGATCATTGCAGAGTAGACAAAGACAGGCTCCCACAGTTTTCAGGTTGTTAGAGGCCCTCCCCCAGGACCTACAGCCCAGAGGCAGGCACCCTGAGGTGGGTCAAAACCCGCCTGAAGCTTCTTGCTAACACAACTGAAACAATAAATTTGTAGAAAAATGTGGATCGATTCTGTTTTATAGTGACTGGCATCTGGAAGGCAGATAATGTCATTAAATTTCTCAAACAGAAAAGGCTCTTGTAAGTTTAGACCCGAGCAAGCATCTCAGGCAAAACAATCAATAGCCCTGTGATGGTGCAATTAAACCAAATGTTTTATTGACTGAAGGTCCTCTTAATTTCTATAATGTCAGAGTTTCTCAGCTTACAATATTGTTTGTCAATTGAAAATGATCTGAAATCAATGGTCTCTTAATTCAAATGCCTCTGCAACTTTGGCCTAATTCTGAATTTAAAATGAGAGAACCAGTTTGAGTAAGTCTATAATACTGCTTGCATAGATAAAAATCATGCAAACATATTAATTAGCATGATAGTTTGAGTCAGTCCATGTGTGCCCTTACCCAGAATGTGTGCTGGTGACCACCTTAAGGCTGGCGGCATTGCGAATAAGTTTGTCCAGGGTGTTGACGATCTGGGAGAACTTAGGTCTCAAGTTTCTTTCTTTCACCCAGCAGTCTAGCATAAGTTGATGCAAGGCAGTAGGGCAGTCCATGGGTGGGGGCAGTCGGTAGTCCTGCTCGACTGCGTTGATCACCTGTTGATTGAAAAATAATAGTTGTTTGGGTTTAGTTAACTCTCAAATGAAGTTGAATAGAGGCAAAGTAGAGTGGAAACTCACATCTTGGTTGCTCATGTCCCAGTATGGGCGCTCGCCATATGACATCACCTCCCACATCACAATGCCGTAGCTCCAGACATCACTGGCTGAGGTGAACTTCCTATAAGCAATAGCCTCTGGGGCTGTCCAGCGAATAGGGATCTTACCACCCTATAGATAAAAGTGAATAAAATGATTTTAACTTCAGTCAGAAGCTGAAAACATTATTAATTGCTATGCATATTAAAGGATCAAGGTGTGAATGCTGACCAATGAGCTTGTGTAGGTGGGGTCAGTGGCATCATCCTCCAAGAAACGAGAAAGACCAAAATCGGACACCTTACACACCAGGTTGCTGTTGACTAGAATGTTACGAGCAGCCAGATCACGGTGCACGTAGTTCATATCGGATAGATATTTCATGCCAGCTGCAATCCCTCTCAACATACCGACGAGCTGGATGACTGTGAACTGTCCATCATTTAGCTGTTGGAGAGAGAGAGGGGGGAAATCACAGACCCATTCCTAACAGAAATGTCTGCTGTCTAAGTGTTTTTAATTTTCCAGGATGTTACTCATCACCCAGATGATTCATCTCTGAATGTCACAGCTAGCAGCTACGCTATTTGTCATCTCTATTCAGTTTAGAATGTTTTTTTTTCAAGGGGATAGGTGAGAACCTATCTTTTTTATTAGAAAACTACTGCTTAGATAAAACGTGTGCTAGACCTCAGCAATGATGGTATTTGTTTTATGAAGTAGATAAATTTGAATGAAATATTCCTTGCATGTCCATAAACAGGAATCCAGCCTCAAATAATAATAATAATAATAATAATAATTATAAATACATTTTATTAAGGTAGTAATCATCTCTAACCCGGAGAAAGGAATCCAGTGCTCCGTTCTCCATGAACTCAGTGACAATCATGACTGGCCGACTCTTTGTCACCACACCTTCCAGGCGGATAATATTGGGATGATCAAACTGGCCCATGATGCTGGCCTCACTCAGGAAGTCTCTTCTTTGGCGCTCTGTGTAACCTGCCTTCAGAGTCTTGATGGCTACAATGATCTCACGCCTTCCAGGGAGCTTCAGACGGCCGCGACACACCTCTCCAAACTCTCCTACATAGGTAATGGACAGACAAGAAAGAGGCAGAAAGGGTGGAGTGGAGAGAGGAGAGGAGAGGGAAGAGTGGAGGAGTGTGGGAGAGAAAGGGGAGAGGGACAGTTACTGGTTAGAATCAAGGAGCCAGGGGGAAGCAGGGGGAGACAGCAAAAGAAGCCAGGGCTAAAGGTGATGCTATTGGAGTGTATCCCCAGGGGGCGAGGGAAGGGGTAGGGTGAGGTCAGGAATGCTTAAATGGAAAAGGCTTTTGGAGCATTGTTGGGGGTTGAGGTACCAAAAAGGAAATGGGAAAAGTAAGGCAATAGAGAAAGGGGTAAAGGGCAAAAGCAGGGAATGCTAGGGTGTGGAGGGAGTGAGGGTAAGAGTGTAGGAAGTTGGTGGGGACAGAAGCTTGGGAGGATTGGACGACTTGCGTCTGCAGTCTAGGCCAATGTGTAAGCAGGTGCAAGAGAAACAGTGGGATCAGGGAAGGACATGGTAGGGGTTCATCACTTTAGACAAAGCTGGGAAACAACAGGTTCAGGTAGCAGCGTTAGATGTTAAAAGCCTTGTTTTTTGGAGTGTGCCATGGGGCTCCTCTACTCCATTTTATTATAACATGGCTGCAAGTCTTACTGAACCAGAATCCTACTTATCTTTGCTTTTGGCTTTCAGAAACTAAACTGTTAACACTAATGTTAAGATCTAGCAAAATGTATAAAACAAAGGGGAGTGGTCTCAAGGGCAGGAAGGAGCACCATGGATGGAGAAGTTAACAGGTCAAATGGTCAGGAGGACAATTAGTTGTCCGAGAGGTATAATCAGGCTCAGGACAGGTTTGGTAAGTTAGCAGGAATGGTAGCTCTATAGTTAGCTCTGAAGATAACCTCAGAAGCTCCATTTTGTAAGTAAAGCTGTTAGAGACATTGGTAAGGTGCTAAGGGATTGTATTTTGGAGCGGGATGAGTTGATTGAAGTACCGCTTGGAGTGAAGTCCTCTAAAGGTATGGCCTGGGTGTGCCTAGCTGTCTTCCCCCTGTTGCTCAGGAGCTTTTGTTGGTTACCTGCGCCAATGACCTCCTCGATTTTCACACAGGAAACGTCAATCTCTTTGGCAAACTCGCGGATGGCCTCATTTGGGTCCTCGTAGGTGAATGGGTCAATGTAGACCTTCATCCCCGGAGTGACTATAGGGGATTCAATAGTGCGAATAGCCGTATGAATCACACTGCCATAATACACAATATTTATAGCATTTTAGTCATCCAATAGCAAGTAAACTCTGTAGAGACTTACTGTATTGTTGCAGTTTTTCTGTGTATTCTGATTCTGAGCCATTACGTTGCTTCCTGTGAACCAAAGACAATACAGTCAGTTACAAAAGGTTCATGATTTCTTAACTAAAAATAGCAAAATAAGCATTTTGAAAAGGATCTGTTTTTATCTCTCCCTGCCAGCCCCTTTAGGGACATGAATTGAGGTCGATTGAAGAAGGGGAATTATATGACAATTAAGAGAACAACAGATTCAGCCTCAAGAGACCATTGTCACTTTAGTTGACTGAATGGTGGAAGTGAAATCTACATAAAGACAGCTAAGAAAAACAGAAGCAGCTATGGTTGTCTTGCTCCCGTTACATACTAAGGAATCTTTACTGCCACATTGTTTAATTCACTCCTGTCTTTTAATTCTTTCCTTCACACTTTCTCCACTATCAGTCCATTAAATGCAATGCAATTTCAACCCCCTCTAGTAGCTACATGTTAATGCAATCCCTTTGTTGTCTAACTAGTAACCGGGCCAATAATACCCGCTGGTGATTTGTATCTCATTTCCAATTCAAATTCAGTTTGAGTGTATGCCAAGGCCTAATTTTTTTCAGTCGCAGACTAGTTAAGATACTGAGACACACTGTGCTGATTAGAAAGGAAGAGAGTGCAAATTGAGAATTTTTGCATGATAAGGCTTTAAATACACAGCTGGCTTGCCCTCCGCTGTGAAAATGGTAAGGTGGCCACAAGATGGAAACTGCCAGTGCCAACGATCACCGGGACATTACAGGATTCCAATGTAGGGAACATGTACATTTGAGACCACTGGATACAATTTACAAAGTAAAAGATCCAAAATGAATCTACTTTTGAGTGTGCCTAAAATGCACTCCATTCCAGTTGACCAATAGGTTCCAAGAAAGCATTACGGGTGATTAAAATAAATTAATTCAAAGAATTGTGTTGTTTCATAGGTATATTTTGACGTAATTATTTCTTCTACATTTGATGTGATCCATTTATAAGTGCAATTACTGAATATTATTTAGGTAAGTGAAAATTACCTGAGGCAGACAATGGCAATAACCACAACAACAATGATGAAGACCAGCCCTGCCGTTAGAGAGCCCACAATGAGGGGTAGCTGCTCCTGCAGAGTCTTGTCTGCATCAGCTGTGTGAGGCACACAAAGAGAGATATCATAGGAAATATTCAAAGAATCGTATCTATTTATAGCATTTATTTTTCTATGAGTGTTATTTATAGGATTATTAATGCAAAAACTTCACTTAGATTCAAACCAATGCTTGATATGCTTTGGAAAGACATAATTTGAATGTGATAATATAGAAATATAGGGTGCTTTACATACCCTGGTGGTTGGTGCTGAAGTCGGTAGGGCTGCTATAGCGGCCATACCCTGCCACCGTTCGGGCTCGAACCTGCACCACATACGGCGTTCCTGGCTTCAAACCCTCGATGCGTGCAGAGCTACGCTGGGCTGTCATGGTGTGGGCAATAGCTTCTCCCTGGTCCTGTGGGAACAGTGATAAAACAAGCCATATAAAACCAGCCAGCACCCAAAAGCGAGCGTCTGGCAGCTCCAGTTTAATCTGTCAGTACAACACATCAAACACGGAGCAGATATGCCTGGCTCTTTCTTCTCCTCTATGCAAATCCTCCTGCCTCCATCCCTGCCAAGCTCCAACTGCCTTGCGGTATCAGCGTTCAAAAGAAGGGGATGAATCAAGGAAGGAGTTTGGGAGGAGAGTGTTAGGGTATGAGAGAGAGAGACAGGAAGGGTTGATGCTGTTGTCAGGATGAACGATTATGTATAGAGCAGAGGATGACAGTGGTGGAATTGTGATTGAATGCCCTTCGCTTCATTGACTTACACTGGCTCTTACCTTCTCATGGTATTTAATCTCGTAATCCAAGATGATGCCATTTGGTTTTTCAGGAGGGAGCCAGGAAAGACTCATGGTGTTGGCTGAGGCCCCCATCAGGTGGACAGTAGGAACTGCAGAGGGAGCTATGTGGGTGGAAAATGAGAGAAATCCTATTTTAATGAAAACTGAATTTCTTTTTCTTTTCTTGTTTTCACATTTAGAGCATGGTCACATTTAGGATTACCAAAGAGCTACTTTGAAGTATTAGCATTAGACAGCCCTTAGTATTTGGCACTTTCGGGGGCCCAGCCTCTCAAACTACACAGACAGAACAGATTCTCTTGTGAAAAGCACCATGAAAGACAAACCGGAAGGCTTGGTATCTGGCAGATCCAGTCCACACAATTTACCACACAACATACACACAAATGCAGATATGTTTATAGCTGCACACACCCTATGTCCACTCCTTATATGATGCCTTCTTTTTACTGTCTGTCTTCCACATGTAGATTCATCTCATATTTGTATATTCTTTCCCAAATCACTGCAATATTCCCAAATCACTGCAAAAATGCATACATTATTTAAATTGTGAAGTAATTATTCATCATGTTAGTAAAGTTACAGTTTATATATACAGTATATATATATATATATATATATATTCGTGTTCACACAAGTTCTTCCTTAGCAGCTAACTTATTTTAGCACCCAGCTTTACATAATCTAAATTGTCCCCATTTGTCCTCAGACCTGATGTTGCCGTCTCCGGTTTCTGATGTTATCAAGTTCTGTTCACAAACTACAATAGCTCTCAACATCCCCTACTTTCTTGCCTCTGTCTCTCTCTCCCTCACTTTTTCTTTGTTAAAAACGTTTTAATCCCCAGGTCCGGTTCTTTGATCCTTTCCCTAGTAGCTCTTTATTATTCTGTCTGTCTCTTTGTCCGCCTCCCCCAAAAGCTCGCTCTCCCCCAACCCAACACCGTCAACCTCCTAACCCAGGCCTTGCTCAGAAGAGCCTCACCCTGAAGACAATACTCCCTGGGCAGCCCGCTTGCTTACTCTCACCCCGGGATTAAGGGGCCTCATCCTGCGGAGTGGAAGTAACCATGACGTCCCTTGAGCTGACGGCCCATATTTATTTTTTGTCTTAAAAAGTGGATGAATATTCAGGCACAGTCCTAGGAGATAATCTGCTCACAGATTTTCCTGAATATTTGGAACCATGGGGGTGTGCTGTCTGGGTGTGCATGTCACCCTGGGATTGACTTATATGCAACAACAGCCTGGGTCATATTACAATGCCTGTGGTCAATCCCTGATAGCAAACAGAGGCATTCTTGGAGGTTGGTGCTAGTATAGAGTGCTAAGGAGAGAGTTAAGCATATGCATGACTCTGAAAGCTATCCTGAGTCCAGTGATCAATTCAAAACTTGGATTAAACAATAAGAGGCTGTTTCCACAAAGTCAATGCATCTCCAAGTCTCACTAAACCCAGCATGCTCTAGCCTAGAGAGCTTAGCTTTGCTACTGAGCATTATAGCACATCTGTCAGGTGTTGATGCATTCAGTGCGCTGAGCTAAGTAAGTATCTTACGAGAACCATCACACTTCATTATTTCAGGTCAGAAAGCCTATGAAGAAAACCTTTTTGTAAAAAAAAAAAATAGGACACACATGGAAGAGAATATTTCTTACTTTTTGCAAAGCTGGTAGCTGTGTTTTGGAGCATGGTAGCTTATTTTTAGATTTTTAAGAATGGTTATAATAGCCTCTAGAACCAACAACAAATCCGCAGGTTCAAACCATGATATCTGGTTGATTGATAACCAACTTGAAACAGAAACAACTCACTGAACTCACCAGCTTGGTTGGTGGTGATGTTAACAGAGGCAAAGTGGGGTGCATAGGGACTCTTGTTGGAGACTCCATTGACGGCCTGAATCTCAAAGCTGTACTGGGTGTGAGCCTGAAGGTTTCTGACCGTCACGTGTCTCTCAGTAAGCCCAAGGTGGCGGGGAGAGATATCCACATTGTCATCACACCGTGTGCAGGTACCACGTTCGGGCAGACATTTCTTACAGATGACGTTGTAGAGAAGGTCCTCCCTTCCACCTTGGTCACGTGGGTCGCTCCACTCAAGTACAAGCGATGTCTCGTTTACGCTGGAGATGACGCTGCGTGGAGATGAGGGCACAGCTGCAAAAATAGAATATATTTGTCATGTTATCCTTCTGAAGACACAATTAAACATTTAAATTAGTTAAGTGCTTGTTGTTGTGTTCAGATAATTTAGCATTCATAATAACCCTATCTAACAGACCAGGCTAAGGTGGTTTTCTGGTCTTAGCAGGTTTAAGGTGGTTTACTTGCCTTCCCAGCAGGTTTGTCTGGTCTCCCTGTTAAGTAAAGCTGGTGTTCAGTTGGTCTAGCTGTTTGGACAGCTGATTTCCCAGACTGGCCAATTGACAAGTTCCCCAACCCCAACACAACTATTAAACTAAGCAGTGGAAACCAGCCTGGTACACAGCTAAGAACGTCAGACCACATAAGACTGGGTTAAGATGTTTTTTAAGAAGGAAATTTAAATAAAATTGGTCAAATGGGACTTCCTTTACACTCAATGCAGATTAAGTGCTTTCATGTAACTAAAATTAAGCAAAACCTTGTTTTCCCCACTTGTGCTGCTCATTTAACATCAAAAATGGCAAGAAACAGCAGTGGTGTTCACTTGGGAAAACATTTTTTTGGATGTATCTGTTCAGAGTACTGACAATGAACACAACCAAAAAGAAGCTTATATAAAACAGGAGAAAGGGAAATATTTCGAAACAATCCCAGTATTCTCCTACTTGTTGGACTATTGACGGAGGAATTGGCTTACATATGGATGAACATGAATGTACATACAGTTGATCAATGTGGATTTTGAGAGCAGAGAACATGGCAAATAAACAACACTGCTTAAGATTAGATGAGGTCATGATGGGTCAAAAGGAGGTTTTTGTCTAAGGCGTTACTTACTGGTGCATCCTGAGTCAGGTGAGTCATTGTCTGCCCGATAGTAGCCTGTCCTGCAGGAACAGATGCTGGCGGCTCCAGAACTTGTTCGACTGTTGGGCGGACATGGGGAGCAAAACCCTTCACCCTGCTTGGACTTGAAGGTGCCTGGACTGCAAGCTAAAGAGAGAAAGAGTTGTTTACTTTTACTGTCAGAGATAAAAAAAAAACTAAAAAACGATAGTTGTAACTGCATATTCACACCAAGTGTACCTTTTTACTACTCATTTTCAATGTATTCCTTCCATCTAGGTATGTGACAAAGCTTTTCATTGCATTCAACAGCAAAATCAATAGCAATTTCCCCATTGCAATTAGCATTTTGTGAGCTCTGTTTGCCTTCATTTTTCCTTTTGTTTTCCTTGCCCACAGTATGCAGTCTAATCCTTTCCATCTTGGCATTGTAAAATACGAAGGCACACAGGTTGTTGCTTACGTATTTGTTTGGCACCATTAGTTTGCTGTTGCTTTCCTCCAGGGAAATAAACCCATCATGACTAGACGAGTTCCAATAACATACCCTGGCCTTGCATAAACCCCATGCGCACATGAGCTAACCGTCAACTTCAATTACAAACAGATGCCTGTTTGTTCCAAACAAGAGCACTTTTCGAAATGAAGTCCTTCAATCAATACTCAAACACAGTGAATGTCGATGTTGTACCACAGGAAGTGTCCCTCTTAGATAAACAAAGCCATATTGAAGGCTACAAAGTAAAGTGTGAGCTGTTATCTTATGAATACAAAGATTGTTGTGTCATTCACAGGTATTTGGCCTTTGTGGAGCTCCAACACCGTTTACGGACATTGTGTACACATTGTATCGCATCTATGATAAATGCAGAGGTGATCTCCTGGGACACAATGGCTTTGTGATCTTTCTGTTCGGAATGTCACTTAACTGTCTTGTAAAGTGATCAAGGAGCCAGTTTTTTTTTGTTTATTAACGGATGGGAAGGAGTATGACACCAGTTCCCAGCCTTCTGAGCCATTTTATCAGTAGTCTCTAAGGTTTAGGATCAGCAAATAATGAACAGTCACTGTTTTTTAGGAAAAGATTTGAACATCTGGTCTCTGGACTGATAGTGTTCAAAGCAGAACACAACTCTGGTGATGTTCCTGGGGTCACCTTCTTAGTTCCCTTTCTCAGAGTATGCAATATTGACACAAGGCTTCATTAGTGCAGGGATACTGTTAACTTGGTTGACTGGGGGCTTATTTGTTTAATCATTAATCAGGGGAGGCCAGAGGTAGGTAGCGAAGAAGGAACATAGAAAACAGTTCACAGTGATAAAGATGAAAGAGTGTAGGCCTTGTGAATTCGAGTTTATCACACATAACGTATCGCTTTGGAGATTAATGAGTCCTCAGTGTTTTGCCTCGCATTTTAGATGTACATAAATCAACCAAAATCTTTGGGAGACAAATGAGACCATCTAGATTCTAGACCATATTAAAGACTGCTTGAAATTCCCCTTAAAAAAACTGGCTGTTTTCTGAAAGGTTGAAAGTGCTGATTAATCGCTTCCAAGAAGGTAAGAAGTCAGCCCTTTCCTTTCATCCTCATCCTTCCTCTAGCTGCACTCCTGACAGAGAGAGAGAGAGAGAGAGAGAGAGAGAGAGAGAGAGAGAGAGAGAGAGAGAGAGAGAGAGAGAGAGGAGAGGTGAAAGACAGCAAAGGAAATGCAAATCCTGTGGCTTTTTCATGAGTTGTGCACTCTCTCCAGTACAGTCTATTGCACACACTCTATTGCCTAAACCTTCTTCACTCTCTCTCTCTCCCCCTCTCTCTCTTGAGCAGAGGAGCATAGGACTTAAGGGAGTGATTAGAATTTGTGGTGAAATTGGAAGCGAGGAGAAAGAATGGATTGTAGAAATATGCAGCGCTAAGGAAAAAAAGGTTTTGTCAATTAATATTCATGTGAATATCCTAACTGTGCTCTGGCAGGGTATTAATGAGACCAACGGCCTTCAGATGAAGGCGAGCAAGAGAGAGG
The DNA here is from genome assembly GCA_030578255.1 of Tiaroga cobitis. Taxonomy (NCBI): domain Eukaryota; kingdom Metazoa; phylum Chordata; class Actinopteri; order Cypriniformes; family Leuciscidae; genus Tiaroga; species Tiaroga cobitis. The sequence continues at coordinate 9,896,112 of CM060612.1, forward strand.
TGACAGAGAGATTTATCCCTCCTTTGGTTTCCGGGTGGCTTGATTAGAGAACATTTTATCAGGTCACTGCTGCCAGGGATTTCACCTTGAGCCACCACAAGCAAACAAATGAGTTTTTAACTATACACCAGGAATGCCCACTTTCCCCACAGGTATACACTGGTTTAATATCAAGTTGGCAGTAGTAGAAAAGTCCTTTATTACTTTGACAACTACATGCATTTCTTATAATAATAATGATAATAATGTGAGTGGTGCTTGGAGTTGGATGCTAAGGTGTTGTAAATGGTTTTCATGGCATTGCTCTGCATTTCCAAAGCTGTTCATTTTAGGGTGGTTGCTAGGGTTTCGTAATAGGTTGTCAAAGTGTTGCAATGTGGTTCATAAGGCATTCTTTCCTGTTATTTTTTAGCATTCTATATAGTCGCTACATGGTTTCTTACTGTCTCAAGTCAAAAGAGCCTACCCCTAAGTCTCATGATATTCTAGTCCCTCCTTAAATGTTAACGTACAGGATTTTTCCACTGATTTATCATCCAAAATAGACTGCTTAGAAAAGTAATTGTCTACCTTTATATGCTTGGTAGTAATATCATTTTTAAGTCATCATATCACAAACTGTTTAGGGCAACTTACGGCCAGTTTAATACTCAGTGTTAAGCGACTCTCAACCAACTCTCATAACGTTGATGTTTACCTCAAACACCACTAATAACCCTCCTTTCTCTATACGCAAATAATTTGCTGTTCAATTTAGTTCTTTACCCCAAAGGTTCACTTCTCAGTGACTCTGTCTTTGTAGGTCTTACAATTTGTTGGAACCAACTGTCTCTTTGAGACCTTTCACTACTGGTACCTTGATTGTCAGGGTTATTTTTCTATCTCCATCTCGTGCTCTTCATTAATGTTTCACTGCAGCCCTTGCCCTTGGTCCACAAATCGATTCCGTTCTCCTCTCACTCCCAGCTCTCCATTTGACCCTTGACCTCCCGCTGTCTGCTCTGCTCACTTTCACCGTGGCTATGTTACACGCTGGCTTAATTCACCTCAGTCTGAACCTGATATGTTTTTCAGCAAGACCGCTCCTTTCTCTCAGCAAAATGTTCCAGTCTGATGGACATACAGACTCTTTTACTTATTCATTGCTTTGCTCTGCTTAAATTGAGGTTGAATAACTAAATTTGCTGTTAGGCCAAACACCTCAATAAAAAACAGGATGATTTGTCCATTCGACTTAATGTGATACCAGGAGATAAGACAAACTGCACGGTGAGAAAAAAAACACATATATCAGCACTCACCTTGACACTGTGTCTCCTTAACTGCAGGCTCGAACCCAGCCATGCAAGTACAGGAACCTACAGGAACCATCCACTCTCCATCTCCATTGCAGTAGAGTTTAAGAGGTACAGACACCTCCAGAGCGTTTGGCACACAAGTCCCGGGGGCAATGACTAGTGACGTGGCCTCGGCTCCTGTGGCTGTCTCTGGGAAGACGGCAAAATTGGCAATGGTCGTGGAACACTTCTTGTAGAAAACTCGGACAGAGATTAAAGACATGCAGGCACCCAGGTCCTGGAAAGCCAGATAGAAGCCGGCCTTGGAAAGTGGACCAAAGCTGCGAATCTTGGTGTTGACCCGACCAGACTCCAACATAGAGAAGCTCTCATCCGGAGCAATGGTGTCCACCTTAACGTAAGGATTCTCCATCCAAAACGGACTGGTGGCGGTGGCTGAATCCGAGTCAGACTCATAGTAGAACAGATTGAAGGTCTCTTTACATGATCCTGGAATGTTGGGAATACTGTTGCAATCTCGTACGGTGAACTTCATCTCCACATAAACACGAAGAACATCCTTTCGGGGGATGAAGTCGCTGCGAAGCCAGTTGTTCTGGTTAAGCTCACGAACATTGCACACCTGGTATGTTCGGATGGGGTTCATGGCATCATCATAACCGCTTACTTCCTCCCACTGAGAGAAAAAGAGAGGTAAAAAAGAGAACACTGTAAGTCATAGATATACAACAACTTACAAGTTCACCTTCAGAATGAGCTAGCACTTAATATATACCGCATTCTTCAAGGATTCTTCCACGGAACAATAGCAATAACAAATGTTTTTTATCTAAAGTATGGTACAATACGCCTCATTGTCAGTATTATAAATGAAACTATTCTCATTTTGATGTTATCCGGGGCTTTAGAACTCTGAGGTGTTACGCTACTGAGGTACGGCAGGCAATAAATTGCTCTTTCTCAGCGACAGCCCCACAGCTTAGAAACAATATAACGGAGGGAGCAAGCCGAGAAAAAAGAGTGAATGGGGCAGATGAAAGAGAGGGGAAATTACATTTTTTGCTCTTTAGTTTGTGCCTTTTCAATTACACATTGTGTACGGTGGCATTAAGTGGGGAGCTTCATGCTGGTCTTTCATCTGCGTTCACCAGTTCAATGAAGAAACCCGCCTGGCGAATTCATCAAAATTACCGTGGAGTTTCAGAACTCCATTAAATAAAACAACGAGTGGATGTTTACCTCATAACTCGAGTGTGGAGTACTCTCTGCATCACTTCACAATCAATTACTGTCCAATTAAGCCATCATGATTATATTGTATTCATGCAGATCTACAAGCTACATTCAATCCTATACCTGAATGATTTCTCTTATCTACCAGAATTAAGAATATACATCTTTTCAAAAGAAAAGTGAGAGGTATCTTCAAGAGGTTGATTGCTATTGTGGTACTGCATTGTGCATATTACATTACAATGAGTATACAGGTCTCGGTGACAATGAACATACGCTTTGAGCTGAGATTTGGCGATTTGAGATGCGAAAAGGTTAAATATAGTTCAACATCATGCAAGTAAGAAGCAGTGTTATTCAGCAACTGCTAATGGGAGCGCAGACTGTGGTCGAGGAAGAACGCCTACTAGCAATCTTGGCAGCTAATGAGGGTTTTTACATCAACCTCTTCTTGCTTAAACAAACAGCATATATCAACGAGAAATGATTTATCTTCAAATTGGTAAAGAAACAATTAGATACATGCTCGGCCCACTTCTTTTGATTACAGCGAGTTCAAATTAAGGCAATTCTAAAGGAGAAAATGAGCTGTAGCCGAAAAGGAAAAAGAAAACTAGCGCAGCATCGAGAGATTTGTTGAGAGAGTAGCGTAGGGTTTGTGTAGGGGTGAAGTCTTTAATTAACACAGCGATATGGATGTTGTGCGGACAGGCCATTCATCCCTACGGGCCCCAGGGACCCCAGGTAGACAGGGCTTCTAGAAGTCTCTGCTTTATCACAGCCTTTCTGAGCCAAGGGTGCTGAAATCAATAAAAAGCATCAGGTCAATGGGACAGGAGAAAGAGTGAAGTGTAAATGGGCATTTAGTTCAGTGGAATAAATTGCTGAGAGAGTGAAGATGGGAAAGAGGAAGCGGCCCCCACACATTGCACTGGTGTGGACTCCTCTTGGCACAACGCCGCAACGAAACATTCCTCTTTCCAGGATTAAGATGCTCAATCAATTTTTTTTCAACTTAATATCAGGGAAATAAGCCTACAAATTGTGATCTCTGCATATTAAACTTTGTTGCAATAAAGCACTTTCATAAACACTTGTATGTTTATGCACATTGATTTTTCTCCCTGCTGCATGTCTTTGATTCGTTGGGGGGATGAATGAATTCACTTTAGATGCAGCCGTGGAATGATGGTTCATGTGGTTTATTTATAAATATGTAAGTGCATTACTTTTTTTACTCAGTTTGTTTATCTTGGAAGAATTAGCAGGTCAGGTTTAAGCAACAGCAGGCCATTATGTTTATTTTTCCCTAATGGTGTTTATTTCTCAGGTTACAGGTGACTAATGACTAATAGAGTTTTTTATTTATTTATGGCAGATTGAATGAAAATAGAAAAAGACCTGCTGAGTCAGGCTGGGAATTATTCCAACTTCTTGCCCTTGTTTTTATTATCTGGGCACAGTTCCCATTTCAATGTTTTGGGTGTGACATACCATTGAACTTAGTGTCACAAAAAATAGAAATGAGTGTCGCGTAAGACAGAGAGATATGGAGGGTGCCAATTAAGCCAGTGGGTAAATCTCCAAGAACAAACAGTCAAAATCACATTTCATCCATTTTGATTTATTTTGGATTTGGTTTGAATGTGAACAGTTTTCGTGGGATTCACAGAATATTTCAACTTGAGATTGAAATAAAAGACATCCAGAACACTGTGATATTTAAGGAAAGGACTCACTGGTGCCACATTTCCCCTGTCTGTCTTAAAATACAGTGGGGCGGCGTGGGTGAAATGTATAGCTGTGTGCATGACAGAGAGCAGAAGGGAAAGAATTGGGCAATGTATGTCCTGAAAGGAGGCATCTGTTGGGGTGTCAAGGGGTTGTGCTTTGGCCCATTGTGCTGGTGAGTTTTAGTGCTTTAATGGAGGCGGCGAGGGATATTTACAAGAATAATATATAGATGGGGAAGGTGAAATGGCAGTTGATTTGTGTCTTTGGGGTTGTTCATTGGTGCTAAGTTACTCGGAAGTAAAGGTTTTGGGGAGGGGTGACTGCAACAGCTGAGATGGTGTGGCTGGGGGCAGGAAGGGGCAGTGGACACATGCAGAACCCTGAAGTACAGGATATAGAGGACCCAAAACTAAGAATTAGACAAAGAATCTGAACAAAAAAAAAAGTAAGGAAAGGCAGCAGTCTCTGGGTTTTGTGAAAGATATACTGAGCAAATGATACTTCTGCTGTGTCTGCCAAAAGCTTGTGGGCACAAATTTCGTTTTTGGAGAACGAATGTAACACGGCTAGGGTGAAATCTGATCTGGGCATTGCCTTTATCTGATGAAACTCAGAGCTTCCTGTGTTTAACACGCTATATTTGAACAAGGACCGTTTATAATGCCTCTTGATTTAAAGGTAGTTTAACTACGACATTTATGAGAGAATCTCACGGAATCTGCAAAAAAGTCATTTTTAACCCTCAAATGAAAGAATTCAATGGAAAGAAATTAAATATATATATATATATATATATATATATATATATATATATATATATATATATATATATATATATATATATATATGCATATTTAATGACAATTAAGCACATTTTAGAATATTTCTAAGTGTTATTAATAATGTGATGGAAAAAAATCTAAGGTATTTCTGTAATGCAAAATAAATGAATACATTAAATACATTTATTTTTGTATTGCCATTATTTGAAAATAATCCTAATACAAAACAAAAAAAATAAAAGTTAAAACAAAACGAGAGGTAATAACTAACTAAATACTGTAACTAAACAAACAAACAAACAAACAAATAAATAAAACCGGGGGGAAACAACAAACAATAATAAAACAAAAAAAAAAACTAAAGAAAAAAGAAATGGAAAAAAAGCACAGCAAAGCAAAAAATAAATAAATCAAAATGCGGGAAAACAACCACAACAAATAAATAAAAAAAACTAAAACATAAAACATAAAACAAAATAAAAACACAAGGGGAAAAACAAAACTGTTCCTACAAACGGACCAGTTATTATTATTTTTATTTTTTTAATGTTAGGGTTAAATATGACACGGAGAGAGGTTTTTTTCATGGAGATTCACAATTTGGACTGAAGGAGCAGCTCATATAAGCATAATGTGAAACACACAACAGCACTAACTCACCCCAGTTTCAGGATGTGAGGTCCATGCGAGTTCAGTGGTGGCCCATTTGGTGTCCATGAGTGTTTCTGCAGGAAAAAAAAAGAAAAGAAAAAAAAGATCCACTAAGTTTGAGGAACAATATGAGCCTTAACAACTGACAACAACAACAACAACAACAAACAAAAAAAAAAAAAGAGAAAACTCAATGAAATGGAAAACCTTGGGAGGAATTGATTTCACACAGTGAAGGACGAGCTAAGCAATACATAACAGTCACTGTCCATATTGTTAATGGGCATTAATGCATTGTGGTAAATTCACGACTGCCGTTACAGAGAAACACTATCATGCTAATCAACGGTGAAAAGACGGAAGAAAGGCAAAACAGCTTTGTGGGTGATCCAGAAGACATTGTCAAAGATTTATGACAGCCCTCCTCTAATTAGATTTAATTAGCCGTGTATTTGCTGGGTGGGAAAGAAAAGCTAAGTGTTTTTGAAAGACAACCCTCTACCCTTCCTACACGTACACACACACACACACACACACACACAGAACATCCACACACTTGCACCCTTAAGCTAGCAGCTGTAAACTCAAGAGGATATATAACAGAGCAAAGGAGTTCTTGAACAGCGCCATAAAACTTGCAAAAGGAAGATCTTCACAATTTCCTCAATGCCCAATATGCTCTGCCTGTCTGTTTTTTCTGTTGTTATCCCACCAGCCATATGTGCAGCTCTCTGTTTTTATTACAATGAAAGCACGCTCACTCGAACATATTGAGTCAACCATTTTACCTTCCACCACCTGCTTCTGCTGTTTATGTATTGCGGTCGCAGTTACGATTGCACGTTGTGTCTATGTTTTAGTAAATTAGATGGATAGGAGTGTTTAAAAGTGCACTGAAATCATGTGTTAGGGAACAAAACAACAGAGGAAGTTTCTTGTCCTCCGAGCGCTAAACCCAGTTTCTTCTTGTATTAACATCCGTTCCAGGAATAAACAAGGTTTGAATGTTGTCCGAAAAGCATTTGAACGCTTTGTAGGGCTTTGTGGTTTGGAGAAGAAGAAAACAAAATTTTATAAAATAAAAAAATAAAAAAATAAGAAAAAAGCAAACAAATAAACAAATGAATAAATAAATAAATAAATAAATAAAAATCCAACTTTGCTGTGCTTATTTTTGAAACATCAAATTCTCCAAAGATGTTCACCACGCTTACGGTTATATTTCATATTTGAAGTCTTTCTAAACGCTCAAATCATCGCATTAAGTAAAGTCAGGTCACCTTTATTTATATGGCGCTTTACACAAAACAGATTGTTTCAAAGCAGCTTTCCAGTAATAACAGGAAAATAATGCATTTCAGCTGTCGCCAGTTCAGTGTTGATTCAGTTCAATTGTGAAGATCATCAATTATTAAATCAGTTAATTTCATCGATAAAGCAGTTCTGCAAAAAATGACGTCTCAGAACGCTTAGAAAGTGGGACTTATTCAGTCATTTTGCGTGCTTTAGCCTACTTTCTCCCATTCTTGGTAATATGAGTGCACAGTCTTTGTTTACATAAAGTCTTTGCTGATTGTCCCGGACAACAGTGGAGGACCACCTACTCGCCTGTCAATCAAACCGGATATTAATAAAGTTGGACACGGCAGTCTGTCTGATTTGACTACCTGATATTGCATCACTCGTCTACTGGAAATATCGAACTTGATTGTGGCTACTTGACATGTTTCACATAGGTTTGTAAAATAAGTAAAAACCATTTAAGGCTTTCACGCCATTGATTTCCTGTTGGGATGTCATTCATCGCGTGTCATTGACTTACAGGTCCGCTGACATTCAAACACGCTATCGTTTAAAAGAAAACCATAAGTCAGCTGTCAGCTGTGGGAAAGCTAGCACGCAGGTCCTAGAGCAAATACAACGCCGGGCAGAATCAGAGAAAAGGGGAATGGAGTGAAAGTCAGATCTGACTCAGTGAAACAGGGGGAACGTTCGGGAGCATGCGGCGATCGACTGCAGCCTTCTGTTTTGTTTGCGTTTTGTAAGCTGCGCTGAAAAACAGCAAAGCCGAGCATTGTGTCAGCTGAGCGCGCTTTTTAGATGAGGTGGCAAGTCCCGGCTCAATGAGAGAGCGAACACAGCGGAGGGTGACCCACCCCTCACCCCGGCCCGTCGCATCCAGGAAGGGGCGAGAGGCCGTGCCCTCAATGCGACAATTCATTCACACTCCAGCATGAAGCCTACAGCAGCACCCAGCCTCCATTACGCACTCCTCTACAGTTAAAATGGCTCCACACAGGGAACGTTTTGTTCAAGGAGCAGAGAACCGACGGCTTATTTCCTGCTTCTCCCACTTCTGAGGTAAAACCGAAGAGCACGGGCAGTTTCTGGCAGGATGTCGAAACCTGATTGACGAGTGCTCTGCAAAAATCCTTCCCTTGCGCAATCCGTCTGCAATCGCATGTTTGAGTGTGAAGCATGGGCAAACTTTGAGCTGAAAGCCCAACGACATAAAGCACCCACCATAAAGTCAAGTTAGAGAGGCAGAACTTTTATGAAACTTGAAAAGGCAGGCTGACACAAACATTAACTGCCGCAAAACAAAACCTCATTCACCTGGCGTTGACTTAGCTGTCATACAAGTTGAAATGAAATATTTTGAATGAAACGCTAAAGTAGAAGAAAATAGCAATTACATAAACTACTTATAAACAAATATATATTTTTAGTAATAATATGTATTTTTAATGTCACCACTATTGTGTACAATGATAAATGGGTTGCCCTTTATAATAACTCATCATTTAGCAAATTTAATCATATATTTCATTTATGTTTTAATGGCTTAGTAAGGTTTTGAACATTCTCATAAAGTCTCAAAATCTCAGGTAATGTAAATATTTGAAGTTACTCAAGCACATATCATATAACATACTTCAAAGATAACTGACTTGTGGCCACATGTTTAGAGATAAATATGGACATATGTGTAAAATTACTGTAGATTTGTTTTGGGTCCAAACACTACACTTTCTTTCTGCAACACTGTATAGTATTATCTTAAGAAAATAACATTCAAGTGGATTATACTTAAAAATTCAAATCGATTGTACTTAAAAAAAAAGAAAGTGATACTATTTAAACTACTTAAAAACGTTATACACTAATAATACTATATTTTAATAGTAATTTTCCATAATAACATATAGTTAATATTTAATTTCACCATATTGTGTTGTCACTGCTTTTTAAGTCATGTGTAAATGGGTAGGACTTTATAATAACTCACTATGTGTGACAGCATCATAAAATGCATGTACATATTTTAATTGCTTATTAATAAGGTCTCAAAGACTCAAAATTCCCAGGAAACACACATACTTGAGGTTACCAAAGCACATGTATGGAAGTATGTATAAATGACATAATATGGAAGTATGTGTAAATTACTAAACAATAAGTCATTGTTTTTGCTTCAAACACTAAATATAAAAGTTGCATGACACACAGATTTAGTGGAAAATTCCCATTCACAGAATTGCATGTTCACACACTCACACACAGAGACAAACACACACCCAAGCACAAGCACACACGCACACACACACACACACACACACACACACACACACAAACACTAACACACGCACGCACGCACACATATTGATGTAAGAAAGGTCAGCTCTTCCATTCTAATCCTCTAATGACAGAGCAGCGTTAATAACAGAGGAAGACAGAGAAACACTTGGTTTCTGAAACACACACACACACACACACACAAACACACACACACTCATTCTGCGGGTTTACAAGCGCCTGAAAATATTCCTTTGTTCCAGTAAGCAATCTTCTTTAAAAAGAGGGGTATGTGAACAAACCCACCTCTATTGATACAAAGAATGTTCAGTGGATTTAGAAACTGACTCAGTGCCGTGTGGGCAGACAGGTGAGAGATTACTGCAGGATTTCAGCCCAACTGCTCTCAGCTTTAGCGGTTCCTTTTTCCGTGTTGTTTGGAGGTTAGGACACGTGAAAAGCAAGGAAAACTCAAAGTGAAACGGTAAAGACTGGATCAGGATTGTGCAGATTGAATGACTATAAGAATTACATTTACATACATATTTTGCATGTAATAAAATGAAAGGTGAAGTGTGTACTTTCACCACCACTAGTTAAAAAGAGAGATGAAAAAAAAAAATGCTGTTAAACCAGTTTTCTGAAGACTGACATTGGTCAGTCAAACAAATAGCCCCGCCCAAACTTATGCTATTGGTGAACACTTTGTTGTTGTGGCAGGCTGGTCAAATATATATCATCTAAACTCAAATACTTAGATCTATCTAAACAATCTTGATTTGCCAATCTCCTGCTGCGCTGTTGTGGAATCGTACCAAACAACAGGCTTAAGGACAAAACAAGGAACGTCACTCTCCGTCTCCAAACACTTGAGCTCTGTTTTGCCACCCAGCACTGAGATGTGTCAACAGCGTGGGGAAAACACTGCATTAAACGTATTAAAGCTATTAGACTGATTGCTTTGTATGTGCTTTTGTTGCTGCTTTTATTAGCTGTTGGGGGGTTTGGTGAAGCAGGCTGAAAGTGGGGGAGATATTTTGGGAGAGAGAGGGGGAAAGTCGTTGAAAGAGGACGGAGGGGGGGTGGGCTTCTATTTAAATTGAAATGTGGTGAGCGTCCCGGGCTTTTGTGGCACGCTGGAGTGTGGTGATTAGAGGAGTAGGCTGCTTTTGGCGAGCCGGCGTGCAACCTCTAATTGGCTGACGGTCCTTGATGTAGATGCTGGATCTCCAACACCCTGAATCCTCCATGGGAATTCCATAAAAGGAGCCTCCTTATCCCCATCCGTCCACTTGCCGTCAGTCACGGCACAATGCCTGTCACTCTCTAGGCCATTTACGTACTAACAAGGCCCACTGTCAAAGCTGCAGATGTAGCGTTCATTTCATGACGGGATTACTGTAATTTCCGACCACTAAAATCACCCGTGTCTTTGTTGAATTTGTAATTGTACAGTGGAAACTCTTAACTTCAGGAAACGCAGACTTCTCCCACTTGACTTTGGGTTACACTTTATTTAATGGTGATGCAGTTACATTGTACTTACTCAATTAACTACATGTACTTACTATAGAGTTACGGTTAGGTTTAGGGTTAGGGTTAGTTACTTGTACATGTAGTCACGTATAATTGCATCACCTTAAAATAAAGTGTTACCGACTATTGATATGTCATGTTGTGCTACATTTACATCTATGCCAGACTTTTATCCAAATCTACTTAAGGTATTCAAGAGTTACACTTTATTTTAAGGTGTCATTGTTAAAGTGTCATTATATATTTAAGTACTGGGTAATGTTAATTAACAACATGTACTTAGTATAGAGTTAGGGTTAGAATGAGGGTTTGGTTGAGGGTTAGTTGCATGTAATTATGCATAATTTACTGTTATTTCTATGGTAAGTACATGTAACATATGTAACAAGGACACTTTGAGAATTTTATCAAAATTTAGTCAAATTACCATTTTCTCAAACAATCGGGAAAAACTATATACATATATACACATATATATATATATATATATATATATATATATATATATATATATATATATATATATATATATATATATATATATAGTGTACTTATACTTTATATATAAGTGTACTTGCAAATAATTTTATATTAATGAAATAAAAGGCAACTTAAGTTTAGTTAAAGAGAGTACACATTCTTAAAACGCTTAAGGACACTTTTAAAAAGTGCACTTTGTAATAATGCCAAATTATAAGATATTCTTTTAAGTAGATTTTAAATCATTGCTGTAATGGTACTTTGTCATGCTTTAAAGAAGTACACTTAATTTTGATGTTGAATTGCATAGTATTTTTAGTTTTTGTTATTCAATATTACATTTAAGCTTAATATATTTTAAATGTACATTTAAATGTCATTAAAAATGTGTAATTACAAACATACTTAAATACGTGGCATACAAATTTCAATAGAAATATCATTAAAGTACATTTTAGCTTTCAATAAATGCTTCTCGGTACATTCGGCAGTAACCATATTTCAAAGACAATAGAAGTAACTATGAAATTATATATAAAGATGTCCTACTTAAGTGCATATTGCGTTTCTTCACGCCGGTTATGATGACAGCAATTGACAGGAAGATGATAAAGAGCATAAGTGCGCCTGCTACATTTTTGTTTGTTGTGTTAATTAGTTCTTCAGCTGACGTTCGGATTGATGCAAGGTCTTAGGGGGTCTGATTTTGAGGCTGACATCATCAGGGGAATGGGGTTGTGGAAAATGAACCCTTTTGCTTTGATCAAACATGCCGCTCACGCTCACAGACAGCACGAAGACGCACGAAGCACGCAGGTTCATACGGCGAGCAAAAGATGAGCCACAACCCAGATTAATATTCAAGCCTTGTGTCAAAAATGGGAATGGGCATTGCACACCCCCTTACCCACATTGGTTCTCTTTTCTTCCTCTTTCCAAGGTCTTTAATTACAGAGCAGAGTCAATCTGGCGAACAGGCAGACCCTGGGGCGACTGTCTGCTAACCAGGTGTGCTCACAACTATGTGTTCAGAGTGCCTGAATGGGCGTCCTTAGCTAGCAAGTCCATGCCACCGCCGCATGTGCGAGAGCTCCTTAATAAGTAGGGGGATCATGTCACCTGTATAACCCAGTCAGAGCTTTTCAATGTCTCCCTCTCTCAAGAGTTATAATTCATTTCCGTTGAAGTATTGGTGGTATTTATCCCCTAAAAGGTGTATGTTCGTACCTTAGAGTAGTAATATATACCCTTGGGGTACTACTATGAACGTTTGGCTTGCTGTTTGATGAAGTTTGCATCACTCCGTCATTTTTCAGTTTTATTACTGTGAAGCTGCTTTGAAGCAACCTATTTTATAAAGCGTTGTATAGGTAAAGGTGACCTGACTTTTAGGCATAAATACAATACAAAGATGCCCCTTTAAGGCTACTGGGAAAAGCGACAAGCTGTTTAACTCCTGAGTTCCTTCCGAGTGTATATCTTGCAATGTTATAATATTGTAATAAAGGCGTTATTACATGGTTATGCAATACACTAAATATCTGGCAATTACATTTCTAGTGAAACCCCCTATATTTAAGCAATACATTACTAATACCATGATAATAAAATTACTCAAGCCATTTCAACCATTGTGGCCATGAATTCGGCGCGTGTCCCCTAAAGCACTTAGAGAAAGAGTTACGATACTGCACATCAGTTACTCTGTTGTGGCTAGACAGGACACAAGATGCGTTGAGATGGAGATAAAGCACGATCAGCTATTAATGAGCACTTAAGCTAACACGCTGGCGTATTCTGATACCGAGCGTTGATCCGATTACAGATTTCACACTAAACGGGAGCCGTCTGTCAGACTCACGTTGCTACAGGAGTACAATCAATTAATGCGTTCGTGTTTCTTCTTGTAGAGGCGAGTTATTGTATAGCCACAAGGCAAACAAGAATGCGTTGGCCTCGTCTGTGTTCATAATTTTAGTTTGGCCTGTCGGTTAGAAAAAAGCTCAAATGTGTTCTCCACTAATCAATATCCAAGGCTTTCGTTCAGAAGATGAGCACCTTGTGGTTTTCCAATCCTTCCCTCAAAATGTAAAAAGTATGAAGTTTTCGCTAGCGCTGACGCTTCAGGCATCGTTACACAACGTTAATGACAGTGTTTGCCGATCAGAGAGAACGACAGCTGTGCTTTTATGATGATACATGATGTGTTTTTTGTGGCTTCCTAGACTTAAACACTAGCATAACGTAATTTATGCGTCAGAACATGTGATACTCATCAAAGTCATGTTTCGGGATCGCTGTTGATGGTCATGACATCTAAGCAAGAGTTTCTGTTTGGGGTTTTGTACATAATCATAGCAGACAACTCTGTTTGGACATATGGAACGCCTAAGAGATGAACATAAACAAAAATGAGATAGTAGGAAGAATTATATTTCAATGTTTTGAGTTCACTGAGAAACTTTGCGGTTGCTCGCATAACGTTTGAGTTTCCCAGAGAACTTTTCGTCCACTTGCTAAAAACTTTGCGACTAGGCATAGTTTTTTGGGGGAACACAAAGGTTTAAGGTTTTGCGAGGTAACGCAAAGATTTTGCAAGCGAACTTAAAATTTCTCAGGGGAGTGCAATACTTTTGCAACTGTGCAAAGTTTCTCAGGGGAACACAAAGGTCCGTGAGGTTCTTGCGAAGGAACACAAAGATTTTGTGAACAAACGCAAAGATTTTGAGTTTCTACGATTTCTTGAGGGAAACACGAAAAAATATAAATATATTTATATATATTTCAATGGTTTGGAACGAGAACGCCAAACCATTGAAATATATATAAATATATTTATATATTTTTTTCTTTCGACACAGCTAGGTACTCTTTTTTATATTAAAATGATTTTTAGCATTTTAGAATGGCGGCAAGAACATTAAAAACAAGTGGAAATATCAGAATTATATAGTAACCATAAAAATGTTAAACCGAAAATAAACATATCTTACATTTTTGGGTTTTTAAAGAAGCCACCCTTTGCTTAACCACTCTTTCTTTCTCTCTATTTAATGTTTCATTCACACCTTTTCTATCTCTGTCTTCTTTTCCTCAGTGTCTGAGTGTGTATCAGTCTACAGGAAGAGTTTTGACAGGCCGGAGCTGATCATAGCCTTCCTTTCCATCCACTTCATTCTCTCTCATTCCCCTCATATCTCAGAAACCCCTTCTCTCTTTTTCTCCCCGTCTATCATGCTCCCCGGCTCTCCATTACTCTCAGCAGGAGGCAGGGCCAGCTGGAATAAATACAGATGACTCAACTAGCCGGTTGAAAAATGCAAGTAAGAGTAAACCGGTTTACAGAATGTTTGGAGTCACAAAGAATATCATAAAAGCCACTGAGAAAATAATAAAACATATGTTTAGGTCAAAAAGTGATGCGAACCAAGCAAAGGTTCAGTAGGAGCACCGTTTTGCTTCGTTGTGGTCCGTACAGAAATACGTTCTATTCAGTCAAAAAAACACCTCGGAAACTGCTTCTTCTGGTGTCACCCAGGTGACTGCTATTTTTAAAACTCTGACTCAGAGACTAACTTTTAGCAAGATCTTTGCTTCAGTTACATTAAGACATTTCGGTTAAATGTAAAATAAAGATGAAATCTGCAGTTGTGATGAATCCTGTGTTTGGCTGAGCCTAGCTTAAGCACATTTTAACCAACAGTCAAACACCTCTCCCTCTCCTCAAGCCAAAAAATTAAAAGGACTATAATCACGATAACTATGTTTTGATTGATTTTCTCGTTCTGGTTGAAATTCAACTCTTGACTGTAATACACTGCCAGGGACGCAAGTCTGCCAATACTGCTGAAGAAAAACAAATCTTTTTTGAAACTAAGATATTCCTCCACGCTCAATAGAGAGCTTAATGCATCATTACCCACAACTCATATTATCAGTCAAGCTATGTCCCAAAATCTGGCATATGGTACTGACAGAGATAGTATTTACATAAATCAAAAAGAACCTAAGAGCATTGTATTTTTCACGTCACGCTATTAGGCATGTTGAATTAATTTTCACTTGTATTGCTCAGCAAAAATATGCAAAGACAATGCCCAAAAAGAAACTGGAAAACCCTAAAATCCTGAATGTGTTGTGTCTGGAAATATTTTGGTAGCACTTTATTTTACAGTCCTTATTTTACCCATGTACATACCATGTACTTATTATCGTAATTGTAACAACTAGGCACTATATGGAAGCTTGTTTCAAGCACAGAATAAAAAAAATAAAAAGCTAACTGCGACTTTTTATCTCACAATTGTGACTTTTTATCTCAGAATTCAATCGTGGGTTATAAAGTCAGAATTGCGAAATATAAACTCGCAAATGAGAGTTATAAAGTCAGATTTGTGAGATATAACGTCGCAATTGAGACTTATAAAGTCAGAATTGCTAGATATAGATGCAATTGTGTGTTTTAAAGTCAGAATCGCGAGAAATAAACTCACAATTCTGACTTTGTTTCTCAAAATTGGATGTTTATATCTCGCAATTCTGACTTTATAACACAATTGAGAATTGTGAATTGAGAAAATCAGAATTGCGAGATGTAAACTTGCAATTGTGAGATAAAAAGTCGCAATTATCTTTTAAAATGTTTTATACTGTGGCAGAAACAAGCTAGTTCTAACCCTGAACCTACCTCAACCCATGTAGTTGACTTTTATTCCCAAGTACTATTGTCAGGTAAGTGCAATGCACTGTAAAATAAAATGCAACCAATATTTTTGTATTCCCATCCTGTGTTTTGTAATCCAAGCCATAAAGAACGGGGCAGGAGGCACAGCTGACTTCCTCATACCTCTCTTCCAGGTTCATTATGGAGGTATTTTGGCACCGTGCTGCCCACTGGCCTTGCCTGTCAGCCTCGGAGAGGAGCTGTCGGCTGAAGCTGCTGTCCAGGGACTCATCTCCATTCTGCAACAGCCCGTTTGCCGTACTTGCTTCCCTTTGACACGTTCATTATGCCAGTGCAGAGGCAGCCAACAGACATCTAGGCTAAATATATGGTAATGGCACGATCCCTCAGGACCACTGGAAGGCATTTGCCATGCTATAACACTAAGGAGGTACTTCAGAGTGTGGCGGATGTTGAAATGCCCCCAAACTCTCATTTTCTCCAACCCCTTTTATCTTGAGATAAGATGTTTGTGTAAGGACGTCGAGGATGATGTCAAAGCTAAAATTATGGTTTCTGGTCGATAAAGGCACACACACACAATGAGAAACAGTGGACAGGGAACACACAAATACACACATGTTTCTTCAATTTTTAAAGATGTTATATTTCCATTTTATTCAAATGAAAGTGTGATCATTTTAAAACTATATACAAATATAGCTCATGGCATTGAAACAATAGCAAAACTAAGATATTAAAAAAGAAAAGTAGCAAAAATAATTGTTAATGTGAATTCAAAACATTGAATTATGTTAGTGTTAACAAAAACAATTTCACTGAAAAAAAAGAAGTTGCTACCTTAAATTTTTAAGTACAATCAACTTGGATGTTTAAGTAATTTTAAACTGAAATTACATTAAACTTGCTTAAAACATATTTTATTCTTGTATAATTTATTAAAAAAAAGTTGAAAATTGCTTAACTTATTTTGATGAGTTGAAGAAATGTAAAATATATGTTGACAACTTATTTATCATATTATTTTGTACAGTGTAATACAATATAATATGACGTAATATCATATAATATTTAAAAAAAATGATTTAAAAAGAGAAATAATAAAAATCAAACTTGCCCGTATAATTAAATTGTGTATTCATCCTTGCATCACTCAGGACCTATAACTCTAGCGTATATAAATGTAAAGGTTTTGGTTATAACTTTTTTTCTTTACAGTTCTGCTATGAATTAGGGATTGAGATGTATATGTCAGGGTACAATTACTCCTGCTTTAGTCATCAGCCAAACATACAATATCGTCGTACTATGCAAACATACAAATAACCTCTAATGGCTGTTAAATATGAGATTTCTGCTTTGTATCATGGGACAGCTGTTTGTTCGCAACTACTGGACTGATGTGGTCCACATTTCCAGCGTTCCAGTGGCTTTCGATCGCTTTGTAATGTTTCAAATATACCGTCTGGGGCGGCTAGTGAGGTTTAGATTCCTTTTCATTTCTTGAAAAGAAAACCCCAAGCTGTGAGGGCAAGAACCCTGCTAACTTCCCAGTGCTGTCACATATTAGCATTGGCAGCTACTGCTGAAGACATGGGAACAAATCTGTAGCTCAGTTTCAGCTGTCATGCTGCCTGCTAATTATCAGGATATGTTGTGGTTTACCTGCTCGAACAAAGAAAACATCTCTAATGGCTCCAGCTACACCACAACGTAATAGGAGTTATTATGTTCTTTTTTTTTTTTACATTTCTTGCTATATGTGACACATTAGCCTGAGGCAGCGCAGGTCTCTTTCGACTACCTCTTCTCACGTTAGCTCATTAATCCCAGAGACACTCGTTAATGTTTACCTGCCCACTCATTATCACAGTCAGGTCAGAGCCGCAACAACAAAGAAAGGTTAGGCAGTTACCGACAAGAATGTGTCAGGGTAGGGCCTTTGTGACTGTCGAATACACACGCAAAAGCAATGACTAAAGCATGGTTTGGAACTGTCCTGAGTGAAAGGGACACTATCATTCATTCTATATTTGAGAACACTCTTCCTGGAAATGTCTGCCCTACTCTGGCACTTTGGAA
Source organism: Tiaroga cobitis (assembly GCA_030578255.1). NCBI lineage: Eukaryota > Metazoa > Chordata > Actinopteri > Cypriniformes > Leuciscidae > Tiaroga > Tiaroga cobitis. Next base: position 9,914,168 of record CM060612.1, read on the forward strand.
ATATGTCAATACTGGAAGTAGGGCGCGGAAATATGCAAATGTGCATTCATATTAATGCACAAGATGAATTTACCCCATAAAGTATGTTCCTGGATCAATATTTTACAGCTCAAACCAGAGGGAACTGATCGGTTGATGGGAATGTTGTTCAGGGACCAATAAAGTTCGGGTATGTCTTATCTAGGTAAAATCATATTAACCTACCTAGAATGTGCCTCTGCTTACTTTTTTTTTCACTACAAAAATATATCTATACATACAATTCACTGCAGTTTCCAGCTGAAATGAACACTGGTGGCAGCCAACACCAATATATTGTAATACTTTTCAGAAATGTCGCCACAGCCACATTTTTCAATGAGCCTGGGTTGTAATTGGAGGCTATACTATAGCTTGGTATTTCTGTTTACTCCTTGTACCCTCGCAGTTGGCTAAAGCAAAAAAAATGTTGGTTACTGTTCGCCCCATGCTTATCTGTTAGATCTACTCAGCCACGTTCTTAATTGCTGCTCAGTTAATTAATCTCACACTTGGCTGCAGTAATAACCTGACTCGTTAGACCTCTCTAAATGGTTTTCGGCTCGTTAACGCACTTTGACGCAGCGGAGTGTATGGAAGACGGTCATCGGAGTAATTTATTCATGGACTCCACCTCTGAGACTGTTGAAAAAAATGCTGCCTGATTAGGACACGTGGCCGTCTAGGTCATTGGCGATCACACAATCATGCTCTTAAGTGTTTCACTTACAGCAAATTGACTCGCAGATTGTGACAGAAGGTATTAGCGATGGAACTTCATTCCTGGGCAATTATGCTGGAGAAGGTTGATAGAACGGTTGACATCCAATTCTAGGGTGCCCCATATGGCCAGGGGTTTAGAAGTCTCTGAACAATTAAATAAAAGCCTTGATAAACTGAAAGGAGACTGAATGTTTCTGTAATTGTGCATGCAAGGAAGGGGGCTAGTAACCTGAAAATCTTCAGATATAAATCAGTACACAGTGCAGCTGGACTGAGAAGGCTACAGTTCTGGGGCCATTTATGCCACAACAATCCATCTCCACAGTCCTTGCTGCCCTGGGTCAGTTGCAATACTTCCTGCCCGCTTAAAATTATTAACCTAGACTTTATGGGTGTCACTTACAGCTCTTGACCCCTAAACGAAAGGAATGGTGCAATTTCTTTGCTCAACTTATAAAACACTTGTATGAAGAAGAAAAAAAGACAAATGCATTATTTAATGCATTCATTTATCTTTTTACGGGATTGCTCAAGCTCATGTTGTTCCAGAGTTTTCATTTTTGGGAGATCTACCCCTTTTACCCACAGGTCAGGCGTTTAAATATCATAATATTAGCATACAGAGTAAGTAAATCAGGTGGAAGAGAGGAAGGCCAAAGCTAAGGTATCTCTCCAGAGGCTGATTATGGCACAGATGCGCTGATGAAGGGCCAGGGGAGGCTCCGTCTGCCTGCCCGCCTATAACTGTACTGTCAGGGGCTGACTAATGTATTATTCACCCTTCATTGATGTGTAACTAAAACCAACGGCGGGGGAGCCTGGGCCACCAATACCCCCCACAGACGGTAAACCCCCGACAGGCTACTGAGCTCCATTGATTTATGGGTCTCAGTAGAGGGCCTGGTGAGAGGGGGAGTTCGACATGAGACGGGTTTAATTTTTTTAATATGCTTTTACTATGTGGTTATGCAATATCTGAAACAATTTTAAGTTGAATTTCCTGTTAATATAACATTATTTTATCCATACTTCCCATTCATATTCTAAATAAAATAAAACATGTAAGGTCAGAATGTGGGTATATCTGGTGACACCACTAAAATGACACCACTATCATGTGAAGACAGTGGCGCTGATGGAAGAACTAAGGGAAATGGCCACATGAGATAACATAGTTGAATCAACAAGAACTGTGTACGTGGGATGGGAAATGCAGGGCTGCTGCTGGGCATCTGTTTGAAGTGCAGGTGACATGGAAGGTTATAGCAATCTAGAGTCAATCATTGACTGATAAATCAACCACAGTGGCTTTAACAGCGTCTACACTGAACCAATAAAGTCCTTCAATAAGATTGTGTCTTGTATAAACACTGCTTTGTTTTGCGGTACTGAAAAAGTATCTGGGAAACCAACGGCACAGATACAAAATGTGGTAAAAAGACAACTACAGAGAAAATAATTTTATACGAAAACACCCTTCAATTTAGGAAGTACTGTACAGGTGCTAAGAGATGCAATTGTCAGGTATAGAGATAATAAGAAGTCTGGGAACTGTCTGCTGTTGCTCTCTTTCACACACTTGAACACACACACATAGATCCACTAAATCCAACACACACAGACATGCCGTCACAAAGACTTGGTGGCCTCAACACTAATTACAGACCTGCTAACCACACCTTGACTGCTTGGAACCTACACGTGAACTTTTGTGTTTCAGGTACGTTACATCTCTTGGTGGTCTCAAAGCAGGATGAGTTCAACTTGGGAGCGCTCATCAAAAGAACCACAGGGTGTGTACTGAACCTCAGCATTGATTACTCACAGGAACAAGTCAGCTGTACAGGAGTTCCGTCACTGGAGGACTGACCATATAAACTGGTTTCAACCCTGTATTTACATCTTCCTCAGAAGAGGAATGCATGAATGGACATGTTTCCCTGAGTCTGAACTTCATAACCTGAGGGCAGGCGAGTACGGATGCAAAAGAATGGCATAATAAAAGAGAGATAAGAAAACAAATAGCTTATTCTTTATTGATAGACATGTAGAGAGTGTCCTAATGGCTAAAGATCTGCTAGCATTGGGATTTAGTTTTCAGAAATACAGTGTGGTACGAAGTTGCTAGCTCTGTGACTGGCGGTGCCGTGCCTTTGGGGTGTTGGGAAAAGCACCCGTATCCCTGTGACCCTAAAATTTGAAGCGGTTTGAAGAATGGATGGATCTATGGACGTTTTTAGGTGATGCGCTGACAGTTAGAAAACATGCTACAACACATTCATTCGTGGCTCATTTCCTGTCCTATCTGTTTTGAATCAATAAAAGTGCCAACAGATGCATCAGCTAAAATAAGAATCTCTAGATATTATCCTCTTGACACGCTTTAGTCATAAGTGCCTTTGTGTTTATGACACCACTGCAGTGTCTTGATTAATTAACCAGGCACAAAGCTGCATCCAATGTTGAACTCTATAGATTATCCTTAAGTGCTTGCCTACTTAGCTAGCTTCTTCAGACCAAGCTGTCTCAAAATGAAGGGAAGATTTATGAATGAGTAAGAACAGTGACAAAGTGCCTGCTTAATTAACCAATAAAAAGAAATCTAGTCCCCAGATATTTCGATCGCCACATATTTTGATGGCAAGGCAGCATCAACAACCATCTCCTCTTGGCCTGCCATATTGACCAACGGCTGGCTAAATTGAATTGCTAATCATCGCCATCCTTTTAGGTCATTTCCCAGAGGACACGGCAGGGCAAAAGTGGCAATGAAGCTGTTTCACTGTGGTGCATCTCACACCCATGATACAAATATGGCCCCTCAGTTCACCATCCCCATCTGGCCATGGGATATTTTAATTTGTTTCTAGTGCCAGCTCCATTTCATGTCAATATGCTTGCTTTCACACCCCATGAGGGGTTGTGTCACATCAGCATGCCGATTTTGTGCGTGTTCTTAGTTAGAGACCTCTTTTTGACTCTCCTCCGTGCAGTGTATGGAATTAGGCCGGTTTGGGGCTGCTTTGCGCTGCTCTTGCATCTTCACATATTATTTAACATATGTCAAAAGTGAGAACCTACTCTCAGATTTTCTTAAAAGCCATGGGCGATGAAGTATCAAGAGACTTAACTTGTCAAATATATACTGCAAGAGTTTGACTTACATTGCTTTTAGACACACCACTTAGCTCCCACAGGATAACATGACAGAATAGAGTTGTAGGAACACACACACACAGTCACAAATCTTATCAATGGCTGGATACTACAATGGTTTTGTGGGTAAATAGGCCCTGTCCCTAAGCTTCTGGTCCTGTTCTGGGATATCTCTGAAGGGGTGAGATAACAGATAGGGAAAATAATGTCACAATTAGAATTATCTCCCTGATAAGAAACGGCCGCATAAGGTGCCCAGGGAGAACAGGGAAGGGGGATGTAAAAAGATGGTGGGAAAGTGTAGCAAAGAAGTGACAGGGAAGTGGGGAAAGGGATGGTAAACAGAGTAGAGAAAGAGGTGCATTGTCTTAACCCTCTCTGTCGGGATAAAGCCCACCTGTTGGGGGAGAGGCCTCTGAACTTCCCACACTCGTTCTCTGGGTTTTCACCAGGTTGTCATCCCTTTTATGGTCGACATGCATCTAGATGCAGTTGCAGCCCTATAAATGAGTATACCAATAGTGACAGTTTCAAGCCACAAACTGTTGCGACATTAGAGATAACATCTGTCTGTTACACTGGAAAGCAAATTTTTCCTGCTTCGAGATTTCTTTCATCTGTATGCAGGCTGTAACCTTCCTTTCTACTTTCCCACTGTCAGGTGGACCTGATTTCATGTGCAGACTCAAGGCTGTCATTGATTGATGCTCGCAGGCTTTTCAGATTCATTAAAAAGCCTTGCATATCCCTTGCCCATCAAGAGTTTCTTAGACTAGCTCTGAAAAAAGAGTGATAGGTAGAAAGATGGACAGAGAGACAGAGAGTGAAAAGGCAGAAACAATGATCTCCTCTCAGACATAGCTAGGCAGAGCAAGTCAATTTTAAGATGCAGAGATAGATCCATGGCAGCTGTCCAAGACAGAAGATGAAAACTCTCTGCTCTCGCTGTCCTGAACTCTGCCTCAATTCCCACTGCATTCATAACCCCATCTGACCAGATCCAGTGTATTTCCATTGTCTCTCCTCTCAGCACCTTTTCAGATGAACTGCTCAACCAATACTGTACCAAGTGCCTTTTGGATACCGGACAATTCTCTCAGTCTTTCTCTGTCCCTTTGTTCGCCTATATCCTCATCTCTCCCGTTCAGGTTGAGGGCACTTTAATAACAGATAAGCCACTCATCGCAGATCGCAAGTGACTTGGGGGTGCACGGTATGCCTTACATTAAGGGGTGTTCAGTCCTGCTCCTGGACATCTATCTTTCTGCAGAGTTTAGTGCTGTAACATACCTGTCTGTGTTTTTTAATCAACCCCAAAACCTTGATTATCTAGTTCAGGAGCTGGGTGTATGGTTAAGGTTCAATCTAAGTTCTGCAGAAAGATCTCCAGGAGCACAATTGTCTATCTTATATCTAATCTTCTCTAGACTTGAGACAAGACTGGAAAAGGGCAGTTCTGAAGTTGATGAAGAAACATGTCACTTCATCTACAGGGTTGCTCTTGAGACTCGACTAGCGCCCTTTCTCCATGGCAGTTCTGGCCTTTGTCAGCTACACAGGAAGTTGATGGGAAGATGACTGGACAGATACTATCTTCAAACTCATCAGTTCTTCTACCCTGCCATTCATCTATAAGTCCAAAAAAGCTGGTAATGAGAGGCTCTAGGAGTCTTGGCACATTTCGAAAGGGCAGTTGCCAGAAAGGCTAAGTGAGAAGGAAGTGTGATCGATCAAGCCTGACAACGAGCCATAAATGAATCAGTCACAGAGATTCATTGAGAATCCCTGATTGGATGAGGATGGTGACCCTGTCGAAACTAGATCTGGTGTTATAGCAACAGTTAAAGCAGGAGAGGGTATGAGAAGGGACGTTGGGGGAAAATATGATTATAATTATAGAAGCAAATATCTAATGAATTACATAAAACACTCTATAATATCTTATGTTTATACTCAAACATGCATGGTAATCAAACAAAAATGTCTTAAAGGAATTCACCAAAGAAAAGTGTGGTGGATTCAGACACTTGGCTTTGGATTTACTTGAAAGATGATTTTCAAAACACCCGCAGTACAGCTACAACAGAAAGACATGCAATGCCTTCAGGGACTTTTACGACACGTAACCAACTGTTTTTCACAAGTACCTGCATTTGCACCTTGCCAAAGGGCCACTGCTCTAACCTCAGACACCAAATGGAGAGGTGACAGATCGCGTAAGCAGTAAAATAATTCCTGCCTAACACCAGTGCATTTTGTGTTGTCGGCTAAAACAAATTACCCTTACACAAGCATACCATGGTAAAAATAGTTTGGAATAAAATAGTTACTTGACTTATTGTTGCTACAATAAAACTCTGATAACTTGGTATATTATATTAGCTTCTTACAATATTCGATTGATATCCTGTATTCATTTACAAAGATTTTAGAGTAAGAGTAATTGTGTTCCAAATACACCTATTCATTTACTGTTAGTAATATTAGCTTTATTTGTTTCATTAGCTAGCTGATAAATATTAGATTAAATGTTAAAAAGTTTTTAACAAAATATATACAAATCAATAAACCTAATGAAAATTTTATCAAATATTTTTCACTTACATTACATAAAATCTATAAATAACAACATTAAGAGTCTTCAGCTTTTCCTCAAAAATCCCCAAATGCAAAAATCAAACCAGTCAGAACTCATTTTTGTACGCATTCGCATCAACAAAATGAATGGCTAAGAAAGTCTACAGATGTGTAATTGAACAGCATGGCTCAAAAGTGCAAATTCGAGTCTAGATTTAACAGAAAGGGTAAAGGGCCGATGTGCTTTTGGGCCCTTGCCTGCGGCTCCCAATGTTTGATGTGGAGATTATGAGCATGTTTCAGCCATCCAGAGGCCTGGTTTGATTGGTAGCATGGAGTTTAGAAGCTGTCATTAGACTTACATCCCCCACCCTGTCCGCACATGCCCATGTTGCTAATCAAAGCAGACATTTGCACCTAGCGTTAGCATTAGCCATTTCCTGCAGGGCTTCTAACATCACACATTCCCTCCAATTGAACCGTGGTTGAAAACTAGCACAAATATTTATCTGACAGTTCAGTTGTTTTCGCTGTTTTGCACATTGACAGTTCAGTATCATTTAATATAATTCAATCAGGATCTTAAAATACAATTTTGGTTTATATTTTAGGGTTCAAAAGCTAATATTAGGTTCTGGATTGTGTCTTCTCTCCCTCTTGTTCTCTAATTCTGATGAATTCATATGAAATAAATCTGCTTTATCAGCAGAACAAGCCAAACTGGTTTAGTGCTCATAAACATTGTCCATCAAAGGATCAAGAGTCTGAAAGCTTTTCCTAACTCCTTCTAGCCAAACAGCTTCGTTATAAAGTAATGTCTATGGTATTCTTGTAAAAATGTGTTAGTCATTTCTCAGGAGCATAGCGGGACTCCATGTGTGTGTCAGATCGCATGTCATCTCCCTTCCATAGTCTGAGCTCATGTAGCCTATTTCTGCGTGCTACTTCTATTTATGTGCATTTTGACACACTACATGCATATTGAAAGAAGGAGTTGCCTCATATTTGGCGGTTTGAAATTGAAGCAAATTATTATTTCGCTAACTTATGCAGCTAACAGGTCACAGTGCTGTCAGTCTTAGATCTTATAGAGGTAAAAACACATCTGAGACGTAGCATGAATATGACACATTTTAAAAACAATTAATACAAGTTTCTGAGCAGGGAAACTATCTCTACTATCTTTTTTATCCGATCAAATTGGCTCTGACTGTAAATTCACTGAACCAATGCAGGCATTCAGTCCGAGTCTCAAAAGTAAAAATCCCTGTGGTTGGGTCGGAGAGGGAAAACCATTCAGATGGGAAGAAAAATGTATTGCGCTTGTCGTCATGTGACTTTGTTTGGGTACTCTGGGCTGCCGTCCCCCTTTTCAATGGGCGTTTTGGTAGCAGATATATTCCCTGCCAGCGCCACCCATCTTGCTCCTGACCAACCGAAGACAGAAACCAAGCTCCGATGTCTCTCTTTCTCTCAATCCCTCTTTCTTTCTGCTCTCGATTCCTCTCTCTCATTCCGCTTCAGTAGCTGCAGACAGCACTGGGGGGATTTTGGCAGTGTTCAGGCCCAGACACATTCTCTCCTCACACTGTCGTGAGTGTCAAAGACCTATTTTTCTGTAAAGGCCTTTGCGTCAGCTGCCAGGATTGCCCTTTTGAGTGGACACTCCAAAAAAAGAGCGAATTCTACATTCCAGTCAGCGTCCAGTCCACTTCTTCATCAATTAACAGAGCACTCGGTTAAATATTGGCCTTCAGCGCAAGTTATTGCTCCACGCTGCATGGGCTTATAGAATGCTGGCGAATTTTACAGCCGGAGCATTCCTGAATCCAAAAGGTTATCGGTACTAATGTTTATGGGTTAGTTATGTGAGCTTTCGCGGACCACCAGAGTACGTGCGCTTACGATAACCCTGCCTGGTTTTCATAGCATCTTTAAGCCTGAGTCTGAGACCCCATTGAGCTCCTTACGAGAGTCTGAAACAAAGCCAACAGACATCTGTTCACCCTATAGCCTGCTCTGTTTAACATATGACCTTTCAATGGCTCACACACAGGACTTGGATATTAATAAATTTCATTGTTTCATTGTAAACAGATATTACATGAAAATATATAAATATAAGCCAAAGCTGTGGCACATACAGGCCCCACCAGTGAGGGGAACACCATTTTAATCATATATATGTATGAAAAAAAATCTAATATATTTGACATTTACATATTTCAGTTTAATTTTATTTCAGTTTATAGATATAATAAATATAATAATATAAATAAATATCATAGATTACATAACTTTACAAAGACAACTTTGTCTTCATAGAAGCAAATGCATGTTGTTGGTCTTCCGCCTGAACCTTCATTCCTTTTTACTTCTTTTTTTTTCATTTCATTTTCTTTTCTTTTTATCATTATTTTTTTTATTGTAGGCTAACAAATAAGTATTATCTATCTTAAATAATTATCTTAAATAAATGGCTGTCCTTGTGTTCATTAAAACACAATAAATAGGCTAATAAATAGGCCTATTACTTTTTTTTATTGTACTTTATTAGTGCTTATATTTGGTTTCTCTAATTGAGTGAGTTGACTCATGCGTATAGGTGTGAAGAACAAATCAATGCTTTGACCTCGTTTTAAACCTTTTGACCGTATATTTTACAGATCGATGAAGTCGCATCGATTGCAGAGGTCGGGTTGCGCTCAACAGCTGTCATAATAATAATTATTATTATTATTATTATTATTAATATCATCATAAATAATAATTATTATTGCTTTCTGTGTTTAATATTTACGAGGAATTAAAATATCAACTGTAGCCTATTAAAAACTGTATTTCGTATAGCCTACGCCTAATCTTTTTTTTAGGCTAAAATGAATGTTTTAATGGAAATCAGGCTATAATTCATGAGCAGTGACATCACTATTTCTTATAAGTTTTTTTTTCATTATTGATTGTTTGCATTCGCAGTTCCGTTTTAAATGGACTTAAGGCTGTGTGAAAAAATGATTTTTAAAAGTGCAAACGTTCCATATAGCCAATCAGAACATGCAAAACAGTTTAAATAAAATATTCTGGCCTCTACATAATAGCTGACATGAATGAATACATTTTTAAATAGCCTATAAATAAATGTTTGCTCAGGCCTTTCCTAAAACTCCCATTACGGCTCTTCTGCAGTGAATGGCCCTGTAATTATTCTCTTGTTTCTCATGTTAATGCTGTTTACATCCAAAATGAGTCTGTTATTTCGTCAACAGGGGCTACATTTGCTTTAGCTGCGTTTATGAATCAGCCTACCACTTCAATGGGACAGGACGCTCCGAACAAACATGGATAATGTCAGTATTTTGGTACGTTGATTTATGGGGTCAAATGGTCTTACTTTACTCGCGCTATCCTGCGAAGGTCTGTTTTACCACATTGCGAATAGATATGCCTGTCATTTAAAATGACTGTAGTTACCTCAGAGTAATTATATAGGACAAAATGTGTTTATCACGTGTATGTGCTAAATAATAAGTGCAGTGGGGTAGTGGGAATTAAAACCAGGCCTTAGACTAATTGGAGAAGAAGAGAGAGAGAGAAAGAGGGGATATTTCCTACTAACGCGTGTGATTTCACGTTCAAACAGAGATAGGAGCGTAACTAATGTTTTATATAGGCAACGTCAGAGAAAAAATTAGTAATGCATTTCAAAATCATATTTGAATGCATGTTGGACAGTTTTGATCCTGTTTTAGGTTCAATGGACTCTCTTATAATGAAATCTCCAGGGACCAAGACTATGATTGCTTTCAGCGAGAACACTGCAGTGTTTAATTCAAATTAACTTCAGAAAATCATTCAGTATGAACGGACACATAAGACGGATCGTGCTTACAACCCTAAACAATATAACCAATAACTTTTAATTAGGTTATTCGTAAACTCTCTCATTATATCATTATTTCATTTAACATTAAGATACTTGCGTAGCCTACAATTAATAGGCTGCTTGATTTTTATTTAGCGAAACAAGGAGACAAACTGTCAGAAAATTTAGTAACCGAGGCCCGTGTGCCTCTCATATAAACGTATTCATTTTTTTTTTATTTCTGATACATTCTTAAAAATAAAGCTTCATTATTGACATCGATGTTCTATTAAGAACCTTAAACATCCATGAAACCTTGTTGTTGCACAAAATGTTCTTTATAGTGGAAAAAAGATTCTTTAGATTATTAAAATGTTCTTTACATTAAGAAAAAAAAAGGTTATTTTCAGAAGTTTTCACTGAAAGGTTCTTTAGGGGAACAAAATTGGTTCTTCTATGGCATCAAACCTTTTGGAACCTTTATTCTTTAAGACTGCGGCTTATCGGACAAGGACATAAATCAATTAGCGAAGTTTGTTTGTTTAAAACTTTTACAAGGTTAACATAGACAAAAAGATAGACAAATAAATGTAACTTAGGCTAACCATTCCGCACCCGACATCCACTTCACTCATTAAAACATTCAAATAAAATAAAATAGACAAGTAAATTAGGTAATATAACCTCTCATGTAGTGAATAATAGCATTGATAGTGTGAAGAAAGTAATAATCCAACATTCAGCAGTAGTTTGAAAGGCAAGCTTTTTCATCTTTAAAATAAATGAGACTATTCGGGGCTTTTCGTAAGGCAACTGCATATAAAATAAATCGCCCGTTAATAGCAGGCCTATAATATGACTTTTATTGCATTATAACTGCTGTTTTAAAGAATCTCACTGGCAGATTCACAAATACAAGTCAAGGTACAATAAGCAAGTGTTCGCAATATCATGCTTGTCGCCGATTATGGTTAAAATAACACTAAATGCATAAATAAATACAATGACATTGTTGTTCTCCATGAAAATCTATTAACGCGCGCGCGCTCATGTTCATCTTTATTGGTGTCAAAGGGTCCCATGGTCCATTATGGGGGTCCAGACTTCGAAGAATTAATTGAATCAAAAGCCAACTAAACCACCGATCTGAGTCATTATGAAATAAATGAATCAAATTTTGATTAAAAATAACACACACACACACCACACACACACACACACACACACACACACAAAAGGCCAACTGATTCACAATATGTCTGACATGTGTGCAACCTAGCCTATATGCAAATAGTAGCAAATAAAATGTTTATCTTGGTCGATTTATAGGTTCAAAAAATCGCTCACACTTCCTTAAATTTATTCAGGAATCAAATGCTCAAAATTCCCCATGAGTCTTTTGAGGGAACCTGGGTTTGTGTCCGACTGACAGAGAGACTGTTGAAGTGGGACTCCCTGTAGAGACATTTCCTTTACGAAAGACACAAACTATTGTGTTGGTGAAAGAAAATAGACAACGATTAGGAGGGAGAAGTTTTGCATTGTAATTGCATGTGTATTGGTGTCATTCAATGGCCAGATCAATTCCCCGGTGCTTTTTAAAGAAATATCGGACCAGACGCGTGTTTCTGCATTACTTCAAATGCATTAAAATACAACCTTAAAACACCAATAGTGTTGTTATTATTACTATTATAAGCGCAACTTCTATAGACGCACATCGATCGGTGACGCGCGTCCCTTGATAAGCATTGCGAATTTGCGAGTGAAATATATTTAATAGGCTATCTTACCTTCAACAGCCGAGGACAGAGGCAGCAAAAAGCCGCATAAAAACAGCAAATAATCCATTGTCATAAACCAGAGACTTCGGACATGAAAGTGGAGGAGATTGTAAAATCCTTCAGACCCTCAGTCCAGCTTCAGAGACCCTCTTCTCCAACTTCAGCTGTCTTCTGCTCAGCTCTGTTTCCATAAACCGCAATAATTTCAGCAGTGTTTATGTAATCCAATATGCGAAATATCTAAAGCAGCGCAGAAAGAGCTTTAAAACTCATCCACCGGGTGCTCTTTTCATCAGTGGAGAACATTTGTGTCCTTTTATAGATGTTGCACAGTGAAATCCCTACACGAAGAGCAGTTGTTTAAATGTCCATTCGTCCTCAAATAACATTCTGCTGTAGTCCGAGAATAAAGCGCGTCCTGTAGAATCACCTTATAGCGGCTTCACGCGTAAAATCCCTGAGCGCGTTACCTCTTGTGAGCGCGGACCGTTGCTGCTCCTCTGCCTTTCCATGTGCACTGGAATGAAGATCGGCTTCTCTGAAATCAAGGAAAGAGTGAAAGAGGGAGAGAGAGAAAGGCGGTGGAGGGAGGAGTTACACTCAGAATCAGCTGTCAGTCACTCCTGTGGCTCCGCCCCCTGGATAACCCGGCGCAGTTGGCAGGGTGAGAGCGCCGCTCTGCGGGTCCGAAAGCTTGCATGTCTTCAGAAGCTCTCGTGGAAACGAACAAACCTAATACTCTTCTTTTTGGTAACATTTAATGTTACAATGTGTGTGTTTTATATTTTATATTTAAATATTTTCACACTTATTCATGTATTTTTTACGATAGAAAAAATGTGTAATTGCGCAATTTATTTCAACAAAACTAGGTACGTACTGTTAGTACACTGTTGCTTACACGCATAAATATATTGAAAAATGAACACTGATATATTTTATTAGTAGTAGCAGCAGCCTAGTATTTGCTTCAGTGGTTGCTGAATTATGCGAATGATACTTTTGAAGCATAAAGCCGGAGGGAATTGTTAAAGGTTTGGCGTGGACTGGGGAAACGCTTCGGATGTGCCACGTTGACCTGTATGTTCATATTTTGCCATGTTATGATTTATGGTATTACACTGAACACACGGTTAGCATGTGTTCTACATGAAGTGGTCACATGTTGTACTTTTGCAGACTTGCTTATCAGAAGGGTTATATTGTTCTCTTCATCTCGTTCTTGATCTATTTTACTCACACTCTTTTCTCCTTCGCTCTCTCTCTGTCTCTGTCTAGAGGACAACAGTTTTAAAGCCACTTTGAAATATAGTAATTACATCAAATTAAATTGATTCTGCCTCGAAAGTAGTTTTAGTTTAAGTAGTAAGTTTTACATAATTTAAGGCATTACATGATCTAAATTATAAATGAACATTGAATAGGTTCATTTATTTTTAAAATGACCATTAACACCATTCACCCATCCCTTATTTATTTAAATGTTGTTTATTTTTTAATAATGTTTTAATCATTTTTTTTAAGAAATGGAAAGTGACTCTCCTTAATAACTTCAGCTTATATTCAGTGTTAGTTTGACAACCTTACTTCATAAGTGTATATGTTTTGCACTGCTTGCATGATGCGTGAACACATCACAAAACTTTTTCAAAAAAGGTGTTCAACATTGATTTAGTTACATATATATATATATAGTGTTGTTCATTACTGAGGGTGGATTCGTGTATAAGGGTGTAAGTGAACTGAGGGATTCTATAATTTATCTGAAGCCCATCAAGTAACCCTGAAATGATAATGCATGTTCTTTTTCTGGTATTTGTGCTGTAACAGATATTCATGGTCTGATCCTTTTTCACGGGAGAGCATTGCCATGCGGTCTGCTAGTAATGAAGGCATACTTCAATATCTGTGTATTTGTGATAAAATCTGAAACAATGCACTTTGGCAGTTAATTTCAAATGATAAAAAGCATTTATGACATGAGTCTCACAGCTGTTTTTAATGAGTGTGGTAAGAGGTTTAGTTTCACTTTCTGGGCTTCTGTTATTATGTTTAGCTGAAAGTTTTTTGACACTACTGTCAATTCATTAAAACGTATAGTGTGTATGGCTGAAATAGAAAATCATATAGAAATGTGTAGCTGGGCTAAATATAAAAGGACCAATATAGAGCCTTGATTCACTCCAAATGTTTAATTTAGCTTTATCTTAGCACTGATTGCCAATAAAAGCAAAGGTTTCTATCATATTTCAGATCGAATTTAGATATTTTAACTGTGCTTGAGAGGTCAAGTGCTTCAGGAGTTTGGTGCAAAGTTGTGTTTGGCAACATGTTTATCCGTAATCTTTGTGTCTTCAATGTTATATTGACGTCATAAATAACTTGAAATAGAGCTGCATGATTTTTATTTTGCTTACTAAAACCAAATTATTCACAAAATACATTATTATTATAAATAACATTTTGCAGTTATAGTCTCTAAGATGAAAACAATGCAGTATTTCTTTTTTTATGACAATCTAAAGAGTAATTTTAACACACACACACACAAAAGTTAAATACTGTGACAAAAGTGGTGTTTCAGCTAACAGTAATGCACTCTGAGAGAGTATCAATTGCAGTTCCAACATTTCTGTCACATATTTGTTATTTATGGGGCTGCTGTATAAAGACACAAGTGAGATTTGATTTATTATTCAGGCAGTCATGTGTTTTAATGCAATCTTATGTGCGATCTGAAAGAGGGCTGGGTCATGAGAACAGGGATTATGTGCACACTAAGGAAGTCTTCTAATAATAATGTTTGTTAAAGTAAAAAAAGTATGTGCGTGCAGCCATAAATATGGGGCCAAACTAAAACCCAGACCAAAACTCTGGGGTCTATTTTGCATGAATGGAAAATTCAAGTTAATAGAGTGATTGACGCACTGCCTTTAGGTTCTATGTTGTTTAGCAAACGTTTTATTACTTGGTTATTTGTCATTATATGTGAACTGTTTTAAAAGGTTAAATGTTATTTGAATTCTAGTTTTCATTGAGGACTTTTTGTTTTGTTTTATTGTCCCTATGAATGGTAATAACCGTTCTGCGTATTTTATAAAACTTGAAAAGTCTGTTTTTGGTCAAACAGCAAGATTTCTTTAAACATTATTTTTCTTGCGTGTCCATGGAGTGCCTTGAAAAAAACAGACTACGCACCTGGCATTTATTACAACCTCAATAAGTAAAGTGGCAGACATTTTATTGCCATGTGGACATATGGAAATTTCTCAAACTTACACCCGATCCCCTTCCACTACTGGACTGCATGCCTGCCACTAACTTTGATGCTGAACTAACAAACACTATGCTGAAGCAATGGGGACATGAGCATATTGTTTTGCTCTGGGTATACGCAGTGAGGGAACAAAAATCTGCCTGGGAAACACTCCACCACCAGGATGATGCTACTGGTGTCAGTGCCCGGTTTATAAAAATGTAACAAAATAAAATAACAAAAAAAGTGGGGGAAAATGCTAAGGACTTTGCACTGTAAAGCAATTACTTTGGATGCTAAAATACGTTTGCAAATCTAGTAGTAGTTCTAGAATAAGATTGTGAAGTGCCATGCTTGTTTGTGGGTAAGTTTCTGCATGTAGAAAAGTCATTTACGTCATGGTCCGGACACTCGTGTTGGAGGGGAACTGCTAATTGATGTCCCGGCACCTACAGAAACCCTCCCCCTCTCTTTATCACTGTCTTCAGTTATAGTGTCTTCCCATTGCTCTGCACTTCAAACACTCTTATCTGCACACCGCACTGATCTCTATTATGATCTCTCCGTCACACGCACACACACACACACACACACACACACGCACGCACACACACACACCTACACACACACACGTTTACTTAGCTATCTAAATGGGGAAATTCCATGGACGTAATGGTTTTTATACTGTCCAAACAGTATATTCTCTCCCCTTACTCTAACCGCTAAACCTATCCATCACACAAAACTTTCTGCATTTTTACATAAAAAAAAAAAAAAAACACCTTTAATAACTTTATTTTTATACCAGATTTACTGTGAGGATGTCCCTAAAGGACCTTTTTTGGAGATTTTATCAGGTTTTGGTCACTTCTGTGTACAAATTTGCCCGGAAATTTTGGCTAAGTAGGTACACACACACACACACACACACTCACACATGCATGCACACACACACACACACACATACCTGACATGTATAGACTCTTGTGCATAAGAGCATAAAGCGTGAAATGCTTGCTGACAGGTTTCACCCATTTTAAGTATAGGGCTTTGCAAATGCATTGTCTCACAGAACAAAATGTAATTGCTATGCCAGAGAGAGAGGCGATGCCAACAGACAACAATGATACAGTTCTCAGAACTGAACGCTGGCATTCAGTTTTCTGATCGGTGCCAAAGGTCTTACAAAAAAAGTCATGTCTGACTCATAATATAATATCCATAGTAAAACATCTTTACAACGACAAATAGCCACTCAGACCCCACCAATACTGTACGAAGAATCGAAACCGAATGGAAGTACTAAGTGATGTTCCCTCAATCTCATTCTGCCACTCCTATTTGACCTTTGGCCTCTCCTACATATACCGTAATACCACTGCAATACCAGTACAGTGGCAGCCGCTATTAAGAGTC
This sequence comes from Tiaroga cobitis, assembly GCA_030578255.1. Classification (NCBI taxonomy): domain Eukaryota; kingdom Metazoa; phylum Chordata; class Actinopteri; order Cypriniformes; family Leuciscidae; genus Tiaroga; species Tiaroga cobitis. The sequence continues at coordinate 9,930,960 of CM060612.1, forward strand.
GATCACAATAGGTCAATGTCAACACACCCTCTAAAGCCTGAGAGGAAGCGGGACGTTAGGGGGCAAGGGGGAATTCACTTTCATTTCCAAATGCATTGCGGATACGATCACTCGGTTATTATGGGATTGAGGTGATCCAGAGGTCAGGGAAGTTGATAAGTTTTTCATCCAGAAAAGTCCATTACACATACGGGTATTAAAAGCCCATCTGTCATCGAGCCCCTCGCGATGGTGCAGATCTCATTTAATTCGTTTTATGTTTTTCGGGCCCCGTGGCAGAGAGTAATTCTCGCACCTTTCGCGAAAAGCTCTCTTTAGTATTTACTGTAATGCACCTAGCCGCAAGTACGTCTGGTTTGAATTAAGGCCATGCTACTTCTAACATGCTCCCCCATGGCCGTGCAGCGTGTGATCAAACCACCCATGTTTCTCGGCTCAAGAACTCGTGGGTAATGGGAACCAGAGTCATCGGGGATGTTTGGGCAGAGCCGGGACGCACAAACTGATGTTCCCCGGGATCTTCTAAGCAGGGGGCTGTTGACTGATGCATGCGTTCAGGAAGGAGAAACATGACAAAACATCCACACACTTGATCATTGTTCTCCGTCTCCAAGTGTCGGATTGTTTTGGGGAACTCATTAATCTTATTGCAACTCGCTTCATAGCGAACACCTGGAGATATTGAGCAACGTTTATGAACGCAACCCAAATGCAGAAAAAGTTCACTTGCGACTGCAGGAAACCTCGCCGTTTACTGCCAGAACTCAAGAAATATGCAACAGTAAGAGAGAGATATTGAGTCAGTGAACTGGCAAGCGCTGAAAATTCAATGCATTAAAATGCAAGAACTGTTCATGCAATGTATTTTTATCGATGCAATTCAACATGATTTTTGTCATTATTTTACTTCCATATTAATATGGCAGATACATGCACATTGCTGATATTTTTAGTTACAATGTACTTTTATGTACGATTTACTTTTATTTCATGTATATACTTTTGTTATTTTAGCTATCCCATGCCATGGATAACTAAATAAAAATGATTAAACAATGACTAAAGACACAATTTTCATAAAATGCTACCGTCTTAAGTTTTAGGCTTGGGAAATGTGATGAAATCCTTCGAAACAAGTTTTACGTGACAAGAATACAGCACCAGAAATCACACAGAACAAAATCATACTAATGTCAACTAAGGTACAGTACATGTAATAAATAAATGTGATGGCATTGAGCATGTCTCATTATTGTCATGTATTCAATAAAATCAATCTATTATTTCAATAAATTCAATATTCTCTGAACTTCAAATGCTCCATAAACATAAAGTTGATCATACATAAAATGCTTACATTTTGGATGCTGTCAGTATGCTTATAATGTACGTTCCAGTGTCTATTCAAACACACAGAAATGTATTTGTGCTAGAATCACACTTTATATACGAGTATCTGGGATTGCTAATGAAATTACGTGGGATAAAAAACTTTAAAAGAGCACCACACCAGCAGATTATTATCAACCTATCATTTTCGACACTAGAAAATGCCTGAAATCTTGAACATATATCTTGTGAGTTACACACATATGTTAAAGGCACTCTTTTGGCTCTCATAGTCAGGGATTAGCATGGAAACTATGGTTCATATCAATTGTAGAATGTCTGGCCTGTAAATCTCACTGGAGCGTGTTGTGACACAGAACTCCAACCCAAGAAAGGGTAAGATTCCTGCGAGAGAAGGTAATCCACACGTACCCCCACCCATACACACACTCACACACACCAGTCCCGTCGCTGCCAAGACGGCAATCAGACAACCGGCCCTGTTCTGTGCATCTTACAGGTGCTGGAAATGAGACTGACAGATAACGATCCATCAAACGCAAAAGATTAACTGCTCGCAGCTGATAGAAAACTATGAAATAATAAATCTGATATAAAACTGCCCTTAAGCAACGTTTGTCAGTGCACAAGCCCTGAATTGTTGCGGAAAACAACTTCAATTAAAGTTTCATGTCACTACAGTTTGTTTCACCTCTAAAGTTGCGGTCACATTTCAGGCCAAATGCAGCCATTTCAACTGGAATCCACTCAATTGTATGGAAGCTTACTGTAGATGACTTTTATACAAAAGTAAGTTTTTTTGAGAGTTTTTTCTCAGAATTCTGCATGTGCACTCAGGTCAGGTGTCTAAACATTTGGGGGGAAATAAAAGAATTGCAGGATGTTAACTCAGAATTTTGAGAAAAAACTCAGAATTGCGAAATGTGAACTCAGAAAAAAAACTTAGAAAAAAGTCAGAATTGTGAAAAGTTCGAAATCTGAGAAAAAAGTCAATGTGAGATGTGAAGACAGGATGCTGAGGGAAAAAGCCAGAATCGCAAAATATAAATCTGAGAAAAAGAAAGTCAATTGCTAAATGTAAACTCAGAATTCTGAGGAAAAAAGTCAGAATTGCGAAATGTAAATTTATAATTCTTTAAAAAAAAATCAGAATTGTGAAATGTCAACTCATAATTCTTAAAAAAAAATGTCAGAATTGCAAAATATAAACTCAGAATTATGAAGAAAAAAAAGTCAGAATTATGAGAAAAAAAGTCAGAATCGCTAGATGTATACTCCAGGAATTCCAGGGAAAAGTCAACAGCGTGAAATTTAAACAGAATTCTTAGGGGAAAAAAATCAGAATTGCGAAATGTAAATTTATAATTCTTTAAAAAAAATCAGAATTGCGAAATGTCAACTCATAATTCTTAAAAAAAAAATGTCAGAATTGCAAAATGTAAACTCAGAATTATGAAGAAAAAAAGTCAGAATTATGAGAAAAAAAGTCAGAATCGCTAGATGTATACTCCAGGAATTCCAGGGAAAAGTCAACAGCGTGAAATTTAAACAGAATTCTTAGGGGAAAAAAGTCAAAAATGCGAAATGTAAATAAGAATTCTGAGAGAAAAAAGGCAAAATTGTGAGATTTAAACTAAGAATTCTGAGAGAAAAAATCTGAATCGCGAAGTCAGGATTCTTAGGGGAAAAATGGGTAAATGTAACTCACAATTGCGAGAGAATTTTTTTTTTTACAAAAAGTCGCAATTACCATTTTTATATTTCTTTTTCGTGGCAGGAATAAAAATCCATACGATTGGGAATGGCATAAGGATGAAATGTTTTCAAAAGCAGATCAAGCAATGAGTTGAAGCGGATTCACAGTGTTGACCAACAGAGAGCAGCTCGTGTGAAAGTGACTTCTGTGTGAGCTGTGCTTCATACATCACTACACTATTAATGAGAGACAATGGACCTTTTTTGACCAATTTCGTTAAGAACGCTGAGGTCAAGTGGTGGAAAATGGGAACATTACCCTTGGCTGTGTGTGGTCATTGACAGACTGTAGGGAAAGACATCAGGCTCACTTTGGGCCATCATGGGCTTTGAGCGGTCAGACATCTCCGCTACGGTACCTTAGGGAAGGTGTAGCGTTCACAAACCACAGAACAAGGGTGTCTGGAGTTTCTCTTGGCTCCTATGATGAAATATAAACACGCAGGACGCCTGGCGTCACCAAGCAAGCACCTGGTATTTCAAAGTGGACCCTGGCTGTGACAGTCAACAGGCGGGCTGGACTGTATTGTATGGTCTCTCTCTCTCTCACTCTCTCTCTCTGTTTTAAAGCTCACCTGGAACCTTGTTTAGTCTAATTTCTGAGTAAAGTTCACGACTAGGTTACACAGACTGCCTGATTTGGTCTGAGGACAGACGCTGTCCCTGTTGTCTCAAACAGGACAGGCTTCTAATCAGAAGTGTCATGCTCTTTAATATTGAACGTTCCTGCAAGAAGTATGAATGTAAAAGTAAAACATAAAAAAAACAAAAACAAAAAAAAAACATTACCAATTCAAATATTTTGATCGAATTGGAATTTCAATACAAAAAGTTTTTTTTATTTTTTTAATGTTTTTTGAAATAAATGTATTATTGAATATTGTATTTTATTTTTTTAGAAATATTTCTATAAAATATATTTAGGGCCAGAGCACCGATGGTGTGAGGACCCTCTTGGAATTGCTCCGTTTATTATTATTTGTTATTGTATATAATAAATGTATGATTATCACTGGTAAATAAATGTTGCCTAAATCAATTTATTTTATCTTTAAAATAAAATAAAATAAAATAAATAAAACTGCAACCTTACAGAGCTAAGCGGTTTGGAGAATGGATGGTTGGATGGAACATAAATAAAAAAATAAAAAATAAAAAAAAACTTACATTTTTGGTGCATTAGATCCCGGCTTGTATAGTTATCTCAAAACTGACACGCATTCTGCCAAAGACATGTCCAGCAACTCAAGAAAGCCAATTACAAATTTGAGCTTGCAAAATTTTACTGTTAGATGGAAAGAGCAAACAGACGGCCTCAAATAAAATGCAATTTTTTGTCAAAATTGACTTCATCCTCCCCGAAGATTGGGCGTTCACTGGTATGATGTCAAATTATGGATTGAACGCTTCTGTGTTTGGATTTCCTCACTGTTGACATGCAGTAAATACTGGGTTTCTTTCAGCGCCACTCTGACACTTTCCACGCCCACCCACAGATAAACAAGCCGAGTCTCCGCTGTGACATTATACAACCCCTGCTATCTCTCTAAAGTTTGTCGTAAGAAGGTCTAAGTCAAATTGCATTTAACATTTGTATTTGCCAATTAAAAACCAGTCTAAGGAACACTAGGCAAATGTATACAGGCCTCATGTTGTACACGCCTTTATCTTAGTTGGAACTCATTTTTGTTTGCAATGTTTTGTTTTCTAATAGTCGCTGTCGGGATATGAAATAAAGTGTAGTTTGTATGCAAAAAAACATGACAGAAGGACAGAAGCCAGTTGCATTTCATCAATGAAAATGTTCATAAACACATTTTGTGGACAAAAACGCACTTCATAACCACCACTTTAGGAAAATACATATCTTATTTGAAGACTGAGAGTTTTGTGACACACTGGGGTTATTTTGTCCACAAAAGATGTATTCTGTATCCACAAAATGAAAAGTTAATTCACTCTTCAGTGCAATAAATGCAAGGAACTTGTGTGTTTTGAATTTTGTGCTACTTTACATGATCATTGCCGAAATTAAACTGCCTTTTTGTCTTTCAGTGTTATTACAGTTACCTTAAATCTAAAGTTTAGTGACAATTTTATTATATGTGTTGCCCATGTGATGCTTGTTTATATATATCATCTTTTTCTATGTCTTAATCTTTCTCAACTTGGTGTTGTTGTAATTGTGCTATATAAATAAAGTTGCTATTGCTAAAAATATTTAAAACACTTACATTATTTTGAAATAAAACAAAATTTAACTGAGATGAAACAAAATATAAAAAAACGTATTTATTTATCTTACATTATTTCTAATTTGTATTTATATTTTATTGATTAGTTTTATTTATTGCCAATATTTCTCATTTTTATTTAGTTTATTTTGAAGTACTAAAATCACTACAACTAAAACTGAAACAAAAATGTATAAAGACTAAATAGACATTTAAAAAGATCAATAAAATGACAAATAAACATCAAAGTCACTAAAACTTTAAAACTAAACTAAAATGATTAATTAGTATAATAGTATATTAATGATACTATCAATGAATTCATTCAGTCCACAACATTAGCCAGGTAACATAACATTTGCACGTAGTTAAATGCAAATATGAAACTAAACTGTTAAAATGACCATTTATTGAAGTATTCTTCTTCTTCTTCAAAAAAAAAAAACAACAACAAAGAATAAAAAATGATCTAGTACTAGTGACACCATATGAATTGTAAAAAGATAGTCCCACGCCATTGGCTGAGCCAGTGTTGCTATGCTGGACTGATTGGTGTGCTCAAACACACAAAACAATATTGATAGAGCCGCAGTGACAAAACATTCATCCTTTCACGGCAAAACAATATCAAGCAGGTGTAAGTTACACACAAAAATTACAGAAAACCCATTAACTACTTTAATTCTTTGAATTTAAATGGGTGAGAAAGTTTAGAAGTGTACGAGCTTGAGCAGTTTGGAGTTATCAAGGTCACTGGTCCTCCCTCACTGTGTCTAGATTCATTTGATCAAATTAGAAAAGGACAAACCCGTCCTCTGTGCTGGGGGCAAAGGTGTATCTGTATTAAAACACACCGCAAATTGAATTCACAGTTGATGAAACAAATAGATTTTTTCATATTGAGTGAACTCGAATGAAACGAGATGGCCAGCTCGGGGCAAGAATCTGTCCCGTCTTTTAACACTGTGCTCAGCGAGATAATTAATGAATGTTTAGAGCACGATCTTTGAAAGAGAAATGGTTTAAATCCTCTCACCCCCCGAGGGCCAGATCCTTACCTATTACACGCCAATAAGAAGCTATTTTACATCAGAATGAATCGCAGCGTTGGGCTGAAATGGCCCAGTAAAAATAAATATCTGAGCATTGGCCTGTTAAACTCTGAGATTTACTTAGAATCAAACAGCAGTCCACATTAAAGAGACCTTCAACCGTTTAGTCCCCGTTTTCAGGGGGACACATCTATTGAAATGTTTACAGTAATCGTTACACCCAAAGAAAGTTATTTTAAATAGGATATAAAGCCAATAATCTGTACTCATTACATTCGGATGAATAGAAATGCCCGCATTTTCCACCATTTTATAGATTAGATTTACCTGTAAACAACAAGTAAAAGCAAAATAAACAGTGCGTCGTTGCTTTTAACAGGCTCTTTCTGTGGGCGGCTCTCGCTCTCATCAAAAGTTTATCACATTGTAGGCTATAAATCTGTAAGTACATGCTTTTCCATCTCGGAAATGATGTCTGTTCATTAAGGTCTATTAATAAACCAACACGATCTCACACGTTGACCTCAAATCTAACTTTAAAATCAACAAGCTGCTCCGAGTCACCCAGAAAGCAGTTTGGCTCTTCACTAAGCGCCCTACGGCCTCTCTCCTGCCCTGCTCCGGATGTCATAGTTTTGAGTCCATGGCACGATGGGCACCAGTGCCCACAGATAAACCTCCGGGCTTCGCTCGCGGGAGGAACACCCACATGGCAAGCGCATTGACGCGTCTCCTGCTATTAGCCAGATGGAGGCCTCTGTTGGAATTTCACACCCTATTGACAGTGTTTTCTCGTCTGTTGGTACTGAAGTAGTACTGTAGTTCTAACTAACTGGAAACAGAGGTGTATAGTCATGTCTGATTCTGCTGTTCGAGTGGACGAACCTAAGTTTGGCAGAAGTAAAAAGCTAAATGTAGGCTTTGAATGAACTACACCATGACGGCATGACTTCACGTCACCACAATTGCGTGTATTTTTTTTTTTTATTTCAATGAAATGAATGTACTATATTTTAGTTCAATAATGTTTTTTATTTAATATTTAGTTTTTTTAGGGGATTTTATGGTGCTAAATTATATTTACGCTGTATTTATAATCCATGTATTCACTTTTTGAGCATAGACCTGAAAATCACATTTCCCACTTAAACTGTCATAAATCTTGAATGCATTGGAGCACAGACTGAAGTTTGATCTCTTTTCAAAGACGACACTTGGCAGATAATTGCTGGAGTGAAAAATGTTTAAAAAGTGAACTTAAAAGAAAGTGACAGAATTTTACGTTTATTGTTATGGACAAATGTGCAAAAATACTATTTAAACTTTTTATATGAAATACATATTTTCAAAAACATGTTTTCCTGTGAGAAGTTGTGTTTAGAATTTGAGCCTGATATCTCAAAAAATTAGCTTTCAGTAAGATTTAGTTTGGCCACAGAATCAAAAGATTTCATTAGATGAATTGATCTTCCATTCATTTCCAGTGCGGTCATTTTTGCCCGTGAGGAACACAAGTGAGGCTATTTTTTCAGGACCATTTAACCTGTTTGTGTGTGTGTGTGTGTTCACAAGTGCCAAAACCTTTACCTTTAAAAAAAAATTAAAAAAAATGTTTGGTCAAAAATGACCGAAGAGCACCGGAGGGTTTCTGAAACCTCTTTCAGTCTTTATTTTAAAATATCTCCCTGAAAGTATGAGTTAGAATAGTTTGAAAAGTCTTGATTGTAAACACATCGAGGCTGTGAAAGCGGACTAGTGAGTAGATGAGTTTACCAGTTCGATGTGATGACGATTAATGTCCTGACAACTTCTGTAGACTCATTTAGACACTTGTTAGCAACTGTTTTCAAGACAAGCTAAAGCTTTGAAAATCACAAGGGTGTATTACTGATGTATTTTACGTTTTAGGACTAAATGTGAGCTTGTGTGAACCACAGACCTGATTTCAGGCATTCTTCTTGACTTCAGGAGGGGTTTTGCTTACAACAACAAAAACTTTATTGAAAATGGTATAAATTGAGGATGTGCCCGAAGCCGAATACAGTGCTTGGAAAGGAATTGACACATTCTACGGAGCACCTAAAGGGATGTGGTGATGGAAAATAAAAAATGTCAATGCTTTTGCGTTCTCTCCAAATTGTATAGTTGGGTAATTAGCGCAGCGGCGCCAGGTGCGACGCAAGTGTTTTTTGCTAGTTTCAGCCCGACGCAGTTATCATTTTCACGTCCTTCGCCATGTTGTTTAAATAGCAAATGCATTTGTGGCCATTTGTGTGCCCATTTGTGCGCCCATGGGCTGCTGGTCTGAAAATGGCGCATTGTTGGCGCGTTGCTATTTTGAGGAAACTGAAATGAGCCATTGATCAACTGACACCTGGTCTAAAGTCACTGGCGCAGTATTTATTTTGTTATTTAAAGAGTGTGTTAGTAATATAAGCCTATAGGCGGGTCCACAACGCGTGTACTCTTTGTCCCGTAGATGACCAGCTTGCGTTTTAACATTGCACACAAGCAAATCCGTGTCCTCCCTAGAGAAGCGCTCGGTTTTTCCACTTGCAAATTCCTCCATGTAAATAGCGAATCCGCCATGGCGCGAGCGCAACTGGCTTTTAAAGGGAATGGGCGATGAGACTCTGATCGGTTTATTGCACGTTACACCCAAAACACACCCATTACTCATTAAGAGAATAGGGACAACCCTTTTAGACCATGTGCTGGGTGCACCGACCATTATTCCCGTCGTTAAACTAGCAATTCGGACGTGCCCTAAGTGCGCTTGCGCCATGCGCTTTAGACCATGCGCTTAGATCGTTAAAATAGGGCCCTATATGATTTGCGGGCATCAGGGAGCCACTATCAATATGCAGGGTTTTAAAATTGCTATGTACTTTCACTTTTCAATTCATGCATACTCTGTGAATAGGTAGGAGCTGTACTGACTAGGGCTGTCGCGATAACCGCAATATTGTAGTACCGCGCTTCTGACAAGTCAACCGCAGAGGATTGCACGTAACCGCAACAACCGCGATATTCATGTTTTTCATAAGGCTATACCCTTCTTGTTTTGAACTTCATGTCAAGGAAAGTGAACGAAATATTTGTCGTATCATCCTTTTAACGTTCACGTCACGGGAATTTCCCATAAATGCGCGTCAGCAGCAGCGCTGGTCAGCATCCCACAGCGCAAGGAAGCCGCGGGGAAATAAAATCAGCAAGTCACGCATTGAATCAATGCCATATTGGTCTCTAATTTAAGTGAAGCATCAGCTTCAGCGTTACCCATGCGACGCATTGCTGCTCAGCTGAGCCTTGAAAAGTGGAACTCAAAGTTAAAAATAATTAACACTTTGTTTCATTACATCTCTTTTAATGAATCAGCTTTTTTGAATGTGTTCGTTGAATGAACGGTTTAATGACTCACCCTGTTACTCACTCAAAGTCCGTTGTCATGACAATATGCGCGCTGAGTGAAAGCCTCGCAATGCGCGTATAGACGCGGTTTAGTTTCGGTTACTGAAAACGTCCTTGTTTTTGTCCACATCGTAAACTTTATTTATATAGAAACAAATACATATAAATGAAATAAATAAATGGCGGTAATACCTCATATAACGCTATTGAGCCACTCAACATTACCGCAAGGGAAATTCCGCGACAGCCCTAGTACATATTTTAAAAGATAATAATTTTTTTTCTAAGTGAAACCAACATTTGTACAAATAGTATAATTTTGAGAATGCGGTGCATGCGCTTTAAGCTACATTTTTAAAAGATTCTTCATTCTGGATACATTTATATGTCATTGGCCAATTAAAACACAATCTAATAAACAGCTACTTCCAAGCCTTCTAAGGTGGCGGACCAGGAGAGTGCATGTCTCAACCGTGACTGCGTGGGTGGCATGTGATGAGATGAAACTGGTGAAGGATATCTGAGTTAATTAGCTTAATCAGATCGGCTGGAGGGGGAGGGGCCGCTGGGTGCATTGGGTGTCCCGTCCTTCAGCTCTGAGATCATCAGATGCCCGTGGCGTTAATCCCCCAAATTGAAAGGTGCCCGCTCATAGGGGTTCAAATGGCACCCGCTTCCGATCCTCAGGACGAGACAGCAAAATTGAATTTTGGTGCCAAGACTCCCTACGCCTAGTGCTGATTGAATTTGCGCCCACAAATGTGATCTGGTGCAACTGGCAGGGTGAGCGAAAAAATGGCCAGTGATGCCGACTTCGCGTGCTATCAGAAATGTCCTACTTTCTGTAGATTTTTTTAGGTTTCCGATGCTTTGTTGTTGGAAAGAATAGGAATCACGAAGGACAGATACATTTTTAAGTCTATTTCTAGGGTAAATCTTACTAAAGCCGAAATGTATTAAACATATTTAGTCAACATCCAATGAATTTTGAATAAAATGTAGCACTCCATTTGGTGACAACCACAAAAATATCTAGATATCTGGAATTTTGGTCAAATAAATGCCGTTTACTATGTTTAAAAACAATGCAATATGCATAAAATGGTCATTTATATAAATATACTTGACTGTTACAGCTAGAGAAAACAATGTAGATGTTGAATGTAAAATGAAATAAACAGTAGCTCAGCAAAAGTTTTCTCCTCTGCCATGTTTAAAAAAAATATATATATATCTCAGAGTTTCCCAGTTGTAAATAGCGTGCGCTAGTACGATAGCATGTGAAGGCAGTATTTGGGTACGTCAACGATGTAGTAAAAATGGAAAAGTCTTCCTTTACGTTTTTCACTTACAGATGACTAAGTTGTCAAAACAATCCCTGTTCACACGGATCTGCGAAAATGTTTTCACGGATTTACATTTTTGTTGTTTACCGTAGTTTTATCGTTTTTAAAAACTTGGAAACTGGAAACGAAATAGAAAGCTAAAATCAGTCATTAGCTCGCTGAGGGATGGAGAGTTCGCTTACATGAGGATGTCAGCTTGAAGTTTACGTTGATATCTTTTTGATATTCGTCTTTTGAAATATACGTTTTGTGATTTTATTAGACAGAATGGAGGGTTTTGAAGTGAAACAAACTACAAAACATCTCAGAATCCATCAACTCCTTTGCTAATACTTAATGATATGTTGCTATTTACAGGTATAATACAAGGGATATAACAGGAAACAAAGTTATTTTAAAAAAAAAACATTTATTATTTGCAACATTTTGATGAGAGAACGGGGGAAATGAAGAAACACCTGGATTTTTTCAATTTACAGTAGTAAAACTTTAAAATAAAATAAAAATCCCTTAATGTAATATTTATAAAATAAATGTCCATCTTATATATTAAGGCATTTATGATTGGGGATATTAAAAATTAAATAGACATAATACATAATATTACATAATTTATTTAAATTTTAAATAGCCAAATCTCTTTGATATTCCGGTCTTTTTTCTGTATAGTTTGTTTCTGTTTTATCACCCGCCAGTTAAATATCGGTGTTTTTATTTTGTCTTGGTTTGTTTTTTTGTTTTTTTTCAATTGTATTAGATAATGAGATCAAAGCTGAACATGTCAGAAACAAAGAAATCAGCTATGAATTTATTTTCTTTTTTTTCTGTTATTGGGTGGAGAAACCTTCCAGCATAGAAGATCAGGTGGTCTTTTTTATCTCTCTCTCTCACACACACACAAACAAATGAAAATCTGGCCTAGTTCCAGACTAAACCTAATGTTATTCCCAGATACGAAGCAGTGTTTACTCTGATGGCCTACCATTGTGTCTGTAAGTAATAGTAGCCGCACCAAACACTTTTATTTACCACTGTGTGGTGGAATGATTTCCTGCATACGAGTCGACCTAATAAACACAATCTTTATGGTGCATATATGCAACAATCATAACAGTTAAAACTGATGTAATACTTTTGACTTAAATATGAGAAAATACACACAGTATTTTGATTAGACCTCCCTCAAGCTCACCTCGGGGTTTCGAATGCAATAAGACTTTGCATATTAAAACGCCTAATAATCCTTCTTCCTCAAAATATGATTCTCACAGACTGCATTTAAAGACGAAATTATGTTCTTGTCTTCAAGGCAACATTTACATATAATTCATACACATGCATCTATGTGCACACACACAGTATACAGTGTTTCCACTGAAAAAAAAAACGTTTAACTTAAATCTTTGAAGTACAATGAACTTTGGTGTGCAAGTCATTTCAACTTAAATGACATTAAATGACTTGTTGAATCTTGTTTAACATAAAGAGCATTGCTTACCTTATTTTGACGGGTTACAGCAATCTAAAAACATTTGTTGTCATAACTTATTGATCATATTTTTTTTTTTTACATTGTATATTCTTCAATTTACTTAGAGCCCCTTTAAAAACAAGAATATTTGCGAGTATACCAAACTTTCACACATACTTAAAATCAAACGAATGAGTTTTTGAATGAATTACACGAGTCGTTTTTGACAGACTTTTTGCTTCTTCTTTTTTTTTTTAGATTATACACATATTAGCTTGTAGGACTTGTAGCATTTGGTGCAGGGCTTTTTTCCATGCTCACGGGTCACTTTCCTCATCAAACTGAATTTTTATTCAGGCTATTATTTATAAAGCAAACAGCACAGGCGTGGTTTTAAATATACGTAAAACTGAAACAATGAAGCCGCTCGAGGATCCTTTTCTGATATTGCTGAGTCTTGAGAGGAAACGTGGGCCCTTAAATTGCGATGTAATTTATCTTGTTGAAAGACTGCCAATGCCTGCTCTGAAAACAATGCCTTCAATACTGTAAAAACCACAGCAGATGGGTTACAGAACGCAACTCGGATAAGTACTTTCCTCATAACCTTGACCTGGAAATGCAGCAAAAGTTCCGACATTATTTTAAAAACTCATTTGAATGCATACAAAGATTTCAATCTCTCGAAAAGCCCAGAATGTCTCTGACAAAGCTTCAAGTTTAGACGTGAAATGAGGTTAAATGAGCTCCGATATGAAAGTGTTGGAATTCTAGGTGATGTCATAAATAGAATGATTAGAAGTGTGTGCGATAGGCTCTTTTTTCCTGATAATTCATTCTGAAGAGAAGCAGAAATAGCTCTAATCACTCGAGGCCTCTGGTTTGAAGTGTTCTGCCTCTTCAAACTCTCCCACTTAATGCTTTTAGAAAAATATGAACTATTAATTGTGAATAATCAGCATGGCCTAATTACAACACATTTCCAACTTAATGCTGATTTCTCGCAGCACTTCCTCATATCATGTTTTCCTTCATTACTTCCTGAAATCGACCAGTCATCTTTTAGTATGAGAAGCGTACTGTTCAAAAGTTTGGGGTCGCTAAGATGTATTCAAATGTTTTATGAAAGCAGTCTCTTCAGCAAGGACACACTAAATGAAATATATTTTTTTGATCAATTTAATTGAATTTCGCAAGGATAACAGCATTTTTTTTTCCATAGTCTTAAATAATATTTTGTAACATTATGTCTTTACTGTCACGTTTGATATATTTAATGTATTGCCAAATAAAAATATGAATTTCTTTCTCACCCGCAAACTTTTAAAAGTTAGTCTACTTGAGTGTGTCAAAAACTTGTTTGAGGAAGACTTTATTATACATTTGCGTTTGATACGAGTTAAATGACTGTAGAAATTGTGAAAAATATGAACCCAGTGTATCTCACATAAGATGCTCATCAAAATATGAATGTTGATTCATTACACTGTAAAACATAGTGACATCTAGTGACTGGTCACATCTAATTTTTTCAAAGTGAAATTCTGCAAATTGATCAAATTAAATTTGCAGAATTTCACTTGGGCCAATTGAAAAATGTATATGCGACCAGTCACTAGAAACTTTTGAGTTTTAATTCAGATGTATCAATAACATGTTTATTACATATTTATTACAGTGTTTTTTTGCATTTGTCAGTTTAAATGTCAAAGCATCCAAACGTGTGATGAAAGAAAATACTTGACTAAAATACTTAAACGTTTATTTTTAAATTATTTAGTTATATACCCCTCATTTCTCAGAGAGAGAGGACTGCACATATGCATATCTCTTAATGCAAACCTTCTACTAATATACGGACAGCCTGTTTTTATACGTTTTCCAGAGTTTTCTGATGCGAGAAGACAGTTGTTCCTCGGCCCTCCTGACCGTCTTCCCTTGAGGTTCCTAAACACTGGACGAATCCTGAATGAGGACCCTTAGAGGTGTTCCCTATTTCACTTTGGACTATTTTGCACAGGATGTGATGGAGACCAACTGGCTTCTTTACAGCCCCTGACCGTGACTTCTTCCTTCATTAAGTCACCTCTTTAGGGATCCACACTCCTCTAGACTCCTGCCCTTGTAAAGCCGACCATTTGTCCCTGACAAATTGCCTCCGCCTCAGAGGAACGGCGCAGTAAAAGCCCTTCAGTCATCTCTCAGCAGCTCGATGTTGTCTCGTCATGTCCGGCTCTTCCTGTCAGGTTAATTACAGGGAGACACGCGCGCTCCACAAGGACGGTTCTTAGAAAATCAAATTATCCCAGAATTTTATCACTTGTTAATTTAATTATATAATTTCACATCCCTGTGGTTTCACTCGTTTCATTCTACTTTGCTTTGCAAAACTGTTGCTAGTGCTTATTTGTATTTGGACCACTGATGATATTTAATCTAACAGGCATAAATAAAAGAATATATATATACATATATTCTATCACAAACTATATATATATATATATATATATATATATATATATATATATATATATATATATATTGCATCCTTATATATATATATATAGAGAGAGTTTTTGTGATAGAATATATCAAATAAATTCTTTTTTTTTTTAAGCACAACAATAAAAAAAAGTGTATCTTTTTTATTATTATTTTAGATAAGTTCTCCCAAAAATGTCAAATGGTGCTCAAATTTGCTTAAGAAACCAAAGTCAAATATTTAAAATATGAACTCCTCAAATTTGAGGATTTTGTATGGATTTGAATGATATTTGTTATGCTATCCATGTTAGTTGTATGGTTAGTACAATTGGTATTGTGTGACAAAAATGCACTTTATTTATTTTTTATAATTATTTTAGGTAACGCATAAGTGGAAAAACTTAAATTCCTAATTGAAAAATAAATCCCCTAACCCTAAGCTCTGAGCAGATACATATATATATATATTTTTTTTTGTGAAGTTACATATCAAACACTAGTTGTGGTAAAGCTTTATGCCTTCTACTTACTACTGTTCAAATACTTTAGAAGATTTTGAAATTTTCTTGAAAAGAAGTCTCTTATGCTCACAAGCCTGGTTGAAAATATGATTATAATTAATTATTAACATATATATATATATATATATATATATATATATATATATATATATATATATATATATATATATATATATATATATATATAAAACATTTGTGCTTCTTCATATTTTATGGAAACCATGATACGTTTTATTTTTAAGGATTTTTGACGAAAAGAAAGTATAACAGCATTTATTTGAAAAACATTATAAATGTCTTTACTGATACTTCTGATCAGTTTAATGTGTCCTTGCTGAATGAAAGTAGTTGTCTCTTAGATGTGGAAGGGCTATAACAGGATACCATCATGTCTCGGTGAGCCAGTCAGCATGACCTCGGCCGTCTAGACATTCCCACGACGTAAGTGGGTGTGAGGTTTACAATATTGCTGTCTTTTCAAGTCATTAGCTGTCATTTTTCACTCTTTCAAGAAAGGAATGAGTGAAGCCCCCCATCGGCCATTTGCCCTCCAGAGTGAATCTGCATATCACAGTCTCAGATGAAAGGGCTTCCTGACAGCTGCTAACTGCACATCTACAGATCTCACACACCTCTCTCAAGTTTATCTGCCATTTTCTGTGTTCAGTTTCAAATCAGTAAGTGGTATAATTAATATAAGAGGGTAAATATGAAATATGTGGAAAACATGGTGATCTTTGTGACCATGCCAACACAATATCACCCAAAGAAAGAAAATAAGAAATTATGGTTACACTTTATTTTAAGGTGTCATTGTTACAGTGTAAGTATATATCTAAGTACTGAGTAATAATAATTTACTACATGTACCTAGGATTAGGTTTTGTTTTAGGGTTAGTCGCATGTAATAATGAATTATGTAATAAGGAAATAAACTGTTAAGGCAAGTACGTGTAACATGTGTAACAAGGACACTGTAAAATAAAGTGATATCAAATCTCTATTTGTTGCACTGGCTTTAATTTATGCATATTTAGATAATATATAATAGACTTACATTTTGTTTATTGTACAGTACAATATTTGTAGTTGGTTAGACTTTATTAAGGTGTCCGTGTTAAAGTGTAATTATAGATTTAAGTGCTGAGTAATATTAATTAACTACATGTACTTACTACAGGGTTATAGAGTTAGCAATAGGATTTGGTTTAGGGTAAGTTGCATGTAATTTTGCATAATTTATAGTTATTACTACAGTAACTACATATAACATCTGGACTGTAAAATATTGTATTATAGTAATTATTGAATGTTTTCATTTAAAATGTTTTACAGTAAAGTTCGTAAGGAATGTGATTATTATTGGCTGCATTGACAATTCAGCACATTATTTATAATGAAAGTTCATTGTAGCTCAGATAACTGTTTTTGAAGAGCAGCGTTTGAGTTCAAACTGAGATCTCTGACTGTTGATTGCAGACTTCAGTGGGGTTTTTTTGGACAATTTAACAATATTAGAAATCGCTGAGATCCATTTGAAATCACACCTTAACATTAAATGAATGCTATATGTAATGTTTCTTTTCTATACGACAATCAGGTTATTTGGGTATTAAAAACAATACTTTGTTTCTTCTTTAAGGGGCCTTCTTTCATTTAGCACGCTGATAAACAGTGTTACTCTGCTGTCTGTACTCACACACTCTTGTCCTGAAGTGTTACTGGTGTCTAGCAACAGGAAGTGAGGGAGACGGTGGCCTCGAAAGGACACGAGGCACCAGGATGTGACCCTTCCTTATCTAGCAGAGGTAATGCTGTCTGATTGCCATCAGAGGAGTGAATATAGAAAGTATGCCTCTGAAAGTATATGTGTGTGTGTGTGTGTGTGTGTGTGTGTGTGCATGTGTGCGTGCGTGTGTGCATGTGTGTGTGTGTGTGTCTGGTGAGAGGGAGTGAATTCACACCATCCCTTGAAGTGTCAATGAGTTTCACAGCTCACCCATCAAAGCAGATCTGCACACCTGTAAAAAAAAAAGAATTTGCTCTGTTTGCATAATTTGGCAAGGTGAAATTATAAATTAAATCCTTGACCAACAGTTTCTGTTTATGTGATCCAAATGAAGGAGATGACAGACATTGTTATTGTATATGATATAGTACGGGGGAATCATCACACTACTTTCTCCAGTGAATTTTTCTGTTGCCCAATAAGAAAAATGTAAAACAAAAAGCCACCTGCCCAAAGCTATTTAATAGGCAAAATGTAAATAAAAAGCAAATATGGGAGCACACAAAATATCAAACCATTGTTTCAGCTAACATAAATTGTAAATAATGAGTTAAAATGAATATAAATGAAACATATGTGACCACTTGTCCTGAGTAAACCATTTTTTGATAAAATATATGGCTATGTATGTATTAAAATATATAATAATTAATGTATGCTAGCCTACTGTGGATTTGTTACTGTAAATTAAAAATATGTTTTTATGAAGCAGTTTTTATTCTGAGGTTTTATTCAGAAAATAACCTTATTTAATTTGTTAAAACTAACAGCTCTCGTTTGATCGGAATCACTGACAGAATGAACAAAATTATAATAATGAGCAATAAAGCATTACTTGAAATTCAGTTTGGTAGAAGGAATTAGGGTCAAGTCTTTTTATAATAGAGCCGAACTGGAGGACGCTGGTTAATAAAAAGAAACAGAACGCATGATAGAACAGATACAATTAAGTGTGGGATGGACTAATGAACCACATCTCCTGCGGTGAAGCTATTTGAAATGTTCACACTCTCACAGTCATCTATCAGCGCTGGTTTTGGAGGCCTTCCATACTTGCCATGTGCCTGCCGCTGTTGAGGCTTCTGGATAATTCAAAGTGAGGGATATTATTATTTAATCAAGTATCAGGAAATCAGCCCTTGTTAACACAGTGAGCTGTCGGGAGAGAAGAACAGCAGAACTAGAACAGCAATAATCGTTAAAACTGGGAGGAAAAAAAGAAAGACTTACAGTTATGTGCTATTTGTAATTTTCTTGCAGAGAATTACATCATGAAGGTCTGATTTTGTTGAGATATAGATTTTGCAAGTGTATGTTTGCGAATGTAAATGTGTAAGAAAGTTGAACTGAAAGCAAAAAACACAAAAAAAGAATGATCAGAATTTAAATCATCGTTCAAATCTGTGGCGGGAACTATGACTGTCCTGGGATGCGTTTCCCAAAAGCATTGTAAGCCTAAATTGATCATGGAACAATTGCCACCAATAGTCTCTACGATCAACTTTTTGGAAACGCAGCCCTGTACGACAGCTAGCATTTCAAACTCCAGTCCAGTAGGTGGCATAAATGCATCATTTCGGTTGGCTTGCCAAACCGCATTAATACAATAGCTCCGTTTAGATCCAATTTTTGATGCCCTTCCCTGCCTAAATTCCCTCCGTCTCATTCACTCAGATGTACGCCATTGCTTACGTTGCGCGAGCTCCTACTACTGGCGATACCCTTTCAATATGTTTTAATGAAACGCCCTACGTTTTTAGGGAACACCCTCAAATTTGCTATAGAGGGCTACTTGTTTTTAGCTGCAATCAAACACACCTGAGCAAGCTAATCAAGGTCTTCAGGATCCCATGAAAATCACAGGTAGGGGAGTTTGATCAGGCTTTGAGCTAAACTCTGCAGGGCAGTGGCCCTCCAGGACCAGATTTGAGGGCCCTGTCCCAAACGCCACCCTAAACTTTTGCAGCCGACATATGAGTCGGCACTGTCGTGACGTAACACGGCTTTGACTGTGGGGACGAAGTCTGCTGAGGAGCTTGCACCAGTGTAGGCTCGGCAGTAGTGCACATCGAGGGCGCAGATCGACCGCAAAGGGGGGCACTCGCAAACACCCTTCTGAAACCTAAAATGACAAATGGGACACCCTACGGTCTCATGGACTTAATGGACATGCGCACACGGCAGCCATTGTAAGTCCATAAAACCGAAAGAAGCTGAAGTGTGCTATTTAGGATAGGTCTGAGGATCCCTGCCCTAAGCCCTTGATCACTGGAATCTGATATGGAGCTGATCTATTATTCACAGATTTGTCCTTTTTTACGCACCATTATATAGGCCTGTGCATATGCTTGGGCTGTTGGAGCAAATTAAACAAACAAAAATGATAATCCAATAAACTATAACTGTACTAAAAACAGTCAGCTTAAAGTAGCTACAAGTATTATGCGGTTAAATGTCAAAATAACTCCAATGTCAAACACTAGAGTTGGTGCATTGTGGTCTATGGATATGCCTGAAGTGTACATATTGAGTAGACTCACTCCCTCTGTCAAAATCGAGGGGTCGAGGGTCCGTCAAAATAGGTTTCCTTCGCCCACTTGAAGAAATTGAACGCACTTCAAAATGGTGGTGAGGATTCCCCTGAGGGGAAGTGCTTAGGGAAGCTCACAAGTATATGACTAAAAGTGGAATTAAACATAGCCAAGAAGAAGAAGAAGAAGAAGAAATTAGAAGAAGAAGAAATGCGTATTTCTGCCATCTATTGGACTCAAGTGTAAATCACTTGATGCAGATAAGAGACTAATAGCAGTAGCCAACATTTTAGTCTTATCGTTGCTTATCACCAAAAGTGCTTGTAAAATTATTAGTGATGCTCATGGACATTTTTGCAAAAACTTTTATGTGATTTATTAAGCGTTAAAGTGTGTTAAGATGTATTGCCAATTCATTCACCCAACTTGATATTCATTCAATTATCTTGTTTTTGTAGTCCACAGAATAAAGAAAGTCATAGAGGTTTGAATCAAGATGAGGGTTAGTAAATGATGACAGAATTTCAATTTTCCATTGAGCTGTACCTTTTATAGTGTATTGTTTTCCATACTATTCATTGTTCTACTGGTAAACAAACGTATCACTGTCGTTTCACCTTTATTCAGCACTTTAATAGTATGTTAGTTTGAGGAAAATCATATTGGCAGTGTACATTCTGCAGGTAAATCCATTTGTTACTCTACTAATATTTATTTTTGTCAAAAATAACTTCAACCAAACAGGTTGGCATGTATGTTTCTTGTTTACCGCCACAATATGCTTAAATGTGGATATTGTCTAAGCATTGCAATTTTGGCAGCAACTCCAAAGAAAGGAAGGCCAAACATGACCCTCCAAGATGTACTATTTCACATAAACGGCTTAGTGTACTGCCCTGAAACAAAAAATGACACATCATTATTCTTGTCCACCTGCAGAAGAAACATTGACCCTCTTGGAAATGGACTTGACCCCTCTGACCCCTTAAAGATCTTGCAATCACAAGGCTCAGCTTGACCCCAAGAGCCCAGTCAGACAGAAGCGGTGTCAGGAGGGTCACATCAGCGATCTGCTATATGAAAAGCCTGCTTAACCTCAAGACCGAATCCACGGAGAGAAACCAAGCAAGAGTAAGGGTTTCAGACTGGTCCTCCACTGACTTCGATTAGGAGAAAACGAGGAATACTGGCCATATGTGCTTGTGGTGGGCGAGGAATGCCACCCATTTTGTTTTTAGAACAAGGAGGTGGAGGAAAAGAGATCATGTTAAAAAGGTTTTGTAGGATGCCAGCTCCAAAGGAGACACGTCATGGTTTCA
Source organism: Tiaroga cobitis (assembly GCA_030578255.1). NCBI lineage: Eukaryota > Metazoa > Chordata > Actinopteri > Cypriniformes > Leuciscidae > Tiaroga > Tiaroga cobitis. The sequence goes on from CM060612.1 coordinate 9,952,223, forward strand.
TGGAGTTATTTTTAATGCTGATTATCTGGGCATGCAGAACAGACCCTGGTTATTATGTGATCAATGCCCCTTACAAAAACGTCTGTGAGACACATGTATCTATGTTTGCATCCAAAGACTGCAAGTATTCAGATACACCCGGTGAACAATCCAGATCTCAGCAGCTTTCATCGCTTAAAATGAATCTGACATGCATTAAGTCAAACCAAAGTATAGATTTTGGCTCTCTTGAATGAAGGTATTCATTGCATTCAAAGCGGACTGCTTCCACTTCCCCTGATTGGCTTCACCCGAGTACCTCACACATGTCGATCAGTCATTGGGTCACTGCCTACAAATTATTACATATTGGTCATAGTATACAGAAGATTTCTCTGAGCAATGATATAGTTGTCATATTAATCAGTAGCCCTATGTCGTAAGACATTGTGGCCAAATCCACCCGTGGAACCTGCAGGGGGCAGTCTAATGGGAATATATGTTTTGTAGTTTATGGCGGAACCATGAAGTTCACATTAGGCAAATAGCACATAACTTAAATGTAATTCACGGAAGGACAATGACATTGAATGGTCATTGGTTCCACAGCACTACGTTTTCGATTTTTTAATGTTCAATCCTAACATGCTAGTTCAGCATTTAAAACTATACTAGACTATACATTGATACTAGACATACACACTATACATGCATATACATGTACTTTACAAAACTATACATGCATACTAGACTATACATTTAAAACTAAACTATACTAGACACTGTTCAAAAGCAATTCATTTTTGTTTTTTTATCCAAATCATAGGTGGCTTTTTAAAAAAAAACAAGAATTTGTACATTGCTAATTGTCTAAAGGTTTAGTTTTGATATACACTGTAAAAAAAAAGTTGCTGCCTTAAATTTTTATTTATTTTTTAAGTACAATCAACTTGGATGTTTAAGTCATTTCAACTTAAATGACATTAAACTGACTCAAACTAAGTTGAATCTTGCATAACCTACAAAACAAAATCAGATAAAATAAAATTGCTTACCATATTAAAGTTAAAGCAATGTAAAAACACATGTTGTCATAACTTGATCATAATTTTTTTACAGTGTAGTTTTAAAATATATTTTCAAAATCGGTGCTCTGGTTCTGCCTTACGTCACTGTGCAAATTCTTCTTTAACTATTCAAAGGTCCAACCCCAGTGGAGAAATACCATTCCATTACAGAATAAAGCTCAGACCCAACGGGATTTCAAGAAACTCTGACAAGATGAGAGAAGACAGTCCATATCTCTGTGATGTCATAGAAATCAATCAGCCTCCACCACAGCTTTCTTTAAATTGAGAGAGTTCTGTTTTCTGAGAAATCAGGTTTAGTAACATAAAACCCTTATTCTTCATCTCTGTAACTCTAGAATGACCTTTTCTTTGGCCATCTAAGATCAAACTGTCAAGCAAGTAAATAAGTACAGTGAGAAAGCCTCTTTGTGTGATCTTCCGCTGTCAGTGAGGAGATTGCTCTTCTTTATAGCGTTCGATGGCCATGGATCAATCAAAATCTCTGCTCCTCACTGAGTTTTCCCCAAGAACAGATTGAGGACACATTGAGTCCCACTTCAGCTGATCTGAGCCTGGCTGTCAGATGCGCCCATTGAGTGGCACTTTTTGAAGTTGGATTAAATGTTTAAACATGCATATGTTTAGAAAGGCAAATAAATGCTGAAGAAGGCGAATGAGAGAGAGAGAGAGGGAGAGACAGTAAGATGTTCTTGTAAGTTTACCAAGTGTGGGAGCAGGAAAAGAGAAAGGAGGGAGAGAATGGAGAGTTAATTCCCCAAGAGGGATCCTGCTCAGGCATTAATCTTCACCGTTTGACAGCTCTGAAAGTTTTTTAGAGAAGCACTGTTTCCTTGAGCCATTATAATGCTTCACTCAAGCAAAACCCCCTTATAGACGGGTGGGGTGGTCCCTAAGGGAGGACTCCTGTTTGATTCTGCACACCGCTGCCTCATGGAGGCCAATGGTGGAGGGGTAGGAAAGAACAGGAAGCTACGGACACGCTCACCATGTCCGCTTCACACTACTCGTCCCTTGTCTGATCGACTCTGAACGTAAATGATAAGCAATGTACACATCCCTGAACATCCTGTGGAATTTCTTTAAACTTTCAGGAAGAACATTACTCATGTCCAAGAGTACAGATTGATCAAAGCATGCTATTCATGTTATATACTGTATATTAGAAAATTAGGGCTTCATTCTAGTTAGCGAATTGACACCTCAACAAATATTTTTGAGTGCTATTACTGTTCACTGTGATCAGACTTAATTCTTTTTTGGCAGCCTGATGAGAAAACAGGAGAACAAAAAGCTCATTGAATTACTATTTTCTTCTGTATGAGCATTGAGTTACATTTTATTTTAAAGTGACGTATTTACATTGTATTTACTCAAATAAGTACTGAGTAATGATAATTAACTACTTGTACCTACGATAGAGTTATGGTTAAGGTTAGAGTTTGTTTTAGCGTTTGTTGTAATTTTGCATAATTTACTGTTTTATGCAAACTATAGTTACTGTTACTATAGTAAGTGCATGTAGTAACGTGTAACTTCGTCACCTTAAAATAAAGAGTTACCCAGCATTGTTACCATGTAATCTTATTTTAAATTCTGCTGAAAGGTAATTCTTTCAGTAACACTTTAATTTTCAATGGTCCACATTATACATTCTACTAGCTATGAGTAACTTTGCAACTATAAGTCAACTCATAGTCATTGGAGTATTACTGCCTGCTTAATATCTGCTAACACTCTACTTTGATGCTCCTCAACAGACATTTTACTGACTATAAGTTACCTTGCAACTACGTCAACTTCTTCTACTAACAGGAACCCCAACAGTCTACTAATACGCTAATGAGAGTTAGTTGACATGTACTGTAGTTGCAAAGTTGCTTTTAGTAAGTAGAATGTCTACAGTGGACCATCGAAATAAAGTGTAACCATTCTTTCTTGCAAATTCAACATCTAGCGGTTAAACACTCTCACTATATATTTGCATAAAGGGGACATATCAATTACTCTTGCAGTAATGTCATTGATGGTAAATGGTGGTCAACAGGAAGTTAAAAGTGAGAACTTGACCCAGAGGGAATAGGAGTTCCTGTGCTTCCTGCAGAAGGGCAAAATATCCCCCTCTCTGGCACGGACTCTCAAATGCACCTCATACACACAGCTCATTGTCTGTCTGGTTCTGCTGCAATGCTCTGACAGGGCTGCCAAGGGACTGTGCTTGCTGTCACTGGATGTCCTTCAAAGAGAAACAGCCCAGATCCTCTGTGTCTGGCAAAGAATTAAAATTCAGCCCAGTCACAAGCAAGGGTCAAGGCCACTGACCACCCTGACCACTGCAAAATAAGCCAACAAATTAGTTTATTAACCTGGAGCAGTCCAAGGACAGTTACTGTCTGCAAACAAAAGTAATAGAACAGAAAATGTATGATAAGCACGGAGTCTTCGTTTGCTACGCAAGCATGAACATACCTATATGGAAAACTAGCACCAGTTGTAGTCAAGGTCTCCTTCTTGTTTGCAGTGCTGATGCTTTCAAATCAACAGCTTTGTGTGGTCGGCACTGGTGGTTGAACGCTTGGAAACGTGCTGAGTAGTCTCACCTTGATGACTGCTCAGTTTAAACCCTTGGTTAATTACCCTCCAGTTCTTTCCTGTTTTGCAAGGAAAAATGGGCCAAGTTTCCACTCTTCGGTTCCACTTGTTTGAAGTGGACCCCTCTCCAGTTCCCCTTTTCTTTAGTTCATCCACATTCAAGCACTGCCTAGTCTCTTAAATAACACAGCCCATTCCCATTGTTCCCTTGTGGGGCACCTTTGACCACATTGTGAGGGCCTATAAAGGATGCACACTGGAATGTGCCCACACTGGAGTTTCAACCTAACAGGGAAAGCGTTTGTTTAATTGCCTGTAATTATCTTCAAATTGGAAGAGGGTGAGGGAACACCGCATGTGTGCTCAGCTTGCCGTGGCTCGTTACATCCGAGAGTCCGTTGAGCAAATCCGAGCAGCATGGGAGATGCGTAGCTAAACCAACACAGAACTGTGGCATCAAGCCACTGGGAAACGAATGTGCCTGTTCGAAACTAGAACACATATTGTTGTCCTCTACATGGCCATGGATGCATGCCAGAGCAAATTCCAAATTTTTATTTTTTCATTCTCTCTTTGGCTTTGAACTGAGCAGTAAGTGGCAGTTGGATTTTCATGGGATTTGATAGATGTACTTGTATAACAAACAAATTGTTGGGACATAGGTCCATGTGAAAGGCATTAACGAAACCAAAGGCATGGATCATCCATGGGTCATACTGCTGAAATGCCCCACCATGAAAAGATTAGGATCTAAGACACCGATGCATACTTGCTTTCTGCACCAATGCCAGACCTTTCATGACAAATGGAATAAGCACAATAAAACCTTGAAATGGGCATATTGGCTTGGTTCTGTCCACCCAATCCATTGAAACACCGTCCATCATCATCAAAAGTGTATTAATAGACAGGACACCGCGATTGGATGCAGTGGTGATGATGGATTGGTCCAACAGCCATGCTTGGGATGCATTTCCAGAGACTCCAATGCCAGACGCCATCATAGACAGATGAAAGTGTTGGCCTGGCCTGACCCAGAGATCCTGTCTGTGGGATGAGCATGGTGCAACCCAAGCCTGATTGAATGATTGAATGAAATTGCCCCCCTAAACAAGGTCATTCCTCTTGGTCTGGCTGTTCAGACCCCATTAAAAGGCAAAATGATACATAACCCAAATAATTTGTTTTGAAGGTTCAGCTGAGTGGTCACTTATTCCTTTTTTTTTTTTGTATTTGATCCCACTGTTGTCAGATTTGTGTCATGCCTGGCATCAAAAAGACATCTGGGTAGCAATAGGAAAAAGGTAGATCCTTTCTCTGTCTCTCAACACTGGCCAATTGAAGTGCTGATAAAACCATTTTGCATGGGCACAGGCAGTAGAGGACATAAAGGACACTACAGTCTCGCATGTTTATGTGAGTAATGGCTAAGCTTGGGTGGTATAATGTTAACAAGAATTCCCCTTCTTTGTATTCCCAGAAATAATTATATTAATGATTTTGTCCCATTATCACCCTTTATGGCAGCTAAGACAATCAGTCAATTTATAACAGAGACGTAAAAATTAATAACAAACGAACATAAAAGAAATCCAATTTCAATAGAAACAAAGGGCACTTGGCATTTATGTGCACCTGGTCTTGATAGTGCTACATATAATGGGTTTTAATGCATACATTTTTTTGTGAGAAAAGTATTTCTTTGATGTAGTTAATTCAAATAACTTGGGGCTATGTCAAAACTTGTTTTGCTATTCATTATAGTTTGATTTTTTTTTATTCAGACAATTAATAGTGAGTTAAAAATATGTAGAAGACCAAGGGGGTGTGAAAAAACATGTTTTTACTTATTAACTTATCTAACATTGATCTCAATCTAAGGTTGAATTTGAAACATGTAGATGCATTTGTTGTTCTTAAGACTTTTTTATAACTTCACAAAAGGCGAAGGAATCTCAAATCCTCTTCTGATGTGGAACATGTGGACTTTTCATTACAGCTCTAATTCAAATAAGCGTTAATGATAGCATGACAGGGATGATTGGTTCAGGGGGAAAGTCTACGGGTGGGTCCCTGCAACCTGCAAAATTTCCTTCATGTAAAAAAAATCATATGAAACTAGTAGTTCCAGCTCTAAAATCTGACTGGATGAGCCATATTCAAAGCCTTTGTAAAACAGTTGATTAAAGCACACTTGTGACCTTGCATAATCTGAATCAGGTTTTCAATATCAAATTTATGAACTATTTGTGTATTTATTGTTTGATAACACTGATTCCTATATAGAGCAACAATACTTTGGGCGACCCGAGTTTGAGTCCTGACTCCTGGGCTATATCCTAAATCGCCCTCTATACCCTCATTTACTATTCCCTACATTACTCCACTAATAAAGTCCTCTGAATGAATGTAAACGGGTAAGCGAATTCAGACACTGAGCATGTGGACACTATCTTCTAGCCGTAGACTGTACATCGCTTGCACTTGTTATTGAGGTACATTATGGGACTGAATGAGTGCACTCATAAGGTCGGACACCACTACAAATGGCTGTCCCCTCAAATTGTGCACTATAGGGAGCGATTTTTGTAACACGTCAGGGGCCTTATTTATAAAGACGTGTATGTAATTATCCTAAATTCAAAGTCCGAAATGTTATTATGAACGATTTATGATAAGTCTGAACGCACAAACGTTTTGCTAAATGCAAATAGATCACAGTTCATCTTAAATTCAAGCGCTAAATGTAAAAGTGCATCATCTCCACCAACAAAACAGCCACAAAAATCTCTTTATGTTTCATAAGAAGCATACCACTCATCAATGAGCAAGCAAATCCAAGCGGGCTCTCGGAAAACATATATTATTATTATTATCAGGAAATCATTCACATGAATGAACTAATTTCAGTTGTGTAATTTGCTCGTTTGCACATATAATTATATAAATTCGTATTGTGATTGCTTATTAATCTTTACATTATCATTCACAATGATGAATTAATTGAATAACAGGTATTTTTAGCACAAAAAAAGTTTGTATTCATGCTCTTCAGATAATTTACACATAAGATTTTTTTTTTTAATTATTGTGTCAGTTTCTGCTTTTATAAAGCATGATTTGTTCCTTTCTTCCCTCACCTCCTGACATAGGATCAAATCCACGGTATGAGTTCATGCATCACATGGAATTTGTATCATGAATCAGGAGATTTGAAGCACTTAGGTATATATTTTACCCGACAGCACCCCATAGCCACACCATGACCTCTCATGGTGTATTGTTTTGTTTTCTTTCAAAATATAAAAGAGAGTCGTTTTGCAAACAATGCAGTTTGTTGAGTCTGCAGTTTGTGACTTATAACACTATCCGCTCTTATATGTATGATTAGTGATACAAATAGGCTGGAATTCTCCCTCACCTAGACCCAACAACTTTTGAACTGACATATAAACAGAAGGGGGATGGGAAGATGTAATACGCTTAGTGAAGAGGGGGTATACATGCCATATGATCTTCCTTTCCAGGTGTGTGTGTGTGTGTGTGTGTGTGTGTGTGTGTTCTGGTGGTCTAGTGCACTGAGGAATGTCACACTTGCTGGCACTTGACGCCACTGACCTGTCACTATGACGAATGGTGTGACACAGACCCCCATGGTCCCAAAGCGCACAGACCCCTGGAGCAAACATAAAACCATCCCTCACTCGAGATCTTTATTAAGATTTTATTTTAAGCCTTCCCACCATGTCACATCATAGTTTATGTATATGTCCTGCATAATTCATACCCACCCCTTTTTGCGATGGTCAGCATTACACAAACACATAGTTTGATGGCATGATGCAAAATGGGAATTGAAAATAAATATATAAAGTCAATTTCTGCATTAACGGAATTAATCGGAACGTTTCTTTTAGACCGAGGTTGTGTTTCTCAGGAACTGATTGGTTTCACTTTCTGACTGGTGTTAATTTATGTTAACTGCGCAGAGTTACACTCGAATTGCAATCAATGGAGCCACGGCTGTAAGCCAGAGATTGACCAGTATTGAAAATCTTTTTCACTTGCCTAGCTTCATCGGGCGACCCGCGTTATGCAGATATATCTGAATCAAAGCCTTTCACCCTGCAATTTTTCATTCTCACTCTCAATACAAATGCATTTGCTGCTTTGTGCAATGTATGGATCCAGTAAAAGTGTGATGCAATGAATTTGGCTTTGGTGTTCGGTTTTCATGGTGCTGTTTCATTCATATTTTCCACAGGCAATTTATTCTGGAATTTGAATTTCTCTCAGCAAAAAAAAAAAAGCAAACCCACTGGGCACACCGCAATTTACCTCACTCCCAAAGGAGTAAGACACAAAAACACACACACTCTCTCTCTCTTTCTCTTCACATGCACATTCACACACTAAATACCAAACTTTTGGGGAAGAATTTATTTTCCCTTCGCTAAATCTTCTAGTAATCACACGCATATATCAGTTTAAGCTTTCTGTGTCACCGCTGAAGACATGCAGTGGAATATTTCTATGCAAAACGCAAGGCAGTAATTTAAAATGTTGAGAGGGTTTTGTAAACGACATTAACTTGACAGTCATGATGACACTTTCTCCTGTTGTTTTAATTGAAATCCCAGCAACTAGCATGGAAGTCTTGCTGAATTCTGCACAGTATACACGGTATAACGACTATCTTTTACAGAATACAGACAAATCTTGGAAATAAAAGTATAAAAAAAATTATATTAAATTGAAATATTTTGTACATTTGTATTCAAAATGTGTGTAGATATTTGCAAGTCTGATCATATAATGTGTCAAGAAAGAGACTAAAACTGAACTTGCGATAGTCTTTTCTTTCCTATAGTGAAAGGGCTTCTTGAACAAGAACAAATGTGCTTGATTTTGTCTGTGGGGAATGATTGGATGGTTGTGGTTTGCTATTGGTGAATCTCATGTGATTGAAGGGTTTCCCCTTCCTCGTCATCAGAGAAGAGAAGAGATGTTGAAGAAAGTTGTGGTTAATATTACTGTAAATCCATTTGTCACATTGGAAATGGAAGATCAGGTTAAGCACATTGTGAGAGACAATATTCTGCACAGTATTCTACAGTATTCTGTGTGACAAAAGATGTAATTTACTAAGGTTTCTCTGATATTTGCATTAAATTCATGCTTTAACAGATCAAAACCTATTATTAAGAAAGCTGCATCTGGCTTTTCAACATTTAAAGTGGCCAGTCATGCACATTTAAACACCTAACACTCATTTGGTTATAAAGTGGGCACGATTCGTTCTGTGGTGGTTCACTTCCCTTCAGTCCCAATAATCCACAATCATGCAGTTGTTTTACTGTCCCACACTGTTTTTTTTTTTTTCCTGTTTTTTTCTTTTTCTTTTTGGGGACGCTGCTTTGATCTCTGTGGTGCTCTCGGGGTTTAATTGCCCCTTTATTTGTGGAAGCAATGGACCCTGATAGTACAGAAGATAAGAAAGGCTCAGCTGCATAAAAACAGTTGGCTACTATTAGGACTGGTCCAAGTGTTCCCCATGGGTTTTCTGTCGACTCCAGCCTACAGTCGCTAAACAGCCGTTGTTCCCTGCTGCTCAGTGCAGCATCCGCACTGAACATTTAATTACCGTCTGTACTGAACACCTACTAATAAAGAGCCCCATTTAATATCTTTAATGTCTGATGAAAGTTTGATGTTTATTTATGCATTTAACCTACATTTTATTAGGTAAGATATTTATTTATTTAAGAATAAAGTCGAATCTGGATATCTAATCAAACTGTAAAATGAATACAATGTTTTAATCCCCATCTCCTTTTTGAGATATAATATTTACATTTGATAAGTTTATGTTGCTTAATCACTGACAGCGAGAGGAAAATTGTAGCTGTTCACGTAAAACGAAGGTTTTAAAGTCAACATGAAATCAAACCGGACAGTTCTTGTTTTTTATAAAATATTGCGTATATTCTATATTTATATATTCTAAATGAGTATATTCTAAATGAGTATATTCTAAATGAGTATATTCTAAATGATTTATCATTTATCATGTGTCTCATAATCTTTAATCAGAATAACTTCCCCTCCCATTTGCACCTCATCTCTTCTCTGATGACGAGGGCGGGGCAACCTGTCAATCACATCAGATCCACCAATAGCAAACCACAATCATCCAATCAATTCCCCACAGACAAAATCAAGCCCCGCCCTACATTTGTTTTTGTTCAAGCAGCCGTTTCACTCGGATATAAGTCACAAATAAGTCACAATAGGGAAGAAAAGACTAGTGCAACTTTCGTTTCATGGCGATATTAATCCCCACCCATTTTTTAGTTATAATATTTGCATTTTAGAAAATTTGCTTAATCACAGACAGCTCAAGGGAAATTGTAGCTTTTGACAAAGGTTTTAAAACCAATCAGAAGAATCTCTGTCAGCTTCGGTTCGGCTGTTTCGACATTGACTAGGCGGGACTAGCACGCGTGATTATTACTATTAAGCCCAACAGTCTATCCGGCATAAGCGTGACAGAAGCATTTATCTCATTATTGTTAGTCTTTAGACACCACCACATATTCTCTAGGTTTTGTTGATTCAACATTTAAGTTCCATTATAAAAAAAATTGATAGGCTGAAGTTCAGATTCAAATTATATCCCATACAAATGTATCTTTCACAACCTTGTCACACTCATCAATCACCACACCTGTCTGCCATCAGCCTCATCAGTTCCTCCATATAAGCCAGCTCCAAACATACATCAGGTTCTGGTTGTCATTCTACACTAAACCTCAACCGGACTACCTACCTGTGAAAAAAACGTACCTGTGCATCGAACTGTCTCGTCTACCTCAGTCTTCTGTGTCATCATCTGCCAGTCTTCAGCTCACCAGCCACTTCTCTCCACTACCTGCAACAAGATGAGACTTTCATTCCCATGCAGTGCAAAATAAATGCGTTTTCACTATAGTGATCCAAGACCTTTGAATCACTCTATTATATGATCATAAGGAAAGCATGGTAATCTATCAAAAATATCTTGAGTTCACTGTTAAAAGTGTCATGTGTTTGAGTCAAACACTCATCCACAAGTGCTTTAATAGATATCCAAATGCATGACGGTATGTAAAGATATCAGCTTTGTGTTGGATGAGTAAATGTCCCCTGTTCAACCTAATAATACAATTTCCACTTCTATCGAGGGCCATTAACTATTCTGAACCTCAGTGTGGATGTAGAACGAAACGCCCACATTATTAACAACGTGAGCAGGTCTCGCCCTCGCCTCGCTCTCTCTTCCTCTTTCTCAGAACTGTGTGGGTTTTTCGCATGTGCTAAACTATAAACTAGGTCAAATACCGAAGTTGTTAGAGGATTGTTAGAACGAGAGTTGTTAGAAAGCAGCCATTCGCGTATGCCCATTTTCCAAGTGTGCTTTGCTTTAATGAAACCAAAGGAGAAAAAGATCAGAGTGCATGGAAAACTTACAGAGAGCTCTTTAAACAATGAAATAAGGAGCAGAGAAACAACGTACTCGAATGTCCAAGCAGAACTACGGCTGTATGGGAGCAGTTTATTCTGAAGTTTTCATCCCTAAGCTTTACTCTCTGGAAACGGCTAACTCTTCAAAGTGACAAATATGACTGGGCTCAGGGCAAAGTAAATACGACTTGCAGCATTTTATAAGTCCAGTTTGAAGCAGAAAGATGAGGACACTTCAAGCAATATTTCAAGTACTGTTGTTGTTTATTCACACTTCTCTGACGCTGCGTCATGGTGTTAACGCTATGGGAATGGTTCGCATGAACCGGTGTCTGCGTGTCTGTGTTTTTAAGAGAAAGAAACCATGGGCCCTATCAAACACCCGGCGCAATACGTGCCAGGTGCGACGCAAGTGTTTTTTGCTATAGTTTCAGCCCGACGCAGTTATCATTTTCACGTCTGGCGCCACATTGTTTAAATAGCAAATGCATTTGTGCCCATTTGTGCGCCCATGGACTGCTGGTCTGAAAACGAGGTGTGTTCAGGCGCATTATTGGCGCGTTGATGTTTTGAGGAAACTGAAATAGACTGAGCTATTGACCAACTGAAACCTGGTCTAAAGTCAATGGCGCAGTATTTATTTTGTCATTTAAAGAGCGTGTTACCATCGTTAAACTAGCAAAAGGGGATTCGGACACGCCCTAAGTGTACTTGCGCCGTGCGCTTTAGACCATGCGCTTAGATTGTTAAAATAGGGCCCAATGACTTGCAGATTTAGGAGATGTTTCACACCATGTGAAAGCCTATTCCCACCTGGCTCTCTTTAAGGGGTTGGGTCCTGCTGCTGCTGAGGCGACACAGTGACTGCAATCGTGGGGCTTGAAGCTTGCAGGTGAACCGATTAGGCATTACCGCCGCTCGTGTCCTACTCTTCGACCTGCTGGCCTTCCTAGTTTGAGATGGGCATTTGAGGACAAGTGGATATGGCTGAGATTGCATCCCACTTTTCTCATTCGTCGTCAGCCTCAGTACTAACAGTGTGGACTGGATATTGATGTGCTTCTCTTGTATCACAGGTTGATAGTGGGTACAGGTGAAGAGATTTGGAATTACTGCTATTCCCACTCTTTCATCTGGTGCCCATCCGGAACACAAGAGACGGTTTCAGTATCCTTCTTATTTTCATATGCCGTATCGTATACAGAAAGGGAAAGTTAGCAATCCTGCCACTTGCATCCCACTCCTTTTTCTGTAGCTTTTTCCCGGTACATGAAATATGGAGGTAGTGGCATATGTTTCCTCTGTAACAGATGGGCATGATGGATGTAGACAGTGGGAATTCTGCTACCCGTGTCCCACTTCCTCATCCATCGCCCCATAGCATTCTCATAGCATCAACACCATGACACAGTGTCGAAGTTTCGTGTAGATAATGTATGTTCCCCGGTTCCCTGACAAGGGGAACAGGACGCTGCTTCGTGTTGCAATACTTCAGGCATTCCCGTGCATCTTCCTTCAGACAATCTGGAGCTGATGACGTCTTTTTTAGGCGCCCTCTTGTACCCTTTCAGTGAGCCTGTGATGTCACCTGAATGCAGTAGCCAATCAAGGTTAGCTTTCTGATAGCGTCAACAGCATGACGCAGCGTTTCGTTCCCCTTCTTAGGAAACCAGGTTACATATGCAACCTAGACGACTTTCTTTCTTTATGGGACACAAAAGGAGAACTTTTGAAGACTGCTTTCTATATATTTTTATTATAATTTTACAAACTTTAATAATATATCAATCAATCAATACATATATATTTTTTTCAAATGTTAAAATTGTATTATTATATGTGTTTTTTATTAAATGTTTTATTATATAAAAATTTTGTATTCATCTTTTTTTAGATTGTCACATATATCAAAGCGATAAGAATTCATTTGCAGGTAATATAATTTCAAAATAAATAGGTCACATCACTAACCTGTCTTCCTCAAGTATCAAGTATTTATTTTAGTATCATTGAGATACTATTTTAGTTTTTATTATTATTTTGATTTAAAATTCTTTAATTTAATTTTTTAGTAATTGCGTAGTGTGTTTTTCTCAGTTTTCCTTTTTAAAAACATATCTATATGTTTTTTTTTTTTTTTTGTTGTTTTTTTTTTTATTGTAGTACGTTAAATGGAAATGAGAAATATTGCTTTGGCAAATAAGTTATAATAAATAAACAAACAAACAAATAATTGTCAGTTAACGTTAATTTATTTCAAGCAACAAAAATATTTTTAAGTGTTTTTGTTTGAGTTAACTATAATAACCCTGTACTCAGGTCTTTATTAAGTCAACTAATTTCAAAGTATTGATGTTATATCATATTTTTTTAAGCAGTTCCCATTTGTGTGTGCGTGTCCACATTACAAAGTTTTATTTCCTATAACAAATATATCTGTCCTTTTTCGAAATTCTGCAAGTCGCAGAAACAATGTTTTGCATTATTTTCATTTCGACATGAAATACACAAACACTGTCATTAGGGTGATGCAGATAATGGTCTATTTACCCTTATAAATAAAAAATTGTTTTGTTTAAATTACATTTTTATGTTTCTTGCAGTTTTCAAAAAAATTTAAGATTATAATTTGGAAGGTTGACCACAAAAAAAAACACAACAACAACAACAAAAATCATAAAAACAAACCTGACAAATCAGTATAGCAGAGAATGTCTCAAACCTATTCGCTGGTAATATCTGTGTATGACAGTCTGAATGAAGTTAATTAATTTGGCTGTCTGGCGAATGGCAAGGGACCATCTAAAGACAGAACGTCTGAAGCAGCACCTGTTTGTGTTGGCCATATTGACCATACTGCAAGCTGGCTTTCCAGACACTCTCGCCAGGTAACGGTGGGAAGCAGAAATGCTCGATCCCCCACAGTACCCAAAGTACACAAGCCAAAGTCAACGGTGTCTCCCTCCAAACGCTCATATCCCCCTGACCAATCAGTCATTCCAACAGCATTAGGGACTCAAGCTATAATGGATGTGACATATGCATTACAGAGACTGACCTCATTTACAGTGTAAAGACATGTTTTTCAGAAGACAAACACTTGAGGCCCATTCACACTCAAGGACGATAACTATAACAATAAAAATATTAATCTTTATAAATATAACAGAATAGGAGAGTCCACACGACAACTATAACGATTACAGCACAGAGGAATTATATAGTAATCCCTTTTAGAACGATTTTTTTTTCCAGCTGATGAACGATAAAAACATTGACAGCCAATCAGAATTCATGGGCTTGATTTTGTTAATGGGGAATTGATTGGACGGTTGTGGTTTGGTATTGGTGGATCTCATGTAAGTGACAGGTTGCCCTGCCCTTGCGCCAGTAAGTTATTTAGATTATGAGGGTATGAATTTAAGAAAAAAAATACTGATGTGCAAGGATAAATCATTTATAATTAGTACGGCAATATTCCATTAAAAAAAATTAATTTTGATTTCATGGTGACCAAGTAATTGTTAAATGACTGGTGCATTGACAAAAAGCATAAGTACTGTAATTATTTATCACTTTATTATAGATTTAAATTAGTACTGCTCTATCACTAAAACCTGTAGTGTTTTGGTTAAAACCTCTTTGAGATTGACGGTTTGCACAGAAATGAAATTTACAGACAGAAAATGATCTTAAAATGTCAAACTCACTTAAAGACTTTTATTAAAGTACACACTGCAGTTGACCTAGTGCACTTCAGTCAATGGTGAACAGCCCTGGACAGATCAATATACTGTCAATGGTACCTGCATTTGATGATGCATTTAGAGTGGCTATAATGATGATGGATACATAAATTACAAAGTGCAGGATGCACTAAAAGAGCTTTCAACTTTTCCTATTTGGTGGCAGTGTAAAGCCTCTTGAACTTGCCCTCGGTATTCTCTGGATGGCTGACTTCTTTTCACCTTTATACATGACAGCCTGACACCAGGCTCACATGTGACCTCCAAAGAAATGACATCACAGCTGTTCTGATCTCTGCCAAAATACACTACTAGAATTAAGACTGAGGTTATTTCCCCAAACTATTGCTGGATGCGAGGTATTTTTGTATTTAACACCCTCAGCTGAGCTTGAGGTAATGATTTGATGTGCATTTTGCTTTTTGTTTTGTTTTTTTACCCTGCTTTCTTCCCACATATCATGGCATCTCAGCAGCTTATCTTGTGAAATTGAGGCCTATTTTCAGCTGGACATCAGGTGCTTGAATGTAACTGCAGACCTGTACTGGGTAATGTGCCCTGTAGTAGAAAAGTGGCAATTTAGGATGAAAAGTAACAACTTACCAAATGGGATCCAGAAAATAGCCATCAATGTGTCCAAGCACACCAATTTCACTCAGGCTGAAAAGCTCTGATTTTTAACACTCAATAGCAAAGCACAAGATGTCAAAATTGAGTTTTCACCAACTGAGTTCACGTGATTTATGAACTGCAGTATACAAACAATGTACACCATGTTCTAAGTAACAATGTTTACCTTTAGCGTCCATGTAAAGATCACAGCACCAATGTAACTCCTGGTTTACTCACACAGCTCTTACTAGCTGGCCTCAGTTACACTCACTCCCCTAAACCTCACTCCCATCTGGGTCACGGCACCAATGTAACTCCTTGTTTACTCACACAGCTCTTACTAGCTGGCCTCAGTTACACTCACCCTCCTAAACCTCACTTCCGTCTGGGTCACGGCACCAATGTAACCCCTGGTTTACTCGCACAGCTCTTACTAGCTGGCCTCAGTTACACTCACCCCCCTAAACCTCACTCCCATCTGGGTCACGGCACCAATGTAACCCCTGGTTAACTCGCACAGCTCTTACTAGCTGGCCTCAGTTACACTAACCCTCCTAAACCTCACTTCCGTCTGGGTCACGGCACCAATGTAACCCCTGGTTTACTCGCACAGCTCTTACTAGCTGGCCTCAGTTACACTAACCCTCCTAAACCTCACTTCCGTCTGGGTCACGGCACCAATGTAACTCCTTGTTTACTTGCACAGCTCTTACTAGCTGGCCTCAGTTACACTCACCCTCCTAAACCGCACTTCCGTCTGGGTCACGGCACCAATGTAACCCCTGGTTTACTCGCACAGCTCTTACTAGCTGGCCTCAGTTACACTAACCCTCCTAAACCTCACTTCCGTCTGGGTCACGGCACCAATGTAACCCCTGGTTTACTCGCACAGCTCTTACTAGCTGGCCTCAGTTACACTCACCCCCCTAAACCTCCCTTCCGTCTGGGTCACGGCACCAATGTAACCCCTGGTTTACTCGCACAGCTCTTACTAGCTGGCCTCAGTTACACTCACCCTCCTAAACCTCACTTCCGTCTGGGTCACGGCACCAATGTAACTCCTTGTTTACTTGCACAGCTCTTACTAGCTGGCCTCAGTTACACTCACCCCCCTAAACCTCACTTCCATCTGGGTCACGGCACCAATGTAACTCCTCCAGTTCTACTTGCTCCACTGACGTTTCAGGTATGGGAGGTGGGCGCTCACAAGGACACTAAAGACCGCAGTCTCTAGGGTCAGTCGCTACTGCACCTCTTGAGGCCAAGGAAGTGAGGTTAACTCATACAACTCTTGCTAGCTAGCCTCTGTTACACTCACTCCCATCCGGGGTATGTAACCCCTTCGGTTCTACTCGCACCAGCGTCTCTGGCATAGGAGGTGGACATCCTAGAAGACACGCTAAAGACCGCAGCCTCCAGTTTCAGTCACAAGTGCGCCTCTTGAGGCCAGGGGAGTGAGGTTTACTTGAACAGCTTGCCTCTGTTACATGTGGCGTTATTCTGCATAGCCACAGTTAGATATCATTGGTCCCAATCCTCAAGACAGCATATTCAACATAAAAATGCTTTGATTGGTTCTGATTGCGTATTTTGTTTCAATGTGGACAGACATATTACATTCCACATCATTTCCTGTCGTTTCTCTACTCTCCTGTCAATTAAACCCAACAAAATCTAATAAAAAGGAATGCAAACCAAATGAATGTATAAAAAAAAAACTTTTTACCAACGAAAGTCAAGTTGAGCCATTATATAGTGAAATATAATACATTTTATATTAAACCCAGGTGTATGTGTAACAATGTAGCGTTCACTTCAGTGTCCACCTGTGATCTATTGCAACCAAGTGCTCTTCAATGGAAACAATTGCATATCCTTCTGGTGTCGACAGTGCAAGCCAAAAGTTTAATAATCAGGAAGGGAAGGATTATTACAGGAATGTTTTTAATTTGACATGAGAAAAGACAGAACACGCTTACATTGACGCTGCTATTTCCTGGAGATATTTACTGAAGCACTGTATTTCACATATCCAGCATCCCAGGACTCTTTACACAATGTATTGTAGTCTATATGGCATACTTGCATTACCTAGCTTAACTTTGGATTATTCATCATGGAAAACAAAAAGGTTTCAAAATTCTAAGTTTTCACCTTTGAATTTTAATAATAACATTGCATAATAAGAATAATTATTTTCATAAGAGTTTTGCATTAGACGTTTTTGTTAGATATTTGTTGAGAGCATATCTTGGAATAAAGCATAACATATAAAATAAAAATATACATATAAAATAAGATAGAAGATAAGAAGATAAAATATAAAATTTAAATAATGTAAGAATAATAATTTCTAATGGTATATTTAAAAAAAAATACATCTATTTAAGAATATATGTATTCCATATAAAATATGAACTACCTTTCAAACATTTGGCGAGATTTGTTTTTGAAAGAAGTATTTTATGTTTTATGTCAAGACTGCATTTATGTGATCAAAAACAGATTTTTTTTTTTAATTTTGTGAAATATTATTACAATTTTAAAATAATTGTTTTCTATTTTAATATACATTTAAAAAGTAATTTATTTCTGTGTTCAAAGCTGAATTTTCAGCATCATTACTCAGGTCTTCAGTGTCACATGATCCTTCAGAAATCACTCTAATATGATGAGTTGCTCATTCTCACATGCTCAAACATTTCTTATTATCAAAGTTGAAAACAGTTGTGCTGAGTAATACATTTTGTAGAAACTGATCTTTTTTTCAGGATTCTTTGATATTAATAGAACGCTCAAAAGAACGTAATTTATTTGAAATAGAAATCTTTTGTCTTATTATAAATCTCTTTATTGCCAAGAAACTTTTAATTTACTGACCCCACACTTTGTATTCTCTGAATTTGGAAAAATTCAAGTCTTGAGAATTTGTCTTGTTCTAAAGATGTTGAGAAATTTTTAATACTTTATACCGACTAAAAAATGACTTCTTACAGTGCTCTTATGAACACTTCCCGCTTTGAGGCCTTTGGGCTGCGAGACGTGCGTTTTACCAGAACATGTTGTTGTATGGACCCGGCCGGAGTGTGAAAGGTCAACCCAAGAAGGAAACCGACTCTGTTTTGTGGGAGTTAGGGTAAAGTGAGTAAGTCGGGAAAAGAGAGAGAAAAATTGAGCGGCTGCAGACTAGTTTTTCAGCAGGTTGACAGGCCTCATTGCTTGACTAACAGGGCTGTTTTGACAGCTGTCAGATGGTCCGTATTACCATTACACTGCTGTGCCCCTGGGACTCTCCATCGCAGGCCACTACAGCTCTGGAGAGGCTGCAGAAAAATAAAGAAAACTGGCACGGTTGAGAACCCAAAATACTACCCCCAGTTTCCTCCTTTCACTACATTACAGCGCTGGGGTTCGTGGGCATCTGCTGTGTGTTATTTGGCTTAACGAATGCTGCCGATAGGGAGGGAGTCTGCGGTTCCAATAGAAAAGCAATGGTGAGGGCTAGAGGGAAGTCGGTTTGCACTACAGTATTTATCTGCTGATTTGACATTCGTAGTTTCCCGACACTGGACTTTACCTGAAATGAAAATAGATCAATCATGTTTTTGTTAATATTTGACAGATCTCTTGGTAGTTTTAAGGTAATGGGTTTTAGGATGCATGACTCCATGTATCCACCATGCCTATCACGTTTCATAATAATTACAGGTTTGCTTCATTGAATATCTATGCTGGTGGTAGTAAACTGGTCAATCCCTGTAGGTCTGGCAAGGTTGAATCTCACCTCGAACTTCCTTATGGAATTTGTTAGAATTTTCATCATCATCTTCACGGTCTGTGTTCTGCATTAGAGCTTCCCACCAAAAGAGAGACAAATAAATTAAAGCTTTTTGACAGTCATGTTCTAGAAACAGAGAAAACCACATTACATCGGAAAACCTCCCAAGCATTTACTCAGAATATTTACAAAATGCATAATATTTACAAAAAGACTTTGTAATTGCTATTATTACACACTGACGCTGAAGAGACAAATAGCAGATCTCGTCTGTCAAAATTAGGACCTTTGAGATCCGACTATTGTATCTGGCTGTAACAGTAAAGTATAAAAATAAAGTTTTAATAAGTAGAATGTAGTTTCATTTCATGTGAACTTAACCAATATTTAGCACTGTAAAACAGGATTGACAACAACATCACCCTGCTGTGGGAATATTTAGGATTTTTGATTGGAAGAAAATATTTTTTAAAAAGTCTAACCACTTAAAACATACTACTAATACTACTACAACCAATAATAATAATAATAATAAAATAAGAAATAAAGTCATAATGTGAGAAAGTCGCAATTATGCAATATAACCCACTGCGCAATGTGACGTTAGAGTCACGTCTTTTCTATGTCATTTTTGGACGTCCAATTTCGGTCCACTGAAGGGGTTGTTTTGTAACGCCAGGCGACGTCTTTATTCGACGTCTTTTGCACGTCTAATATTGACGTCGGTGGGGCCAAATGTGGTAGTTTGTGGACGTCTTTTCAACATCAAATTTAGTATCTTCTATAACTTCTATAACTGTAGTCCCGTGTTTCAAAAAGGTAGAGGACATTTTTAAAGGATGTTATCTGTACCATGTATTTATATTTATGCATTTGGCAGATGGTTTTATCCACAGTGACTTACACATTTACATTCCTGCTTTCCCTGGTAATCAAACCCATGATCTAAGCATTGCACTAGATGGCCGTTTCACAAGCGCCAACGCTCTACTGTTTGAGCTACAGCATTACACCTTTTTGTATGTGTCAATTACCACCTTCTGCTTGAGACAATCAAATGCAGTTTTTGGAAAACTATCCTAAATAATTATAAATAATATGTATTCAAATGTATTAATCATGTTGATAACAACAATGTTGATATTTGTAAGTAAAAAATGATTGCATTTTAATCATGTAAATTTCCTGCACCTGTAATAGACATCCAAATGAGGTCCAAAAAAATGACCCAGTTCAACGGTCAAATGTTGAACGTCAACATGACGTCCAAATTGGGTCATGGTTGGACGTCCAAATAGTGGACCTAGTTTGGACGTCGAATAGATGTCCAGAATTGGTCATGGACCGACGGACCCAATATAGACATGATCTGCATGTCTAACTGATCGTCCAGTGTTTAGTGGGAAAGTCACAGTTGGTAGAAGCAAATATACTCTAAAAAAATTATTCAGTGGCTTAGTAAATACCACAGTAATAATTAACTTTATTAACTTAATAATAGCCCTGAATATCATTTACTTGATTGTTTGAGTTAAACATACCAAAATAATTGAATAAAATCCAACAGTTATTTTTGTCTAAAATTTACAGATTTTTTTAAACTTTTTCTCACTATAATAATTTAATATTTGACTAACCAATTATTTATTTATACACTTAATATATTTGTGAAATTTCTATCAAAATATTTGAGAATGGAGAATTAAACTGATCTGTTTCAAGATAGGCTATATTATTAATGTATTTAACACACTCTTAAGAAATTGAGTAAGTTTACTCAATTAAAACAATGCGCCCCTCCCCCACCCTCTGACATGACGACGACTCAACGGTTGAGTGAGCACGCGCGCTGTTTGAACTCTCTCCGGTCTCCAGAACAGATCTCTTCTTCTCTTCTCAGCGGTGCAGAATTGGTGCATTTCCTCTGTGAAATTCAGGTGTGTGTATGTTTTATTTTATCTATAAACGAATGACTGTGCTTTAAATCATTTTATTTAACGCAAAACAACACACTGGAACGCAATGTGAGTCACCTAAACGAGGGTCAGGTCTGTCTTTTCGCTGATTGAAATGCCTGATGCCTTGCATAAAACACACGACCTTATATCTAAAGATAATGAATATAATTAATGTGGATGATAAAATGTCCTCAGAACTGTGCACTGTTGGTTTATTGGCAGGTTATGGAGTCAGTCGCGTCGCAGCATCTTTCGGCTATGATGCAGGACGGTGGTCTGAAGTTTGAAGTATTTAATTATTTTTTACTTTGATATGTAAATGGACTTTGGAAGGAAGAACTGCCAAGTTTGCTAGATGTAGCTTGAAAACTCTAGGGTGAGTTACACACATATTTAATGGAAGTCTAGAAGATTTGGGGGATTTTTGTGTGTTCCTTCAGGAAAACCGTAAGACCGATCAATTAGAAAGAAAAATAAAGCCCATCAAGTCAGAAAAGCCTGAAGTACTGGGTTAAGTTTGGTAGTAGTTTGAAAGCTCAAGGAAGAGTCAGAAGTTTTGGTCAAGGGTTAAGGATTCTGAAAAAAAAAAACCCTGAACCAAAATAAATAGCAGTGTGTTTGCTTTGTCAAGCCATCATAATGAGAAACGTTCTTTTCTTTACATTGTAAAGTGGGTAAATCATGGTGGCTCAGGGGTTCAAATGAAAGCACAGAGCTCTTTGGCAATACAGAGCAGAGTTACTGGAGCTCATAAGCAAACATTCAAAGCCTGCTGAGATAATTGGCTGTGTGAGATTACAGAGCACACACACAGATGGATTAAGTGTGTGCGGGAATGAAGGCTGCTGCGTGGTAAAAATTGTTCCATCAAAGTCAGCCCTTTCCTGTGTGATCAGTGGGGCATCAGACTTGATCTCTCTTAATTGTTAAAGTCATTGTTCCGGAACTTCCTGTGCCGGCACACAGCTCATTAATGTCCACTCTCGCATACTGCCGTGGAGGGCAGACAGGAGGGTCACTCCTCGCAATTGAACAGCAATGTATTGCCACTAATCCTCCACATATTTTATTTCAATGTCCGTTTTGTGCGACCAAGTATGGTGACACAAAATAAAACGTGACGTGGCGCTTTTCTAAGCGTGTAAAATGGATAACTATAATGTATGGCGGAACACCATAGCAAGTGCTTGGGAGCACTTCGACTCGGCGCATATATATCTATGGACTCTATATATATCTATGGAGAGACGATTTTTCAGGAGTGATGATATTACTGCGCCGAGTCGAAGTGCTCCCAAGAATTTGCTATGGTATTCCGCCATACATTATAGTTATCCACTTTACACGCTTAGAAAAGCGCAACGTTTTATTTTGTGTCACCATTCTTGGTCGAGTTACACTACTTGTGTAACTGTATTTAAATAGGGAAAACGTGGAGGTGTTTGGTCGCTTCTCTGCTTGGATCCTAATGAATGAACTGGGCTAAGCTAAGTGCTAACAAAGTTTCGCCGCAAGACAAGAGCGATTGAGTGCACGCACTGAGACGAGAGAGGTATGTATCAACTCGTCTTAGTTAAGGGAATAACATAGTTTAATATGAAAAAAACGGTGGATTATCCCTTTAAAAGCAAAGGCTTTTCTTTCTTTTGATATATTGCATGTTCAGATATTCATACAAACAGGCGGCAACTTTTTTTTTAAAAAGCTGTCAGGGAACGAGTTAACTACGACTTTTGCCTCAATAATCTCCTAATTACTGCTTGTTAATAGTTAAGGTAGTTGTTAAGTGTAGGTTTTGGGTAGGATTAAGGCATATACAATATAGCCATGCAGAATAAGGCATTATATGTGCTTTATAAATGCTAATAAACAGCCAACACTTTCAGTTTAGTTATAATAGTATAGTTAAGTGTAACAATAATAATAATGGAATAAAAAATGTATGTATAACCTGATATATAATAAAAAATACAATGAAATTTGATCCCAAACCCACCTACTGTAATCGTAAAAAAAAAAAAAAAAAAAAAAAGGATAATTTACCGTTACATAAGTGATGAGGCACTCAAATGAGTGACAGTACTTCTTCAACAAATGAAAAACAAAACCAGATGCTCTTGAAAAAAATCCTAATTTGCAATTCAATCCAAACGGGTTTCTAAAAAGCCCTAAGCAGGATGGCAGCATCAAAAACCACCATTTGTAAAGCCATTCTTAACAGAAGGGCTCTTCAGAATTGCCATTGCCAGATACAAGAGGAGCAAGACACTTTCTGACAGTCAGACCTTGAAACAACCCCATGACTGTGTTCACAGCCTACGAAAATAAAAATCGTTTCCAGTTTGATGTACCGTTATTACCTACAGGACTTGATCTGATAAGAACCTCAAATTGGTGTTACCCAAAGTAGTCAGACTCAGGTTTGGTCAAACTGATCTCATGGTAATAGCTGGGTTTCAGTCACGTGATTATGATGACGCGCGAAATTTGGAGGGAGGGCAAGGAGTGAACAGCGCAATGGACGAGATGGAGGAAAGTCCGTACTGTACTACTTTACACGCTATTACAAGAGACAGATATAAACAAAAAATCAAACACATGTTGGACGTGATCCTTACGTTATGAAGAGGAGCGATTTTTCAACTGAATTGAAAGATTTTCCTGCCATCAAGGCTGTAGAAATCAGCAACTACCTCGTCTTACAGACATATTTTGACTTTACAAAGTCCGGAAATGTTACACGTTACACAAACATAGCCACTTAAGTTGTATTAACTCACCTTTGACGAAGTGATCACTGCACACACGGGCATTTTCCCATTCGGCTCCTCCCGACAGCAGACATAGGTTTTCTCGCATTTTCCCCCCTTATGAACAACAACTTTTGGTACGCGATAAAAACTCCTCGTGTTTTGATCGATTTAAGTAACCATAAACGACGCAAAACACTGGCATTTTGAGTTTGTTATAGTGCTTTCTAAATACAGCAAATCACTTCCTGCCCTCCATTTGCATTTCGCGCCATGGCAACGCAGTGGCGTGACGGCATATGAAAACATGTATTCTTACGAATTAGCTACCTCGTAAAATTCAGAAGAATAGCTTATGACCTCACTCGTACGAATTTATACGATTTTTGCTAAATCATACACATTTTAAGGGTTGCCAAATTCATGACCTACCCCTGACCCCGGCTCTAAACCTACCCATCACTTAGGGGTTTAGAAAAATCGAGTTAGGTCGTGCGAATTAGCCACATTTTACTCACTCGTCCGAATTCATACTAATTGGTTTTGAGATAGCGTTGGGTTAGGTAGTGGTGAAGTGGGGAATTGGCTAGTTTGTATAAACTAACTAGGTAATGCTTCTGCCCTGATTCAGTCTCCATTAATTGGCCTTTAGAAAGAGCCAACCTGGCGTGCGTTTCCCAAAAACAACCATGGTCGCAAGTTCAGTCGTTACCAACAGAGTTTAACCGTAGTGCTCCAACAATGCTTTTGGGAAATGCGTCCCTGATCGAATTGATTTTTTTTTAGATTTTTTTTTTTACAAGGTGGCAACTTCGTATGAATTCATACAATGTGATTTGTATGTAAATGTGCTATTGTTATTATTATTATTATTATTTTATTTTTTTAAGAAAAAAAATCGTTCATACAAATGCCACCAATTCAACAAAATGTAGAATATATATGAGTTGCCATGAGATTATGTTTGAATGGCTGTTTCTTTTAAACAGCATTTAAACAGTGATCTTTCTTCCACTCTGGACATTAGAGGTGTTCGGGTAATGGCCTTATTACATTAGATGGATTACATGAAAACACAGTATGGCCTGTGATGACAATAAATCCATCTTGCAACTAATACAGCACCAAGGCATTACATAATTTGTTCAGTGCTCATTTTTGTGAAAGTGGGCAAATTCTTTCCATTTTCATCTCGCCACATAAATTTCTCATGTTCATTATATTGTCTGACTTTAGGAGGAAATCACAGGACAAAACGCCATCAGCTAATGTAAAATTTAAAACACCTGATTTGTCATGGTCGGCTGTTTCCTTTCATATTCTTTTCCGAAATAGACTCAATGGAGCTTGTTTGAGGTGCTTGAAGTGCTCTTAATATATATATTCATAGCAGCATGAAACTTGCCCCAACACCCAGTAAATTTAAAAACAGTGACATAAAATCCAAAATAAATGTAAAATAAATTCAAAATAATGGTTATCTGAGAACTTCTACCCAAGTAATCATTCATCTTTGTATTATTTAACGTTTTTAAACTACTAGGGGTGGACAGGGCTATTACAAAAAAGTAAGTGAATGAATGAATAAAAATAAATAACTAAATATTTTTTTTAAATAATAACACTGACCAATCCGGGCCCCAAGGCTACAACCAATGTCTTTTTTATTTTATTTTTTTCTAATTGGGAAAATTGAAATTTTTCTAAATTTACCTACTCTAAATTATTTAAAGCTAAAATAAGCTTCCACAACACCATGGTAAACATTCATCTAACCTCTACTTTTCAAGCAAAGCCCATGCTTGCAAAATGCTGTGCGCATAGTCACACAGATAAACACATTTTGCTTCTAAACCGCTCATTTAATTTGACAGCAACCCACTTTTATCACCCCCATTTCCCTCTCTCTCACCCTCGTTAGATTGTAGAGAAAAACGAGAGATCAGTAAAAATCCAAAGCGTCATTAAACATTAGACAAAGCACACTACGAATGAAAAACAGGCAGTAAAAAATGGCTTGGAGACAAGCCAGAGAACCTATTTAATTCTTCCAGCTGCTCTTGTGTTCCTACTACAAATTACTCTACTGCATGTCCAATTTGTTAAAGAAGCTTACATAAATCTTATAAAACATGTACAACATACTCGGCACGATGCAATGCTGAAATTTGATAGACCCCGCGTTATTTTTTTCATTTACCCTTAATGTTAAAAAATAAAGCTGTTATCCTAGTTAGCTGCCTACGTAGGAAGCATTTTAAGGCATCATACACTGTAAAAAGATAAAATATAGTTGTAAATAAAACAAAGATTATTGGAGAATGCCAGTGGGCAAAACAAAAACAAAAAACATCCAAGATGGTGGACGAAATAATTGAATACTGATTAAAAAAAATATTCCCGTCTAATTAGAAATTGAGAATTGTACCCAATATGTGTAAGTGTGAGGCTATGTATTGTTAGCTTAGCAAGATGCTAACATCAAACTCTGTTGCAATCAATAGAGTTAGGCACTTTTTGTATAGCGCACAAAGATGCTGCATATGTAAAGACTTCCATACCAGTCACTCATAACGTTTTGTTTTATTAAGGGCCCGTAGAAGACAGTAGACAACAAAGCCGTTGACTTGTTTTTGGAGTGCACTGCAAAAAAAAAAAAAATAATTTTGAAAGGATAGGAACTACCATCAGCGAAAGCTAGTTACAACTACTTACTACTAAGTACGGGTCATGTTGTAACCTTATGTCGCGCTCGTTTTGAAATTGTATATTTGTATGACGTGTGCCACTTAAAAACCACTACAGGAACATTTTGGAACCAGGTCACCTTGCCTACAATAAATTCTCACCCTTCTCGCCTCTTTCTTCCACAGCAATCCTTATTAATTTTGCAAATTGCTCTGGATGAGGCCATTGGCAAGGAAATGTGACTTTTGACCAGCTGTGTAGCCATGCATGAAAAATGTGCAGTTCAAAATGCCTAAAGGGTATCAACAGGTCCAGCAAACGTTTAACTCTCAACTTCATTTATTTCTTTATATTATTACTTTATATTATTACTTTATAAGTGCTAACACAATAAAAACCTGAGCTGATTTCTGGCCCGGGGAACTTTTACTTCAAGCGTGTCACCTAAATCATTGGTGGCTTGGTTAAAAAACAGGATAGCCCATAAAACGAATGGGGGGAAAAAAATAGTAAAATAGTCTCCCCCGGGAGACTGATTCAAAACTTCAGTGAAAAGGTGTTGTATCACATTTAAAACTGCTAAAAGGTACAACTTACTGGTTGAAAAACATTGTTCATACACTACATGCCCTAGGGACTTTTGGATCCTAGTAGTCACTGAATGTGGCTGTACTTTTTTTTTTTTTTTTTTTACACATTACGATATATTGCAAATATCACTGGTTTTATTAGTCAAAGAATGTGTCTCATATATTTGAATACACCTCAATAAATTTAGTTTTTATGAGTGAGAGCAGGTTTTGCATTCATTACCTGCGATCAAAAGGGACATAGTAAATGTGGTAGTATGGCAAGGAGGAAGTCTCAGTAGTCTGGCCATGAAATTACTAGACCTGACTGAGGAGTTGTGGAGGAAAGGTCTTATTTTCTTCATGTGATGTGGCATGAAGCAGTACCTGGAAGTTTTCATAATGTGGTCCACAAAAGAGAAATGACATCAAGCGTTTTAATTCACTTTGAGACATTGACCTTTTGACTAAAACAAGAAGGAAAGAGGAGGTATTGGATGGTGGGAGTCGGAGCTCAGGAACTTCTGGTAATGACATATCCAGTTCAAATGTGTCCAAGAGTTATACAAAGATCCCTCATACGATTGTGGACGTGTGGCAGACATGGGGAAATAAAGATGTATGGTTGAGTATCCTCTGCACAGTAGTTGTAAAAGAAGCGGTATGATTGTATGACTGTTCTGAGTGACTTAATGGTGTAAATGGAGACGTCTAGGGGTCCAAGGACTGATCCCTGTGGTACCCCAATAGTGAAAGAGCACCTTTAAGCTAGCATGGGAAACATGTATGGTGTGTTTAATAAAAATGATATGACTATAATTTCTGCCTATTTTCCAAATCATATTTTGGCAATTCAGAAGCTGCACACATTAGAGTGACACCTAGTTGACACATTCATCCATCAGTTATACAGGACAATATACTTTTGTCATTTGAATCTCAATTCCTGCTGCCGTCTACTATACTGTAGCTGTCTTGACAAAATAAATCAATGTGATAATTGGCTTTATTATGGCAGGTTTTGAAACAATAGTGGGCTTTTTCCAAAATTCTTTGACAAATTGCATTTAACTTGTGGAGACTCCGATGTCTTCATGTGTTTGGCTTTCTGTGGCTTGTGGTAGACCAGGATACTGTTATCTTAGAAAATTAGCCATTTTTGACCCATTTCAGATATAACTGGCATGTGTGCATGTCATGTTAAATACCAGTTGAGGTTGGAGCCTTTTTAAAGTTGAGGTTGGCATGCTATGGAAATGCCATTCCATTGTGCACATTTTTTGTCACAAATTCTCACTAAATCCAGCTGCTTTTGCTCTCAATTGCTCGGGATGTGACTCAGATGGATAAATGAACGTTTCCTTGGGTTGATTCTGTGAAAAATGAAAACATTGGACACCATTCCTCAAAACATATAAATGTAATAATGAAACACAAGCCCAGATGTTTTGCATGCTTTGTGAGTGTGTAATATTTTAGTTTAAACTTTTAAAAATCTTACTTGAGGCCTTGTCCACACTAATACTTTTTTGTTTGAAAACACATTTTTTCTCTCCGTTTCGGCCTTCCGTCAACACTGAGACGCCATTTTGTTAACAAAGACAGAGCTTTTTGAAAACGCACTCCCAAGTGGATTAATTTGGAAATGCCATTTTTGCGTTGTAGTGTGGATTGCGAAAAATGAGGTGTTCGAAAACAGTGATGCGTTTTTAGTCATGTCACGCATATTGTGCCGATAGAAGTCTAGGTATTGTGCCTGTTATGTGCTATTCACTTTCATTCTGTTACTAAAGATATGTTAGTACACTCTTCCTATCACAGTCCTGCAAAGATTTAAATATGAGACAAACATGAGAGCAGTTGTGTTTTAGACCAAACATATAATGGTGATTGAGTGCGACCTGGACGCATCAGTGAATCGTGAGTTATTTTACTGAATAAAATGATCCTGCTAGAAGATTAGCATGATAACTTTATTATGTATATTCCGTCTGTATCATCTCAGTGAGCTTCTACAAGGTTTTTCACCTGCAAAATAAGGTTAATTTGGCATTTTCTGACATTTCAGTGTGAATGTGAAACTTTTGGAAAACGCTAGTGTGGACAGAGCGTTTTGAAACAAAAACATAATTTTCAAATGTATCGGATTAATTTAGACATAGCCCGAGAGTGTATATAGGGTAGAACAACGTGTGTTTACGGAAGATAGAAAAATGAAGGTGTGAATATAGGGTTGAACGATGTACTCCTGGATAGCGTTCTATAAATGCCACCACTAAATACAAAAGTGACAGCATTACTACTGGTTCCCGATGAGATTTGCAAAACACATAACCATCTTTATTATCGATAACATTTTTATGGGACAGTCATTCAAGCCATGGTTAACAGAGTGATATGTTGTCCTTTGAAACCCCTAAATAACTAGAAAAATAAAGCAGAGCAATGTCAACAGGTCACCCAATGAAAAGCACTTTTTAGAGTAACATACATGGGGACATAGCTGTCAAAAAGCTTAATTCATAAAATAACAGAAGCCACTCGTTCTCAGTGGGGTAGACAGAACACAAGCTCTCTAATGGAAAAGAGACTGAATGTTTCTATACTAAAGAGTTTCAACAGAAACACTTGGAGTTTATAGATTTGGCCAGCCTTTGCCAGCGGAGAGGGATAAATCAAGTGTGTGATAACAACCTTCTTCTACCTCAAATCCCGTTCTAATCACTTCCACAACAAGCACACAGGAAGTGAGCCCTTTGTGGGCAATTTGACCAATATTAGTGAGACTCTAGTGCAAGGGAAGTGGCTGCTACCTGTAAATGGCCCCTAAGCACACACCGTCTTGAACACTTAAGCAGAGTGCACACTGTACGGCCACAAAGGTCCCATCTGAGACAAATTTCAGGGGTTGTAAAACATTTCCTATGTTCTAATGCAAAATCGTCATTCTTAGATCGCTTAGTGATGGGCAATTAATTGCCTTTGTGATAAATCTTAGCCTCTAAGGAAGTACTAACAGTGTCAGAAATGTTGTCGCAGTTTCGCAATGTGAATGTTCCAACCAGGGTTCTGCAAAATACGTTTTTAGTCGGCCACACCCCATAGGAAGTTGAATTGGAATTTGAATTGGACTAACAAAAAGAGCATTTACTGAAATGAGAAATACATTTTTGGGAAATTAAGTTTTTGTTCACATTAGTTAAAGTGATAGTTAACCCAAAAATAAAAAAATGATGTCATCATGTCGCTCCAAATCCATTTGACTTTGGTTAATCTTGATTAAACACATTAAGATATATTTTTAATGAAACCTAAGAGGTTTCAATTGGAAGTCCATGTACCCAAAACATAAAAGATCCAAGCATCATAAAACAAATCCATATGAATTGTATGGTTTAATCCAAGTCTTTTAAAGAGACACTGGTGCTTTATATGATGAACAGATGTAATTTAGGATTCATTTTACAATGACTTTATATAACCGTTTTGGATCTCTCGGGTATCCATCTATCTATCTATCTATCCCCTCACATCAAAAGTTTATTTTTGTTAGCTGACTAAAATTACAATCAGTACGTTTATATATGCAGTTTAGAAGTTTGATTACAATCAGACTAAAATAACTCGTGTGTTTTTCATGCAATATGAACGCTTTAGTCAGATTAACGGAGATCATGTGATTGTAGCTTGGCTTTATTCAGCATATAGACATTAATCTGTTCATTGGCCTTGGCCTTGTGCAAGCGCTCCGATAGACAGGAGTTGTGCACAAACTCTATTTAACACAAAACCTGAATGCCACACAAGCATCGTAAGTGTCACCTTAATTTTTTATTGACTTTTAGGTGCTTTTATTACATTCCTGTTGTCTTTTCCACTTTTCCCGCTCATATCAGTTAGCATGGCATTTCATTTGATCATCACACCTGTTAGTCTTTCAGTTCATTATCATTGTATACTTAAGTTCCTGTGTTTCCTCAGTTCATGGTCGGCATTTGGTTGTGTGTAGACATGCTGTTGCACTGTGTTGGATTATCCGGAGTTTATTCTTTTATTAAATCCCTTTAGGTTGGAACTTTTGACTCCCCTTCGTCTTTAGACTCTTTAAACCGTGAGTAAGTTGCATCATCCCGAACACTTGGAACGTGAACATTTTTGGATTTTGAAGAGACCTCATTAGTGTTGTTGGTCTAAAAGAGCTGAATATTTAAAAAATACAGACAAATGTAATAATAAATGCATTAAATTATTAAATAATTGTTTTCTTTGAATCAAGTTCAAAGAGGCGTTTCCTCTGTTGTTTCCTTCAGCAAGTATGATTTACAATGACCGTGAATACATTTCAGTGAGTCTCTTAACTCTTAACACAGCGTTAAAACAAGTTATTGCGATTTTTTTTTCATTGTTTATTTGGTGGAAATTGTATTTCTGGATTTCATTTTAATCTGTTTATTCAGTGTCCTACATATCCAGTGCTCTCTTTGTACTATAGGAATAGTAAAGACGTACAAACACTTAACATCACATGACACACAGTATATTCACAGGGCTGGTTTGCATTTAGGTACTTTGTGAGTGATAGCCAGTAAAGTCCAACCACTGACATCATTCTTACCATTTATAGGTAATAAAATGAGGTTATAAGCACAACACAGATGCACACATGCACATAAAAAATGCATTAACTGTAAAAGAACCCTGTCCGTATAGAGCTAATAGAAGTTTTTATGACACAATATGTTGTGCACTCACTTTAAAGGTGTCTGAATGAAAAATCAACATCTCTTGTGCTTGATCTAGTGTCGGCGTCTCCTCTTTAAAGAGTTAGGTCACTCCGAGAATGGGAGTTATGTCATCGTTTACTTCAACACTTCATGTCGTTTTAAATCTATATGGCTTTCTTTCTTCTGTGGAATACAGAAAGAGATTGCCATACAAAATCACAACAGAGGCCGCAATAAAAGACGTATTCTATTCTTCTAAAGTCATACAATAGCTTTGTGTGTGAATATAATGCAAGAGTTGTATGCACAACGTTTTCAAATGTATGTAAAAGACTTGAACTTGAAATGTCTATGAAAGGAACA
This sequence comes from Tiaroga cobitis, assembly GCA_030578255.1. Classification (NCBI taxonomy): domain Eukaryota; kingdom Metazoa; phylum Chordata; class Actinopteri; order Cypriniformes; family Leuciscidae; genus Tiaroga; species Tiaroga cobitis. Next base: position 9,984,573 of record CM060612.1, read on the forward strand.
AAGAAAAGGATTGAGGTTTTTACTTTGTCGTTTTCCTGCTGTATAACTCCTGAATCTTTAGACACCTGGTTGATTTCTCCAAAGATCTCCAAGTCATGCAGTACTAAGAGACTTGATGATTTATTCACAATATTCACACTATTGTGGAATCTGTTTAAAAATTTGACGCTGAAAAAACGCTCTTCCTGCATTTTGCCGGCAGGCCACGTAAACCTTCCCGAAATTGTTTATTTTGAAATGACGTTATCCCCTGTCCATTCAGTTCTAGAGGACAATGTGCAGCGTCATGAAGTCTCAATTTTCAGCTTGTGAGAACAGGCCAGATGAAGCTGAACAGACTGTGTTTGATGGGGGTAAATATGTTCAACTGTCTAGGGAGTTTTCTCTTTAGCCCATCTCTATGACAGTTTATACTTCTCCCGGTTTTGTTTTAGGTTCTCCTCAGAAATGTTTAAGCTAGCATGATATTTTGTTTGTTTTCTTTGCTCAAACATTAGTCTCGGGCCAAAAATGGCAATCACAATTTAAAGAAGCTACACAAATATGATAAAATATCAGGAAACCACAGTTTATCGTTAGAAATCTCGAGATATAGCCTGTATATGTGTGATATATATATATATATATATATATATATACACACACAGTCAAACTACTCAAATCTCAATCCAAAAATTATTCAGACACCAGATATCATTTTTGATATTGTATTATTAGTGGGTACAGGACACTATAGTTCATTTATGTAAGTGAGGATAGCAAAATAAAGTAAACTGTGACATATTATACCCAAAAATTCTTCATACAGTGACTACTAGTTAAATTTATAAACATTTGGGACCAAAAACTATTCAGACGCTTTGACCTGACCATGTTTTGCTTAAGTGTTTTTTTCTTCAATTGCTAATATGACTTTTTTTACACCACATACTACAAAATGAAGCATTGCTTGGTAATTGCTTGACCTAAATTGGTATTATCTAATTGTGTACTTTATATTTAACAGCTGACAGATATTCAACCAAACTTATTTGTGACAGTCTAACAGAAGGACGGACAAAACCAGTGACATATCAATTGATTTGATAACTCTGAGTTCTTGTCAAATTGTATTACCATGTTCTAAACTATAGTGGATAAACTGTGATAATATGAGAAATGTTGAAGGTGCCTGAATAAACTTTGGTTTGACTGTGTTTATATATATACATATACTGTGTGTGTATATATATATATATATATAGATATAGATATGACTGTATCCCTTAAATGTCCTTCTAGTTTGAACTTGCCGTTTGCTAGCAACTGCTTTCTCCGCGGAAGCTTTGCGTTTAAAGACCTAGTAAAATATTTCGACTCAAGTCAATATTTCATGTCTAATTATTTACTTATGTAGGCTTTTATTCACACAAACCTGCTCAACCGTACTTGCCACGCGAGAACAAACCCTGTTAACAAAGCTCAAACGTGCGGGCATCACTAAAAATATGGCTTCTTTTTTTGTTGTAGACATTTTACTGTTTCACTAGTTTCTGAGATCAAGCCTTTACTGTCCAAAGTTTTTTCTTAGTCTGTCTTATTTTACGATGCCACAGCAACATTATCCAGGAACAGTGTGGATGCATGGACGCCAGTGAAATCCATGGCAGCTGTTTATGTAGATACACACCAGAAACTCCACATAAACAGGTAAGTGCAAAGTGTGAGTCAGATGTAATACTAATGGGCTGTGTGTGTGTGTGTGTGTGTGTGTCAGGTTTACTTGAGAAATCTGAACTCAAGAGGCAGGGGAGGTAAACTGATACGGTGATGTTAAAACCAAGCCAGATTTTGTTTCCCATAAACAAAGGGGTTTTCAGATGTCTTTCAAGGGCCGTGCAAACGCTGATGTCTTCCAGACTCTCTCCAAACTCACCGTAGGTTGGCGGATATGTGCTCACTCCTGTTTATAATGCACGCTCGAAGGGTGCTTACAGTCAAAATGATAACACAACCATTTCTCAAAGAATCTATAAAGACAATAGACTACTTCAAAATTAGGACCGTATAAATATGCAACTCACGTATTGCTATGTTCTGGAAATATCAGCAATCTTGGAACAAGACATGGCTAATCGAATTAGGGAACAGAAATAAACTGTTATATAACGCGTTTTGTTTTTGTCATAATAATGCCACAAATTGATAAACTAAAATATGCCTGGAAACCTGGAAAGCGCAGCTTGCGCTGGAAGCTCCAGTCTGATTGGCATTTTTAAAGGTACCTCATATTTCTAAGATCATTACAGATTAGATGGAGAACGTTTTGTTAATAGTTGCTCTTCTTTAAAAAACTAGCGGATTACTTCAATAGACATACACATTCAGGCAATACAAATATAGAAATTTGCTGAAGTGCAAAATAAACACAAAAAACCTTTACATGTGTAGAATTGAGTTTATTAAAAGTTATATGAAATTTCTGTAATTATGACTTTTTATAAATGAGAAATATATATATATATATATATATATATATATATATATATATATATATATATATATATATATATATATACTCGCCTAAAGGATTATTAGGAACACCTGTTCAATTTCTCATTAATGCAATTATCTAATCAACCAATCATATGCCAGTTGCTTCAATGCATTTAGGGGTGTGGTCCTGGTCAAGACAATCTCCTGAACTCCAAACTGAATGTCAGAATGGGAAAGAAAGGTTTATTTAAGCAATTTTGAGCGTGGCATGGTTGTTGGTGCCAGACGGGCCGGTCTGAGTATTTCACAATCTGCTCAGATACTGGGGTTTTCACGCACAACCATTTCTAGGGTTTACAAAGAATGGTGTGAAAAGGGAAAAACATCCAGTTTGCGGCAGTCCTGTGGGCGAAAATGCCTTGTTGATGCTAGAGGTCAGAGGAGAATGGGCCGACTGATTCAAGCTGATAGAAGAGCAACTTTGACTGAAATAACCACTCGTTACAACCGAGGTATGCAGCAAAGCATTTGTGAAGCCACAACACGCACAACCTTGAGGCGGATGGGCTACAACAGCAGAAGACCCCATCGGGTACCACTCATCTCCGCTACAAATAGGAAAAAGAGGCTACAATTTGCAAGAGAGTTGAAGACTGGAAAAAAATGTTGCCTGGTCTGATGAGTCTCGATTTCTGTTGAGACATTCAGATGGTAGAGTCAGAATTTGGCGTAAACAGAATGAGAACATGGATCCATCATGCCTTGTTACCACTGTGCAGGCTGGTGGTGGTGGTGTAATGGTGTGGGGGATGTTTTCTTGGCACACTTTAGGCCCCTTAGTGCCAATTGGGCATCATTTAAATGCCACGGCCTACCTGAGCATTGTTTCTGACCATGTCCATCCCTTTATGGCCACCATGTACCCATCCTCTGATGGCTACTTCCAGCAGGATAATGCACCATGTCACAAAGCTCCAATCATTTCAAATTGGTTTCTTGAACATGACAATGAGTTCACTGTACTAAAATGGCCCCCACAGTCACCAGATCTCAACCCAATAGAGCATCTTTGGGATGTGGAGGAACGGGAGCTTCGTGCCCTGGATGTGCATCCCACAAATCTCCATCAACTGCAAGATGCTATCCTATCAATATGGGCCAATATTTCTAAAGAAGGCTTTCAGCACCTTGTTGAATCAATGCCACGTAGAATTAAGGCAGTTCTGAAGGCGTAAGGGGGTCAAACACAGTATTAGTATGGTGTTCCTAATAATCCTTTAGGTGAGTGTGTGTATATATATATATATATATATATATATATATATATATATATATATATATATATATATATATATATATATATATATATATATATATATATATATATATGAAAAGATTACGTATAAAGGATTCAGATTAAATATAAAGTTTACGTTGATGAATTGGCAGATGACAGGTGCCTTTATTCAATGTAACTTTTAGGTTGGAGATTTATCAGTACGTGTATTTCTTTAACCAAATTTCTTCAAAATTCAGTAATTTCAACAGGAATTTACTCGATCAGGAACTTTGCATGAGAGAAAAAGATTTCCAGTGGAATCGCCATGTTGACTAAAGAAAGCTGATTGGTTTGTGATTTCTTTGTCTGTGAAATTTAGCCAAAATGTCCCTAATGTGACCATGCCTTAAGACAAAAATAAAAGGAATAGAAATAAGAATACAGAGAAATACTGTATATATATATTTTTTTTTAATTTAAGGACCTTTTGTCCAGTTTTGTCATCTGCCACTTTAAATGCTCAAGCTCTTTAAAGCAGGATGGATTCTGATTTGCTGTCAATGTATTTATCGTTCATTTGCCGCAGAGAAAAAAAAAGTGAAGTGATTCCAACGATATTCTTCCTCTGTGCCGTTATCATAGTTGTGCTGTGAACTCTGCTATTGTTTAAAATTTAGACCGATTTTTAAAACCTAATCTTCATCTTTATCGCTATAGGTATCATCCTTGGTTTGAAAAGGCCTAGACATTATCACGCAAATTGTCAAATATGTGTTTATACACTTCACTTTAAAATATGGTATAAGCCTTCGTGGCTCTCTAATCACACGATTAAACAAATAAAGAAGCACAAAGTACCTTGGAAAAAAGTGCGGACGGATACTTTTTAACATGCTCTGTAACTATACATCATATGCCAGATTTCATCTTTCCTCTTGACTCAGGCTTAAACAAAGCTCATGAGCATTACATACGCATTGCCTGTACATAAACAACTGAAATGACTACAGATAAACGGACTGTAAATGAGTTTATACCATATAATGTTTGGATTCACATCTGAGGTATTAGGGCAGATATTGTTTGGGATTAGGCAGGACTCCGAGAGGGAGAGAAGAACTGACTGATGAAAAAGAATGAAATGGATTCACATTCTTAAGCCTTTTTTGTGGTTTGTGCGTCCTGCTGTGAAAGTAAAAGTCGAGGGTTGTTTACCTCAGAGCTGAGGCAATCCTGGAAATATTCACACTGCTGAGAGTCTTCTGGATTTAAAAACGGCCCTGACCTTAGATAACCGTACTGTTTCTAAACGGCTTTAAAAAGAATTGACTTCAGTTGAAGCAAGAGTTGAATATGTTAATATAAAGAATCAAAATCACACAAAATTATTTTCATTGGCAGACAAGAATATACAAACGAACTGCCCATTATTTTTGTCTTTTCAATATTAGTTTCATGTTTATAAAACTGTTGTAAGGCAGTTTCAGACCTCCAGCCGGTATTATGTAAACTATGGAGGATAAAAGTGTGTTTTGAGAGACTTTTCCAAAAAAAAAAAAAATCCAAAAGTAATTTAATCGTCTGTTAGGGTGAACAATTACAGTTAAAATACCAGTTTGGATAGAAAAGTCAGTTCAATAAATAAATAATTAGTAAATAGAAATACAGTTGAAATTAATCATATAGAATTATGTTATGATACTGACCAATTCAGGTTTATTTATTAAGTTTACATCCTAATTTGACTAATAGCTCAGCTGGAAAGAAAATCCTTAATAAACACTTCATTCGGGAAAAAAATTAATATCTGAATTACCTTAACCCAATTTATAGTAGTTTTGTGAATGTGTTAAACCGAATGTGTTGAATCCATCTACCTTCACAATCTTCATAAAAACGTACAGGCACAGTGTAGGTCAACTCTTTCCCAGAAGTCTTTGCTCCGTACTCTAATCCAGTGAAGTCTAATTGAGGCTAAAAACGCAATAACATTGACACTACGTTCCATTCTTTGCACAGAATACATCTGATGCACATGTAAACAAAGATTTCCATTGAATCGCAGTGTTTAAGTTACATATAAACAATACGCTTTGAGTCTGCGATTGGAACTGAATTCGAATTAACAGCAATCTGGGACTGTAAACACGGTCATTGTTTACTGTTAAATCTAATTAATGTTAATATTGTTCACAGAACCCATCTGTTATTAACTCAAATGCAGTCTTCATGTCCGCTTTATTTATATTTGGTTAGGATGTGGACATGGCATTGAGCCCAGGCAGATTACACTATTGTTCCCCTCAACCATTTAGCTACGATTAAAGCCTATACACACAATTATCAATTGGGAAAGACAGTCCAAGTCTGAATGCTTAATTTTGCAATACCAAGCCCTATTGGAATAGCCCTATTGGTCATATATATATATATAGGTAATTTCCATGCAATCTGCAAACAATCACATCATTACCACATTGCACAAGCTGATTGGCCTCTGCTGATCCTGCACCCAATGAGATTGCTTGCTGAACATTTAAATAGTCTGGTTCAGTGTTTGCTGTAAGCTTGTCCTGTAGGCGCTATCAGCGTTCCTCTGAACCCCTCCACCTCCCCGGCTCCCCCTGCCTAGATTATTCATGATTTTATGTCCATAATGGGAGGTATGGGAAGACTTTTTTTGTAGTCAAACATTTAGTCAAGTCAAGTCAAGTCATCATTTATATAGCGCTTTTAACAATGGATTGTTTCAAAGCAGCTTTACAGAGATAAACATATAATTTAAGGTAACAGATTGTTTTGGCGTTATAGCGGTTCTTGAATAATGTTATTTCCAGCTAAAGTTAACTTTGATTGATTCACCTCCGTCGAAATGATCAGACTTTAAACGCGAACCTGTGATTAACGCTGACGGCGTTCACATGCTCATTCAGAATTGATTCTATAGTTATGTGCTTTTAAAATATGTGCGCAGGTTTATAATTCATACAACCCAGCCTAAACAAACTACTTTTCTTGCCTATAAATTTTGATACAGAAAAATTTAGAAAATTTAGATTTGTTAATTTACATTACAGTCCCTCCAGTTTTTCGCGATTCCGCGATCGCTGAATATAACGCAAAATCAACAAAATGTCGCATTTTTTTGCGATCCTGCATGATTCCTAATTTAACCGCAAAATAAATATAAATTTTTTTTGCGATCCTACATAATTCCTAATTTACCCGCAAAATAATCACAAAAATTCAAAAGACCTCACAAAACATAAAATTATAATCACCCAATTGAAATATCTCTAGTTTAATTAACATTTCAATGCATTTTACGGAGATACAGATGTTGCGCAGGCGTGATGATGTCTGTAAGCGGTCTGTCAGAAATATGGCGAAAGAAAATGTCTCACCTGCCCTTTCACATAAGTGCCAAGGACTGGGCTAAGCAATATCCTGATATATTGCACGAGAGTGGGGGTAAATTGTTTTGCAGCCCGTGTAATAAAATTTTAGACCACAAAAGAAAGTCTACTATCGACTATCATCTAAGCGGGAGCAAACCTCTCAGACAAACAGACCTGTGGAATCAGAAGAAACGCAAGCAGCTAACCATGTCGGAGATGGCTTCAAGGATGACGGCCGCTGGACATAATCGAAATGAAGTAAGCAAAAGTGATTCTTGTGTTGTTTTATATTGCTGTGTGGTATGACGATTTAACTGTCAAATCGCTAAAGATTTGTTATTTTTTATACGGCTATTTAGCTGAATCAGCAGATTACTTCAAAATATTGATCTTGGCGAGTATTTACGTAAAACAATAAGTAGCCTAATAACTGATTGGGACGTTTGTCATAATGTAGTCGGTCTTAAAGTGACGGTAACCTAATTTACCTGCTGTTATCAGTGTTGTTAATGCTAATCAAGCAACAACAATGCAGCACATTTTTTTTTAAAACCTGTAAATTATCCACTGTTTGTAACTGTATCCTTGTATTTATTTGTCCTGTTTTTTTTTTTTTCTTTTTGTTATTTGTTTATTTGTTCTTATTTCATTACTGAGTATTTACTTGATTATTTAAATAATTACTTGGATGTTCCTGGTCTTGTGTTGTATAACAACAAAAAAGAATAAAACTTTGATTATTCTTTCAGATTTGTGAAGACTGGGTAAAGCTGTGCACCGCACTAAATATCCCCCTTTCGAAGTCTGATCATCCCCTTCTAAATGAAAAGGTCACAAATGATGGAAGCATCCCCAAGTCCCACCAGCTCCAAGAGAAATACCTGGGAGAAGTGTACAGACAGGAGAAGGAACGACTAAAAGTAAAACTTTCAGGGGAGCCAGTTGCTGTCATCTTTGATGGAACTCCAGATGTGGAGGGAAGATGTGTATTAAACATATTGATCGCACCACTAAAAAAAGATGGATCTGAAAGAATCCTTGCACATCTAGTGAATACAGTCTTCATGGAGAAATGCAATCACTCCACTGTTTCGATGGCTGTTGTCAAAACTCTTCAAGAGTATGACATTTCCAATGAAGATGTCATTGTTTTTGATACAGACAATGCGGCATACATGCTGAAAGCATACAGAGAAGCACTGAAGTCCCTTTTTCCTCATTCCATCCATATTACCTGCATGGCACACATTATGAATTTGATTGGAGGTGCCTTCCGCAAACCCTTCACAGACTTGAACTCCTTTATGATGTACTTCAGTCAGATGTTTTACATGGCAGGGGGTCGCAAGAGAAGATATCTCTCCTACTTGTCTGGCAAACTGAATGGCAGTAAACCAACAATGGCCCCAAATCCATGTGATACTCGTTGGAACTCCTGGTTCTCTGCAGCGCAATATCATACTGAGCATTTCACTTTTACAGGGAATTTCTCCAGGCAGAAATGCAGGTACGTTTAAAATCCTAAAATCTATAAGTTAATTATTTATTGTTGTGGGCACATTATAAAAAAAAAATAACCCTGAACCCAACTCTGTCACCCGCCCCCCACCCTCTCTCTTTTCTCTCTCAGGTGTGTGGGCGCAGTGCTCCAGCTTCAGTGGAAAATCTGAACAAAATGCTGGAAGACCATGAGTGTGCAGAGACCCTACAGGTCCAACTGAACATTGTTTCTGACAAGTGCAAGGTGATCCTGCAAATGTTGGACCTCTTTCAGAGCAGACGTCCTGTCACAACAAAGGTATTTGATTATCTTTAGGATCTACAGATGTAGCCAGTACTTCTCACAAATTCTTTTGCCTCTTGAGCTCAAGACAAAAGTCTTAAATCAGGTGTGAGCAGCATTCAGTTATGCTGATGAAAAGCTAAGTAAGTACATGCAGCATGGACAACCTGGCATTGAGTTTCTCAAAGAGGTCAGAATTTTTGAGCCACGATGCCTGGCATTCATGGATGACAGCCCCAACAGCTACAAAGCCATTCCTGGATTTTCTTCAGTGCCTGAGGATGAGATGACAAGGTACATGACTAAGCTGGGTCCAGAAGCACTTCGAGCATCTGTGAGTGGGATTGTAGACCTTGACACCTTTTGGTTAGGTCTGCAGGATAGGCTTCCTGTACTGAGCAAACTGGCCCTGCGCTACAAAGATGCAGTTTCCAACTCTGCAGATGCAGAACGCTGCAACAGCAAATATAAACTTGTCCTCTCCGACCGAAGGCGTTGCTCTACAAGCAGTAACTTGAGGGCTCTGGTCTTTCTCTATTACAATCAGACAGTGGAAAGTGGTCTTCTTGAAATAGATGATATTGTTTGAAATTTAAATGTAATTGCCTCTGCCAAATGTGGCAACACAAAATGTTTGTAGATTAGCATATTTGTTAATATATTAGAATGGCAAATGTTTGCATTCTATTTGTTTGGAGTATGAGTTTATGATAAAGTTTTGTTTTTTGTCAGTGAATTACAGATCGATTTTAATGTCACCTATTTTTTGCAAATGTATGAATTTGATTTACACACAGTTCTATAGTATAAATTACTACACCTGTTGTTAATATTTAGATAGGTCAGGTAGAAAAATTGCCCATAGGTTGTTTTAAAAGTTAATTTGATGAGAATTTGATTAGACCAGAATAAACAAGCTTTATGCATTTTGTTTGTGATTTGTGTCATGTATTGTATTGTGCATCTGACATAATACTATTATGGTAAATGTTATATATAAATCGCAAAATTTTTCACAAATTTCTGGAAATTACCACCACAAAATCAGTCATTTTGATCGCAAAAAAACACACCAAAAAATCGTGAAATCCTGGAGGGACTGACATTAGAATAAGATGTTGCGATCCAATTTCCTGCCATTTGAAATCATATTCATACAAATGTAGTGCATAAAGACCCTCTTCTCAACCCCCAAATACATTGAGTATTTGTCCCTGTGTCCAAGGTACTGGAAAAAGTATTGCACGCCATAACACTTGTGTGTAATAACATGCTAGGTTTTTTTTAGGTACAATGTACTGGCCATATATGGCCCATGTTGTTACTCTACCCACTTTAAGGTTTCATGTGACCCTGACCAGGTATCCGCCATAGAGGTTTTCTAGGGTAATAAACCGCAGCTATATACTAAGTTTTGTATGTGTATACATTCCAAGGAAACCGTAGTTGAGTGTTATTACTTAGAAAGATTCGGATCAACTGCTGGGAATGTAAAAACAAACACTGGTTCATTTGAACACATTTGCCTAGTACTGGAAATCCCTGCAGTGGAGCCATGAGCTCTGAATGACTGTCAGAGTAAATGAAAAACTAAATGGACTTTATCAATATTATTTTTATTGTTTTAACATAGATCTTTTTTTTTTACAGTTTTAAAATAAGTCATAATAAACATATACAGTTATTAGGCAGACATATTCATGATTCGGCAGAATTTCCCTCACTTCTCAAATGTAAAATCTGCAACATTTAGGTTAAATTCATAAAGGTTAAATTCACTTGTTTCTATTGAAGAAAAACATGCTCTGCCGACATTAAAGCCAAAGCGAGACAGTTTTCAATGAAAATTTTCACTCAAATTTGTATGCTTACAAATTAAATATATATGTTATAAAACAATGCAAAATAAAACCTTTTTATTTTAGACTTCTGAACCTCAAAAAGTAACTTAACAGTTACTTTTTATATTTGGTCTTTTTCTCAATTAAGAGATCATTTCAAATACATATTGATTTGTCTCCACTCTGCTGCATGTAGCGAAATCTGATATAATGACAAAAACACAATTAATGAGCAGTGCCTCAGCTTCATTAGTTTTCTAATTAATGGACACTCATGATCATCGTTAATCAGTTTAACAGTCTATAATGAGCAATCACTAAGGAAAATCAGCTGCGTACATACTCCAGTGTTTATTTAATTTAACAGGCTAATTAATGATCTTTTTTTGATATCTCAAACACAAACACATACAATTTAATTAATCGCCTTAATTAAACGATCTTCTTGCGCAAGTCTTAAACATTAGGCTGGTTTTTAACAGCAACAACATGTCCAATATGTGCAGAAAAAAATAAAAATGTAGATAAACTAGTTGACTTCACTGACAAAAAACAAAAAAAACCCCACTTAAATCTATTTGAATATGCATTTAAAAATAACATCAATAAAATAAAATAAACTAGTCAACCTCATTAATAAACCAGACAGTTTTTGGATGCAGTTTAACACAAATGACTTAAGGAAAAGGACAAATATAGATAAACTAGTTGACCTCGCTAAGAAACAAGTCAGTTGTTGGACAACTTGTCATTGTAACCCATCTTTATTATGACACTAAATGTAAAGTTCTAATACATTTTCTGTTTAATCGTCAATTACTAGATCCTACTTTCCCAGTCCCAGCTCTTGCTTTCCACCATTTGCCAGCAAAAGATGATAATATCTCCTCCCTAATCAGCAGGCATTAGTTCGATATGCCACAGCGAGGATGCGTCCAGCTAATTTCCGCTTCAGAAGACACGATTCCATTTGGGAAACATGGAGCAAAACCGCTAATCATCAGACGAGAAAGAGCCAGAATTCTCAGAGCCTCGACGGTCCGACCGAAGCCTCCCAGATGGTCCCGGGAGTTAATGTTAATCTAATCAACAAACAATTAAGCCTCAAAGGCTTGCATGGCAACTCCATTTACAGCTGCTGAGATTCTCGCCCGTTTATAGAACGGCGTAACATCAATTAAATCTATTCAACAGTTACAAGTAAAAAAATAAACCAGCACTGGGAGTAGATGAACATGTAAGCTCCGAGGTCCTACTAAGATATTTTTTTGATTATATCCTCAATAACAGTCTATTCATTAATGTAAAATCCTAATTACTAATGTTAGAAATGCACATATTGGATATTCATATGTGGTTATAAGTTTTATCTCACATAAACATCCCTATTTAATCTTGAATATGCCACGTTAAATTAATTAAAATCAACATATGCTGAGCCATTGATGAAAGAAAAGAAAATACTGACAAAGCTCTGTCATTTCTCAAATAAATGTTATTTTATATATAAAAAAAAAACTAAATGGATTTTAGAATGAGTACATTGGACCATCTGTGTATTCAATGCTTTTAGATGTGTTGCTGTCATACAATTATATTATAAAAAAATATATATATATATATATCAATTCAGCATGACATTGCAAAAGCAACCTTTTTGGGGGTATATTGTCATAAATTTAGCAAGATAACACCTGGATTGTGTATTATGGAAGTAAATAGGCTCAATGGTGATTCATGAGAGCAAAACTTTGTATTATTATTAGGATTGTTAAACAAACAAATTCCAAAGGAAACAACATTTTTGACCTCCTAGAAAATCTGGAGTAATGAACACATTTTTGAAACTGGTACCTCTGCATTTATTGTGGATCATACAACAGTGAGCTGTTTAAGAGAGTCTTTTGTATACAGATGAGCGTCACTTTGACTGCAGAACTTCACGGTTAATGAGAGTTGGGAACCTGACTTAGAATTACCATAATGAATTCAGACATGAAGAGCCATGCCAACTTTCCAGTTTCATCAGAATCTTGGTCAGACATCGAATGCAGAGACGGAAAATATTTGGCCTGATAGTACCAGTGCCAAATTTAGCTAACTAGCTAGTTTTAAATGACAAGAATCTTGTCATCTGAGCAAAGCCTCCAAATACCCACTGTAACTAGGATGCTACTATAGTAATACTGAACCTGGAAACACCAATTTAAGCTAGTTACGAAATCAATAGTTGACCATTTTTTTCATTTAGATCCAGAAAATTAGCAAGGATGCTAACAGGGTGAGCGATCAAGATTATTGTGATAAATATGCCAGAGCGCCGGCGCACTGAAGCATTGTTTTTTTTAAATGGTTCAAAGTTACTATCATATTTAATGTTATTACCTTGACAAACTATACATCATTAAAAAGATATAAGACTCAAGTTTCAGTATTTGACCACTATTGTATTCTGATAAACTTATAGTGACAGTTATGTCTTAATTTGTGCCCGGAGTTATGTAATTAAAAAATGAGTCGTTACCTTTAATATGAATTATGAGCGTCAGCCCCTCCCATTCAGAAAAAAACTCCTGTGGTGTCGTCATGACAGAGCTTGACAAAACAACGTCCCTCAGGGCTTTTAGCTCAACAATGTGCAGATATGGAGAAATATTGATAGATTCTCATAGGTTTACATCATATTTCTATAGACAGGAATAATGTTTATTGAATTCATACCCAAATGCGTCGATGTAAACATTATGAGCGCTGGATACTCTGATGTACTGTGTTTTCAATCCATACTGGCAGCCTGAGGGCGCCGGTGTTCTGACGATTTGTGCTGCCTTGTCGAAAAATGCTACCGTAGCGCGAATCGATCACAGAATGTCGATTAATATTATATGAAATACAATTATAATACAATTCTAAGTTATGAGTAGCTACTGTATACTGTAGACGACTACTGTTTTTATTTTTAAAACGGTGTGAAAAGTAAAAATTATCATCAAATATTCATCTTTGACTTGTCAAAGCACATCTTTCCTTAGTAACTGAAACTTTCAGTTATTCTTGTTCAGCTGGCTGACCGTACAAATATTCATATGGTAGTTAGCATTTTTTAAAGGGAAATGACATTATAACACATGAAAATGTACCTTTTGTTAAAAAAACTGTGAGTCTGCACATGCGCATAACCAGTAAGTAGCAAATCTCTATGGGTAGCATGAATCGTCAGAACACCGGCGCTCTATGCACAGTAATAGTCCATATATGGAACACACGAAGAAGTGCCATAATCATGTGACATTCCAGGAAGTCCCTGACACGAGATCGCTGTAACATGCAGATAAAGATGTTTTGAAGACAATAAACATGATTGCAATGATATTTGATTTACCTGTGTTCTTCGAGCCATGTCAGGTATTTTCATAATAATAGATTATATTTATAATGTAATGCTAATCGATATAGACTTTATCATTGTGCAGAATACTATAAAATTATATATTTTCTGTCTTATTTTTTCATCTGAAGCCAAATCAGATCACAGAAGGTTATTTAAAACACTCGACTTGCGTTATAAAGTAAGTTTGGAGCACAAACATGGTTTTAATCTCATAAATTGTCGTGTATTGATGGTGTGCTAAGCTAACATGCTAGCTAGTTCTAGGTGCACCTGCCACCACGTTATTTTTATGAATTTTTCTAAATAGAAATGCTTACTGAAATGTTTGTTTTTTCAAAAAGGAGAGAACTTTGATAAAAGAAAAAAGGGATTGAAACTGTGTGAATAGCCAGTCGTTAGTGATTATAATGCAGACAAAAGAAAAGCATATTTAGAGCCATAACCAGGCCAGAGAGGTGTTAATGTGTAAAGGGGAGACTGACACTGAATGGGGCTCGTTTGCACCACAAAACAATAGAGAAAATAGTCTGAATAGATGCTAGAAGATGACAATAAACACCAGTTTGCATTTTAGAGTCTAATCCAAATAAAGTCATATGACATGATCTTGAAAAACATTTAACTAAATGTAGAGTTTTAGACTTATCATCTTCAAATTTTAAATATAACATGGTCAGACATGTGGCTTTAGCTGCAGTGCATTTCTAGATTGATACAATGCCAACTTCAATTTTATTTTCATGAAGATGTTTCATAAAAATACATTTCTAATAACTTTACAAAACTTTGAAGGCATTTTTAATTATTTATTTTTCATTATGACTAATTAATTCCACATTTACAATAAACTGCCAGGTGTCAGCTTTCAAATGAGATCTTACTTGTGCTTTTAGTACAAAGGGTTCATGAACTGTATCTGTTTCAATTTGGGTATGCCATTTCTGGGGATTTTTCAAAAGTGGGGTTGAAGCTTAACAGGTTAAAACTCGTTTGAAAGCTCTACTCATAAACTGTTAACCGACACGGCATCCCCGCTAACCAGGGTGGCATTTCCCAAAAGCATTGTTAGCCAACTATGGACGTAATCTGAATCGTGTTTGTAGTTGGGTTTGTGGAAACGCACCCCAGATTAGCCAGAGAGAATTTTCTATTCTGGTCCAAGCTGGTTTACACTGACAATTGCTCTGCCGTGCAAAGGCAAAAGACCGTAACTTCGTTTTTGGTCGAAAAAGAGTTATTGATATTTTTGGCACATTCAAGACCTCCTTTATCATGTGGATAAATATCTTGAGTCAATTTCGTTGTTTTTTCGAGAAAATAATGGTTTGTCTTAACCGTAACTTACAAAAGCCCATGAGAAACTAAGGCAGAACACCGTAACACCAGTTTCGGCTCTTTGGCTTAGTTTTGGAACGCTCATATTGAGTTACGGCACTCTGCCTTTGTTTAGCCGCGCGTCAATATGAAGTTACTGTGCTGGCGTTCTATCAAATAATGCTACCAATCAGATTATACGGTGTTCTGCCTTTGTTTTACGCTCCATTAAAATTTAAATTACGATGTAGCCTGTGTACTTTGTACAGCTACCATCCGTCCCTGTAACTTCTGATGTCCTCAGAGCTTTGTCCTGCACTAATGCGGTCAGAACATTTCTTAACCCGCTCCATCAACAAACGTGCGATATCGATTGCGAAGGATGCAGAGTTGACAGAAAAATGTTACACATGCCGTAGCAGGTCAATACAACAAAGAACTAAAGCCCCGCCTCACCCAGTTCGCGTACCGGACCTAGTTGAAACAATCATGCATCTAGCTGGCAGAGTGCCAAAACTTCGCCGGCGCCTTCAGCTCCGCCCTGAACACGGTCGAGCCAACACGGGACTAATATCACAGAGTGATAATAATGAAGCAACAAGGGTATATTGGCGCATACAACATACTGAAGCAAGTGCTGGTGCATACAACATCAGAACAGCTGTTAAAAGCATGCATACAAAACACAGCGTCCGGAATAAATCGGTGGGACGAGCGAAGTGCACGCACAATAATAGGGCAGGCAGCTGAAACCAACACATACTGAAAAGACGCAGAACACAGAAGGTTGTGCTATAAATGCATTATTAGTCGTCTAAGTAGTCCAGAACGCGCTCCCTACTGAGTCCTAAGGGCTAAAGCACTGCATAGGCTACTTTTCGTGAACGGAGCGTGACACATTCGAACACGAATCGTCTCTGGTTACGTATGTAACCCTAGTTCCCTGAAGGGAACGAGACGCTGCGTGACAACGCATTGGGAACGCCCCTGCGTGAGTCGTCATGAAGCACGTATGAAATCAGTCCAATGGCGAGACGGAACGTCATAGGCGGGTGACGTCATCGACCAGGAAACTATATAAGCACCCCAAAACACAAGCGCGTCAGCTTCTGATAAGACTGAAGCAAGTGCTCACGGGCATGCTGGGAGTATGGCATAGACACGCAGCGTCTCGTTCCCTTCAGGGAACTAGGGTTACATACGTAACCAGAGACGTTCCCTATCAGGGAACTCGAGCTGCGTGACAACGCATTGGGAACGCTAATACCAACGTCGCCATACGAGCAAGTGTCCGTCGTGTGAAATCAGAGCGCACATTCAGACGAAAGCACCTGCGCCCCTGGAGTGGAGCTGAAGTCAAGATGATAAAACTTGACGAATGTGTGCGGTGAGGACCAGCCTGCCGCATCACAAACATCCTGGATAGAAACTCCTGACAGGATAGCCTTAGAGGCAGCCATACTCCTGGTTGAATGAGCCCGGACAGCCAAAGGAGAGGGCTGACCGACAGACTCATAGGCAAGTGAGATGGCCTCGACCACCCACTTGCTCAACCTCTGCTTAGATACTGGACAGCCCTTCTTAGGGGGTCCAAAGCAAACGAATAGCTGTTCGCACTTCCTCCACAGGGCAGCTCTGTGGACGTAAGCATCTAGGGCCCTAACAGGGCAGAGCAGATTTAGTTTCTCTTGGTCCGACGTAAGAAATGGAGGAGGACAGAAAGCCTGCAGTACAATAGGCCTGATAACATTGGTTGGTACTTTGGGAACGTATCCCGGCCTAGGGAGGAGGAAAGCCTTCACCATGCCTGGTGCAAATTCCAAGCACGAGGGAGAAACCGACAGAGCTTGAATATCTCCTATTCTTTTTAGTGAAGATATAGCCAGAAGAAAGACAGTTTTGAGAGTGAGGAATTTCTCCGAGACTTCTTCAATGGGCTCGAACGGTGCTAGAGAGAGACCTTCTAGAACAACCGCCAGGTCCCAGGTCGGCACCCTCGTGCGAACTGCTGGCCTCAGCCTCAGAATGCCACGAAGGAAACGGGTTACAAGTGGGTGTCTCCCGAGAGAAGCTCCACTCAAAGGGATGTGGTAAGCAGATAAGGCCGCCACATACACCTTCAGTGTGGAGTGGGATAACCCTGTGGAGAAACGCTCCTGAAGGAATTCCAGCACTGCACTGACGGGGCAGTTGACTGGGTCTAACTGGTGTTCTCCACACCAAGAGGTGAACATTTTCCACCTCAAGGCATATAATTTCCTAGTGGCCGGAGCTCTGGAGTGGAGGATGGTCTCCACGACCTCAGTCGAGAGACCAGAATCTATGAGCTGGGCCCCCTCAGAGGCCAAGCCCACAACCTCCATAGATCTGGGCGGGGGTGAAGTATCGACCCGCTCGCCTGAGAGAGAAGGTCCCTCCTCACCGGAATCTCCAGAGGAGAGCCGTCGAGGAGAGAAATTAGGTCCGAAAACCAAACTCGGGCCGGCCAGTATGGGGCTACCAACAGTAGACTGACCCCGTCCCGGCGAACCCTCTCCAGAACTCCTGGGAGCAGAGCAATCGGGGGAAATGCGTACAGGCGTGACCTCGGCCACTCCTGTACCATTGCGTCCAACCCCAGAGGGGCTGGAGGACTCAGGGAAAACCACAGATGGCAGTGTGATGTTTCCCTGGATGCAAATAGGTCTACCTCGGCACGACCGAAATGTTTCCATAGGAGCTCCACCACCTCGGGATGGAGTCTCCACTCCCCGGGCCTCAGCCCCTGCCTCGACAGGATGTCTGCCCCCTGATTCAAATATCCCGGGATATAAATTGCCCTCAATGAAAGAAGCTTCCCCTGGGACCATAGAAGGATCTGGCGAGCCAGCTTGTATAACGGGCGCGAACGCAGACCCCCCTGATGGTTTATATAAGAGACCACCGATGTGTTGTCTGACCGGACAAGAACATGGTGACCTCTCAGGCCTGGGAGGAAGTGTTTCAGAGCCTGAAACACTGCCATCATTTCTAGACAATTTATGTGCCAATGAAGATGATGGTCCTGCCACAGACCCTGGGCCGAGCGACCACTCATGATCGCCCCCCAGCCTGTGAGAGAGGCGTCCGTCGTTAGTGTTACACGACGACACGGAGCCCCCAACACAGGACCCAGGGACAGGAACCAAGGTTCTTTCCACATAGCCAGAGCACGGAGACACCGTCGCGTGACCCTGATCTTGCGGAGCGGGTTTCCCCTCGGGGAGAACCCCTTGGTCCTGAGCCACCACTGCAGTGGTCTCATGTACAGCAGGCCGCAAGGTATAACGTTGGACGCTGCTGCCTTCAGACCCAGAATCCTCTGATATTCTTTCACAGTGAGTGACTGGCCTAGCTTTGCCTGTTTGACGGCTGAGAGAATCGAAGCTATACGAGCAGGAGACAGACGTGCCTGCATCGTCGTCGAATCCCAAACCACGCCCAGAAAAGTGGTCCTCTGTACTGGAGAAAGCACACTCTTTTTGGCGTTGAGCCTCAACCCCAACTTTTTGATATGGGCGAGAACGACATCTCGATGCCGAATCGCCTGATGCTCCGATTGAGCCAGAATCAACCAATCGTCGATATAGTTCAAAATGCGGATGCCCTGGAGTCGCAGCGGAGCCAGAGCTGCATCCATACATTTCGTGAAAGTTCGGGGAGAGAGTGCTAGGCCGAACGGAAGAACCCGATACTGGTACGCTTCGCCCCCGAAAGCGAACCTCAGGAACTTCCTGTGTTGTGGAAGGATGGAAATGTGGAAGTATGCGTCTTTTAGATCTATCGTGACAAACCAGTCCTCGGACCTGATCTGTGACACGATCTGCTTGAGAGTAAGCATTTTGAACTTGAGCTTCCCTACTGAGCGATTTAATAGGCGCAGATCTAAAATTGGACGCAACCCCCCATCCTTCTTTGGAACAATGAAATATCGGCTGTAATAGCCCAGCTCTCTGCTGGGAGGAAGAACTCGTTCTATAGCCTCCTTCAGCAGGAGAGTCTTCACCTCCTGTTCCATAACCAGAGCCTGCTCGGGGCCCACCACTGTGGGCAGAACCCCTCTGAAGCGAGGCGGGCGTGATCTGAATTGAATCGCGTACCCCTTCTCGATAGTCTGCAGGACCCAATGAGATACATTTGGAAGGCTTTTCCACTCTGCCAAAAATTCTACTAAGGGTACCAGTCTCTCGAGACTGGCCTCTGGAATATTTTGAGTGACAGACACAGCGCCCTGTAACGGCGCACCGGCAGGGAACAACTGGTCTGACTGCTCTAAACCGCTCCTCAGAGCGGGCGAGCGTCCCTCGGGAAAGCGCTCGCTGGGACCGTCTACGCCCCGGCACGCAGGCGGGGTTGGCAGAACGGGCCCCTGAGGGCACCGAGACAGAACGGGCGCCGTGTACAGCGGCGAACACCTTTCTCTCTCGGTGGGGACCACCCTCAGCACCCTGACACCCTTGGCGTCAGGACTTCTTCGATGAAGCCTTCCTGGCGACAATAACCGTCCTCAGATCGGTTTTGCCCCTGGAAGACCTCGTCTGAGAGCGCCGCGACTCGGCCCAGTTTTGCTGGGGAGGAGCACGAGACGCGACACTCTTCTTTTGCTGCGCCCTATGTGAGGAGCTACTCGACGGCCGGGGCTGCTCCCGCCCAGCAGCCCCGGAGACATGAACACGGAGGGGGAGAAATTTCTGGAGCGCCGCCGCCTGCTTTTTTTCTTCCTGAAACCTTTCGATGACCGAGTTCACCGAGTCACCGAAAAGGCCAACGGTCGATAGCGGGGCGTCCAGTAAAAAAGATTTATCCTTGTCCTTCATATCGGATAAATTTAACCATAGGTGCCTCTCCGTAGCCACCATAGCTGACATAGAGCGGCCGACTGACCTGGCCGTCTCTTTGGTGGCACGGAGAGAAAGATCAGCTGCCTGACGTAGTTCGCGGATCACATCTGCACCGATTTCACCCCCCTCACTAATGTCTTGCAGCAGGTCTGCCTGATATGCTTGCAGGATGGACATTGTATGCAAACACGCTGCTGCTTGACCTGCCGCCGAGTAAGCTTTGCCCACCAATGCCGAAGTATTTCTTAATGGCTTGGTGGGCAACGCTGGTGTCTTGAAAGATGATGCTGTATTTGGGGACAGATGGCTCGCTAAAATCTCCTCAGCCTGAGGCATCGCCCCATAACCATAACTCTTAGCACCAGAAATATTAGAATACAGAGATGTTTGTTGCGTAAATATTCTGGCTGACACCGGTCTATTCCATGATCTCGACACCTCGGTGTGGAGATCAGGAAAGAACGGAAGACACCGGCGTGGAGGTGCAGCCCTAGATGGCAGAAATCTCTCATCTAATTTGCTTTTTGAACGAGATTCATGTCTTTCCGCTGGCCACTCAATGCTTAATCTTTCTACAGCTCGAGTGAGCACCTCCATAAGCTCCTCACTAGCAGGAGACTGAAGTGACGAGTCCCCAGTCTCTGCTGTATCAACACTTTCAACATCCAATTCCTCAGAACTGGATAGTTGAAGTGTTGGTACCTCAGCCCGGGGGGAAGAAACCGCAGCGCGTGCTTCCACCCCGGGATCTGAGGCACTGGATCTATCAGGTAAAGGCTGAGATAAGGCAGAGCCCGTCTCAATCCCCGCTGATACATCCATTTGCGATCCCCACGATTGAAGCCTCCGCTGTGCCTCGGCAGCAGCGGGACCCGAACCGCGGGGAGCGCGCACCGAACCACTCTCCTCGAAGAGGGCTCGGCGGGAGCGGAGCGTCTTCATTGACAAACGCTCGCAATGCTCGCAGTCAGCTCCCTCGAGAGCTGACTGGGCATGCTGCACTCCCAAACAAGCAACACACAGATCGTGAGTGTCCCCACCCGTGATGTAACGTGGGCAGGGATGCACACACTTTCTGAATTGCTGTTCACTCGCCATAATATATATCGTCTCTTTTTATAGTTTTTTTATATGTGAAAAACTCCTGCCTAGCAACTTCTAAGGACAGACAAAAACACTTTGAGACAGACTGATATGATCACACATAGAGCGCTTGCTGAAGACTCAGAAGCTGACGCGCTTGTGTTTTGGGGTGCTTATATAGTTTCCTGGTCGATGACGTCACCCGCCTATGACGTTCCGTCTCGCCATTGGACTGATTTCATACGTGCTTCATGACGACTCACGCAGGGGCGTTCCCAATGCGTTGTCACGCAGCTCGAGTTCCCTGATAGGGAACTCGGTAAACGCCTGTAAACCATTCTCCGGGTCGAATGTGCGCGAGGATCTGTTTTATCGTGATCATTACATTACATTATAACGCGTGTTTAGCAAGTCTTATGCCACTCGGTACCACTTGAAGATACTCTTTGGTCTTTACCGCTATGGAGGTATTTTGTCATGTCTAATGTATTAATAGGGCCACCAGAATGCAACCAAAGCACAATAACTAGAAGGCTGGCTAGGTAATTGTAAATCATACAAAATAATTGCCATGATCACTAGATTTTATACAGGTGTTACTATAATGATTTTGTTAATGTGATCAGCAACCAAATATTGATAATGTGGAAGTTACTGCCTTTTGCCTTGGCATGACTTCTCACTTTTGGCTGACAATACAAAGGCAGAGTACAGTAACTTTAAAATAGTGGTCAAAAGTCAAGTTTGAGCTCAAAATTTTGTTATGTAGATACTTTTCATTACTTAAACATCTAACTGGCAGATTTTCAGTGTCCTACCTATAATTAATTTGGCAGGACAACTAAAAATCTTTAAAGTCATTTTTCTCAGTTCCACACTCTAGCGAGTTAGGGTCTTTTGCCTTTGTAGGGCAGTGCTGGTGTACCAAGGAAGTCTTGCTAGTTCAGCAAGTTAAGAATCCTGGAGTAAGTATCGGTAACCAACTACGGTCACAAGTTCTGTTATTAGCAACGACAAATCTGTGATTTTCGAAACCTTAGTTCCAACGAACATTTGCAAACTGCATCCTAAACTTGTGTGGTTGCAACTACAGCTCTCAGCCATATTTAAAATCTATATTAATAGGTCTCGCAACTGTTTAGTGGAGTCTGAGAACGGGGTCAGTCGGACCATGAGTCTCGAAGCGATATCAAGTCATAATATCTCACCTCTAATTTGTTTTTTTTTTACACCAGCAGTGGAGTGAGCATATGTTTATTTATTCTACAGCAAATTAGGATGGTATATGGGACTCTGATTATTTTCTGGCATTTTCATCATTATTAGGAAAGCCACACAGTGAGGGCTCTTGGGAAATGGAGTAAGGCACCAGAGTAGTGTGTGTTAAATATAATGGCTTTTGCCCTCAGGCTGTTTTGCCCACAAGAGACTGCCAAAGGAGCCAGCTAATGGCAGCAGCATTAAACCAGACCATATCTGGCTTCTGCAAACAGGCATGTATATTATGCTCTGAGCCAAAAGATGTCATACTGGCCTGAAACTTTTCAAAGTGTTTCAAATATGATCTGTGTGTAATATACATTGAAAAAAGACCCAGAAGAATTCTTTAAAGATGAAACCAGCTTTTTGTCCCATATCATAAGCTGGGAAGTAATATCAGTTAATAATAATTGTTATTTTTTGTTTGAGATTGGCCTCTGCTGATCCTGCAGCCTGTGATATTGCTTGCTGAACATTTAAATAGTCTGGTTCAGTGTTTGCTGTAAGTTAGTCCTGTAGCGCTATCAGCGTTCCTCTGAACCCCTCCACCTCCCCGGCTCCACCTGCCTAGATCTGCTACAGTTTAATGTGTATTTGTGCAACAGCAGAAATGGCATATCTCACATGCACACAGCAGAGTGTCTGTGTATCTATTAGCAGTAGCAAGTCCATACTTGCTCTGCAGCATCAGCTTATCAGATCTATTCCGGCCAAGACCAAATGCATTAACATTGCCATGTTCACTAACATGCTAAAACTATGAGAGTATGAGAAACACTTTTTTGACCTTTTTTTGTTGATTTGATTTGAAGAACTTTCTGTAACGACGGATAGTCATAACGAAAATGAACCACTCATCAGATTCTAAAATGAGTGTCTTTGACAGATGGGATCTGGTTCCAAATGTCTATCCAGATGTTCATGAATGCATGCTCTGCTCCAGTGCGATGACTGAGAACTAACTGCTTTATTGATGCAGAAATGCCACTGTTGACTCAGTAGAGCTGTGATTTACACACAGAGAATATGGAGCTGAAAAAGTGAGTTTTTTTACTTGTTTTGTTGCTAGCGGCAGCATCTTGAGAACCTGTCAAACCCTCCAGAGCAGCAGGTCAGGTAGCGGCACTAGGCGCTGTGTGCCTGCAATGATGTACAGTCACAGAGGAAATCTGTAGAAATGGGAGGTATTGTTAGAAGATGTGGTGACCTAAAGCTCTTCGCAAGACTTGCAGACTTCTTTGCTCTTATGCTGTCTTCTTTCAACTCGTAATAGCGTGGTAATGCGCTGGCTGGAAGCTCAAAGGCGAATGATTCGCTTGCCTTGAGAGCAGCTGCCACAGAAATTGGGTGACTGTAAAGGGGGGCATGAAGCTTCAGGGGCCGGAAAACAAGAACTAAAGTGCTTCCAATTGGGGAACTGATCTTATAGATGTCTTTGTGTCTAAAATTACAGTCCCTGAACATTTAGGAAATATTTAAGTTTTGATGTCGTCAAGTCATGGGAGTTTTAATATAGTAAATATTTGTAATTTGCTAAATATTTCCCATCGATCAGGCCGTTCCACCCCCTCTGTTAGCATACATTGCTCTTCTTATTTGCTTAGTGGACCGGAATTTACGTTTGATCGGGCGATTCGGTGGAGTGAATGACCACTTCTGGGCTTGGCATTGAATGGGCGAATGGTTCTCAGCTGGTGGTGAGTGAGCAGATTCAGGTTCCTGTGTCATTTCCTCAGAAGCAGACCTTTGCGAGGCAGGTGGTGACTGTTGTTGGACAGCTTTTTCGGGCATCCATTTTAGTGTCTGCAACCGCTTCAGGAATTCCACCGATCAAGGATGAAGCTGGGTTTGGAGGAGTGCTAGGTGTTCCCTTTTCTTCATCCCCTCCCTCCAGGTGGTGTTTTCTTCTTGTATTAGCCTCACATCCTCTTCATCTTTACACATTTTCCTTCCTCCTTTCCATCAAGGCTGCAATCCTCTCGGTATTTAGTTCCTCCAACATCCATGCGATGTTTCCACCAGGCTTCTGATGGTGGGGAAATACAGTCTTCACATGCAAACTGTTCTTCCAAACAGAACATTGATCCTTGACTGCACTTGTGTCAGCTCCTCTCTTTGCTGCTGAGATGGTGACCAGAGGTTCCAGGTTTCAATCTACTAGTGTTTTCTGTAACCAGCTATTTATTCCCGGCAGGGGTGGTTGGACCCCGCCCGGGGTGGCCCAGGTCTCAGCTCAGATGGGGCAGAGAGGGAGTCATAGTTATTCCCGCCATTTACCCCGCGCATCATTGAATTTCTTCACTTTGCCATTCATAGCACTGGGCAGAAATCATATCGCATCAACACTCTTCTCAATGCTTTGTTTTGACGAACGTGCGCTGCGTTTCTGCCGTTTCTAAACAACACAAGTTGCTTGATCCATTCAGATTTTACTGAATTTAGTTTTATCCAGTCGTGTGATATGGGAACATTACAGGTTTTATGGTAAATCCAGCTGTAAACAGCCACAACCATTGTAAATGCATGACGAGGTAAATTGGAAAACACCAATACACACAACCACAAGCTTGTCAATCCAGCACCAACAGCTTTAGTAATTTACCTTGCAGCTACTAACAGTGAAGAAGGACGGTGTTTTTGGCAGAAATGTAGGCTATTCTTTACAAATTTTGCTATTATTACTTGCATTAAATGTTGTGGTATATAAATCACTTTTATAGGCTGTTTTCAAATGTTCTACATGCGTTTACAATATTTTTTAATACAAATTCTATAGTTTAATATTATTTATTTATTTTAGAAACCACATAGACATTGTAATGAGGAGCATGGCTTTGCCTGTGTCTACAATGATCTTACAGTTAAATAAAACTACAGTTAAACTCTGGATTCAATGCAAGAACGATGATAAATTTAATTAGGGCAATTAAAGGATAATTTAACAAAAAAGCGTTAACCTGTATCGCATGAATTAAGGACAAAGCTTTCTTCTCTTTGAATCTGTTTATGAACTTTTTAATAGTTCTAATGAATTTTAATTTAAGTAAAATGTGTAAAATGAGAGCTTGAAGAAAGATAGATATCAGTGCATTACATGAATTAGGTGTTAACTCTTTTCAAACATTGTTTTTAAAGGTGTATATTAAACTCAAAATGTCATAATTTACTTACCCTAATGTCATTTAAAACATCTTTCTTTGCAACATAAAATAATTTTTTTTTTCTGATTTAATAGCAGTAAATTTACTTTTTGTTATCCTAGCTCAAAATCTGTGCTTCACTGTCAAGTGCATTTCTGTGAAGTTTGTTAAATGCATTTGCATTTGTCCCTGTCCTAGTTGTATTTATTCATTTATGTACTTTAATTTAAAGCCATAACCTCAGCAAAAAAACATTCATAGGGGAACTCGTGGGCCGGATGGCCTAAATTTGTCCAGGGCTGAATTTTAGTCCAGCCCTGGTTGCAATCTCTATAAACAACTGGAAAAGTCATTGAATAGTCATGGAAATGATTTGGTCAAAATGTGTGGAAACTCTGGATATGTGTGTCAAAGGCCTTAAGTAAACATTAAGTACACACCCAGTCATGACAAAAGTTTTTAACTTGCGGTTCAATGAGTAAGTCAAGAACTGTCAGGGCTGCATTTCCAAAAAGCATCATAAGTCGAAGAAGCAAATGCATGAATCGTATTAAAATTAAAGGCTTTTCCCCAAAAGATTCGTAGCATGGGAATGCCCTTAGAGGCTCATTGAGGCTCATTTTTGCAGCATCCAAAAATAAGTTTGACTATTAAACAGGTTTCTCTAGATATTTTCTAACGTTTTTCAATGCAAAAACCGCATTCTGCGTAAATGGTCCCTTATAAGCTAAAATCCTCAGGGAAAGATTCAAACCAACAGATTCAACAACTCATGAATTTAAACAATTCATCAAAAAGAACTGGTTTATAAAAGTATGTGTTTGTCGCTTCTGCCTGCAACCAGCATTTGTAGATGCAGCCATAAAATGCAATACAGTTCTAATTAATAATATATAAAAGTATTTTATTAAATGAAGAACAATTAATTTGATTTATATGCACCAATGATCATCAATAAAATCATCAATATTTTTCTACATATATATTTACCAAAACACATAAAACTGGTAATTGAATCATGTATTGAAATCAGTTTAAACACACTAAGGACGTATTTTTGGTTCCCAGTCTCATTGTTTAGCTACACTCTCTCATCACATGGGCAGATGTCTGGCCTGGTCAGCAGAGTTCTGCCATGCTCATGACGTTGGTGTAAATATTAATGTGCTTTGTTAAACTGATGACAGTCTACATATGTCACAATAATGCGCTCTGTAATTGTGTAAACATAGTAATCAGTTATGGCTTTTAACAATCCCTCTAGGATTCAAACTCTGACAATAAAAGTCAAATTGAGTTGAGGCCATTAGGGAATGAAGAGTTCTCAAACAGACAGCGACCCCAAATGCATTTGCAGATTTAACATTGTTTCACACCATATGAGAATGCTGGTCTTCCAAAAGTTAAGTTCTCTTACGAGAGTATCTCTCGTACTGCGTAATATCTTACGCTACGGGGAAAACCTCTTTTCCACGAGATATTGAAGCCAAAAATTATCCTTAATTTTGATTTAATGTAAAACGCTGTGCTGCAGCATGCAGACATAGGCAAGACGGCTCGCGCGCCTATTGGCTGCCCTGCGGCAACAGCAGCAGCCTATCGAGAGAGGCCCTGCGGGACGCGATACCCAATGGGGGCGCTTCGCGCCCATTTCGTCACGTCCCGCCAGAATAGGCGTGGCCTTGGCCTATAAATACGCTCGACAGGCTGATACAAACTGATTTTCATCTCTTCAGCGAAGCTCTACTGCATCGCTGGATCCGGAGTGAGAAGCCGCACCGTCTGAGTGCAAGCCTACAGCGGGACGTGCCTTCGAGTCTGAAGCCGCTGGCCTTCACCTCGCCGCCTTCAGCCGCCGTACCTGCTACGCTTTCCGGCGTTAATATCCTTTTTCTCTGCTAGTGTGTGTTCGCCGCTGCGACTCACACTCTCTCTCTATTATCCTAAAAGAGCTAGCGTCTTTTTAAAGATGCAAAGATCCTGCGGCTCGTGCCGAGCCACACTCAGCGACGGAGACCGCCATGTCATCTGCGTTTCCTGCCTGGGTGAGGATCATGCGGCTCTCGGTCTCGTCGACGGCGGATGCCCTCACTGTGAGCTGTTGCCTATGGTGACTCTGAGGACTCGCCTGGCATCCTTCTCAGAGCCTGCACTTCAGCCCGCTGTCACGCCGCACCGTAAAAAGCGCCGTGCTCAGCGCGCTCCCGAGCCTTCTCCTGCCCGCCAAAGCTCGCCGGTTCGCCCGCCAGCTTCGCCGGCATCGCTCGAGTCGCTCACCGACGGACAGCGGCCGCCGTCTGCCACCGCTTCCGCCATTGAGATCGACGAAATAGCCGAGGACTGTTCTATCCGGGCGTCGGACAGTGAGGATTGGGCGAGCTCCGTGGACCTCCCCCCCGCTGTTCGCGAGCCTTTTGGAAGAAGGGCTGGCATTGAATCAGAGTTGATGCGTCTGCTCTCTCAAGCCGTCGAACACCTCGGCCTCGACTGGGAGACGCCCGCGCAGCCCCCGCACAACCGACTGGATGGATGTTTCCTCAAGAAGGACCACGCCCCATCACAGCCCAGACCCGCGCCTTTTCTTCCTGAGCTTCACGAAGTCGTCGCGAGGTCCTGGAACGCCCCCTTCTCGGCCAGGATGCGTACCTCTGTCTCTGCTGCATTCTCCACTGTGGACGGTGCGAAAGATAGAGGATACCTTTCTCTTCCTCCTGTGGAAGCAGCGGTAGCAACACATCTCTGCCCGCCCTCTGCTGGACGGCGAGCACAGACAGTGTTGCCATCTAAAGCCTGCCGAGTGACGTCAACCATGCACGGTCGCGCTTACACCGCCGCCGGGCAAGCTGTGTCGGCGCTACACACAATGGCCATACTGCAGATCTTCCAGGCCGACCTTCTCCGAAAAATGGACGAGGAAGGCGCGGAATCGATCAGTGTTGCGGATTTAAGGAGCGCTACAGACCTGGCTCTACGCGCCGCTAAATCTGCTGCACAGGCCGTTGGGCGGAACATGGCCTCTCTCACCGTGGCTGAGAGACATTTGTGGTTAACGCTGTTTGAGATGACGGACTCGGAGCGCTCTGTGTTTCTCGACGCGCCCATTTCAACAGCGGGCCTCTTCGGATCTGCCGTCAAAGATTTCGCGGACAGATTCCAGGAGGTTCAAAAGACATCGCCGTCTGTCCGGAGCTCACAGCTGCAGCCCGCACCACCCGCCGCCGCTTCTCAGCGCTGCCAGGCCCGAGAACAGAGACCGCGCTCTCGCTCTGCTGGACGCCGCCCCCCTCAGCGCGGGCCCCGGCCGAGGATCGAGATCAAGCCCGAGGCCTCAAAGCCTTCCTAGCCATCCTAGGAAAGCGACGGTGTTTAAATCTCGCTGCGGCCGGATTTTCACCGAAACATTTCGCTCATCCAGTTCCATGCAATGTGACTGTTCCAGTGTATTTAGCAGTCAACAAGCCGGTTCAATTACCCGCGTGCCTGCACACAAAAGCCGTTTTTACAGCTACCCAGATAAATCCAAAAAAGAGTGTATTTTCTGGTGTCCCGGCCAAAGCCGATGGTGTTATGAGTGTTTTAAGAATGCCCACGCCTCAGTGCCCATTCCCACACACAGTCCCGCGGTCCCGCGCCCACATTCTCTCACAGACACGCTAAAACCCACGGGGTTTGTCCTGCTCGCTCTCTCTCCACAATCTGTCATAGAGAAACCGAGCGCGACCAGGCTGCCCGCCGTGATCGGCGCGCCCCCCGCCTCACACACTTTAAACACAGTGTTTATGTCTCGGCACACCGACGCTCTGCAGCCGCCGCTGTGCCGCGGCCAGAGCCCGGATCGCATTCTACCTCTAGCCATTCACGCAAACGCGTGGGCAAAGCTTGCCGGGGTATCAGAATGGGTATTGAACACTATAAAGAGAGGCTATTCGCTACAGTTTGCTCGACGTCCCCGCCGGTACACGGCGCGTGTCGAAACCACGGTAAACAAAGAAGTATCTCATCTACTTCGTGCCGAAATAGTGAAACTACTGAGCAAAGGGGCCATAGAACCTTTATCTCAGGCTCAGAGCGAAGGGGGGCTATACAGCAGATATTTTCTGGTACCCAAAAAATACGGGGGTCACAGACCCATTTTAGATCTACGGCAATTGAACAAAGCGCTTTTAAAGCGCCAGTTCAAAATGCTGACAACCAGGAAAATCCTTCCGCAAGTTCGCCAGGGAGACTGGTTCATATCAATAGATCTGAAAGACGCCTATTTCCAAATACAGATTGCGTCACGTCACAGGCGATTCTTGAGATTCGCCTTCGAGGGCCAGGCATATCAATACACAGTCCTACCGTTCGGCCTGTCCCTAGCACCCTGTACATTTACGAAGTGCATGGACGCGGCTCTCGCACCCCTGAGACTTCAGGGCATGCGAGTTTTGAACTACTTGGACGATTGGCTGATTCTAGCTCGATCACACTCAGAGCTCATAGAACACAGGGCCACATTACTCGAACATCTCGAGAGACTGGGTCTTACAGTCAATTGGGCGAAGAGTTCGCTGTTTCCCAGCCAGAAAATTTATTTTCTGGGAACAGTGCTGGACTCGCTGTCTATGACAGCACGTCTGTCGCCGGAGCGCGGACTGGACATTCAGCGCGCCGTGAAATCCTTCCGCCGCGGCTCTATAGTCCCACTCAAAAGGTTTCAGAAAATGCTGGGTCTCATGGCCTCAGCATCTTCGGTACCTCAGCTGGGCCTGCTTCGCATGCGCCCACTGCAGTTATGGCTGAAAGCGCGAGTTCCACCCCGGGCGTGGACCACTGGTCTGTTTCGCCTCAGGGTCGACATGAAATGCGTTTCGGCTCTGGAACCGTGGAAAATAGCCGACTGGTATCAGTCAGGCGTGAGTCTGGGGACTCCCTCGAGTGTGACGGTGGTGTCTACGGACGCCTCCACCTCGGGATGGGGAGCGCTGCTCGAGGGCAGACCGTTCTTTGGCCAGTGGTCGGAATGGGAAAAGCTTCTACACATAAACTGTCTGGAAATGCTGGCAGTCGACAACGCGCTACGGCGTTTTTGTCCCCAGATAAAAGGCCACCACGTCCTAGTCCGGTCAGACAACATGTCAGTGGTGGCATACATAAATCGCCAGGGCGGCGTCAGGTCCCGAAACCTTTACAGGCTGACGGAACGCCTCCTGGTCTGGGCTCAGCACAACCAGCTTTCACTGAAAGCGGCGCATGTGCCTGGTCACCTGAATCTGGGACCAGACAGACTGTCCAGAGACAATGTCCCAGCAGGGGAATGGTCGCTGCACCCGCAGACAATCCAACTGCTGTGGGAGACATTCGGCAGAGGGCAGGTGGACCTGTTCGCGTCCCAGGAAAACGCTCACCGTCCGGACTTTTTCTCCAAGAGCAGGGATGCTCTGGCCCACGCATGGCCCCGCTGCCCCCTCTATGCTTTTCCCCCCGTCTCGTTCCTGCCTCAAGTGCTGGAACGAATCAGGGAAAACGGATGCCCAGTGTTGCTCGTGGCTCCGCTCTGGACGAACCAGATTTGGTTCCCAGTCCTGATGCGGCTGACCAGCACTGCTCCGTGGCCTATACCGGTGAGGAGAGACCTCCTCTCTCAGGCAAAGGGCTCAATTTGGCATCCTCGCCCGAATTTATGGTCCCTACATGCATGGGCCATCAACGGGTACCCGCTAACCTCCCGGAGGGAGTGCTGAACACGATCACGCAGGCTAGGGCCCCGTCCACTAGACGGCTCTACTCCTCAAAATGGTCAGTGTTCTCTACCTGGTGTCAAGCTCAGGGCTTTTCACCCGTAGACTGCGGCGTTACGGAAGTGCTCTCCTTCCTTCAGGAGCTGCTGGATAAGGGTAGAACCCCATCCACGCTCAAAGTATACGTGGCGGCCATAGCAGCCTTTGCAAAACTAACGTCTGGCCAGTCACTGGGGAATAAACGACCTGGTCGTGCGATTCCTCAGGGGAGCTCGGAGGCTGAACCCTCCCAGACCCCCCTCAGTCCCTGTGTGGGACCTTTCTACGGTTCTGGAAGCCATGAAAGGTGCCCCATTCGAGCCAATCCATTTATCAGACATGAAACACCTGTCTTTCAGAACGGTATTTCTTGTGGCTCTTGCTTCAATGAAGCGCGTGGGGGACTTACAAGCGCTTTCAGTAAGCGCGTCATGTATGGAGTTTGGGCCTAATGACTCTAAAGTCATACTCAAACCAAGGCACGGGTACGTGCCCAAATCCCTCAACACACCGTTCAGGGCCCAGGTTATTTCCCTGTGCGCCCTCCCGGTGAATAATGAGGAGGCGGATGCTAATCTCCTTTGCCCCGTCAGGGCGCTGAGAGCTTATGTGTCCCGCTCGTCTGTCTTCAGACAGACCGAGCAGCTCTTTGTTTTGTTTGGCGGACGCTCCAAGGGACTGGCCGCATCAAAACAGAGCCTATCCAGATGGATAGTCGATGCCATAGCTCTGGCTTACACTTCTAAGGGCCTGCAGTGTCCTTTGGGTGTCAGAGCGCACTCCACGAGAGGCGTGGCCTCGTCGTGGGCGTGGTCTAGCGGGATTTCCTTGCAAGATATCTGTATGGCGGCAGGCTGGGCCTCGCCGTCTACATTTATAAGGTTTTATAACCTAGAGGTTCCCGCCTTACAGGCTAAGCTCCTGTCGGTCTAGAATTCAGTACTATCTGCCCGCTGCGCCGGCGCAGAATGCTGAGTTTTGCATGGGCATCGCTCACTGATCGATAGAACAGTTCCATGGGTGTTGAATAACCCGTACTTATACCCAGTTCAGGCTGAACACGTTCACCCTGTCTGCGTGAAACACTGTTAACATAACTAGCTCCTGTGGGATGCTATTTCATGGGAATGATGCTTGTAGCCTCTCTTCTCCGACTCTCTGTGAGTCTACGGTGATTATGCACTACATGAGCCCCGGGCTACTGCCCTTGGGACTTTGGTGTCGGATCCCAGTACGCACGGCGTGTTGCATTGTGTTCCCCATAGCGTAAGATATTACGCAGTACGAGAGATACTCTCGTAAGAGAACGTACTCGGTTACTAACGTAACCTCGGTTCTCTCTAGAGAGGGAACGAATACTGCGTATCTTGCTGTGCATACAACAGCGCTGGTTCGCTTCAGCGTTGAAAACCAGTTTGTATCAGCCTGTCGAGCGTATTTATAGGCCAAGGCCACGCCTATTCTGGCGGGACGTGACGAAATGGGCGCGAAGCGCCCCCATTGGGTATAGCGTCCCGCAGGGCCTCTCTCGATAGGCTGCTGCTGTTGCCGCAGGGCAGCCAATAGGCGCGCGAGCCGTCTTGCCTATGTCTGCATGCTGCAGCACAGCGTTTTACATTAAATCAAAATTAAGGATAATTTTTGGCTTCAATATCTCGTGGAAAAGAGGTTTTCCCCGTAGCGTAAGATATTACGCAGTACTCGTTCCCTCTCTAGAGAGAACCGAGGTTACGTTAGTAACCGAGTACGATTGTTGACAAAAGTTTTGGCCTGACCTCACTAATTTTCAAATGACCCTATAATCATTCATCATACTGGGCTTCAAATGATAATGTAACACTGATTTGTCCATCCTAGCAGTCAACTGTGTATATATTTCATGTGTGATAATGATTTATATCTCGAATGTTGAGTTATTTAATATTATTCAAATTGTACTTATTCATAATTTGAATTTCCTTTTATTTTTTTCAGTTTACATTTTTATTTGAGATTAATTGTATACTTATTTTTCACATTTCTAGATAGTTTTAATTAAATAAACAATTACATTTACAATTAGCTTTTATTTTTATATTTTAATATGTCCATATAGCTTTAATTACTGTAATTTGTTTCAGTTTTAGTCTTTTAGTACTTAAACTAAAAAATTTTTACTTTATTGGAAGTTTTTCATTGAATATTTATTTAGTACTTATATTTAGTTACTTTATACCACTGAAATAAAGTAACTATTGAGATCAAATGTGTTTTAAGGGAGTTTATTTTCTAAAAGCCTACAGGGCCAAAAGTGGCCAATTTGAAGAAATAGCCTGTTTTATAAATGAATGGCAGGTTTTCTGTCCTGGAAGGCCACAAACTTTATCTATACCACCCTACTGCCTGTGACCTGCACAAATGAGGCATCGACCCCGCACTGCCGAATTGCCCCCAAAGCTGGAAGAGATTATTCTCCTGTGTAGTTTCCAGCCTCTGATTGCCAATGCATCAGCTCCTTTTTCTTGTGCTCCCTGTGCCCAATGGCATACGC
Source organism: Tiaroga cobitis (assembly GCA_030578255.1). NCBI lineage: Eukaryota > Metazoa > Chordata > Actinopteri > Cypriniformes > Leuciscidae > Tiaroga > Tiaroga cobitis. The sequence goes on from CM060612.1 coordinate 10,018,685, forward strand.
CCTGATGTTCCGCACATGGGGGCGATTAGACAGTTAGAGACTTTCGCTCTGGCAGATCCACTCCAAAGCAACCATTAACCCACATGACCAGCGGTAGTGCCGCCCGTCTCATCCAGACATGTGGGAACAGTCAGAAGGCTCGGAAACCAGTGTTGCAAAATATGCATCCCTGGAATGACAATACTAGTGTTGTCTTGCCCTTGGACTTTAAACTGCAGTTTATTAGGCAAATCTTAGTACACAGCCTGCCACCAAGGGAAAAAGGTAGTTAAATCTAAATTTAATTTGTAATTCACTAAATAATTTGCTCACTGCTTTAGCTTTCAAATCAAATATGCTGCTATTAGATGCTTCACTTCTGATTTAACGCTCATGTTTTCTGCATTTTCAGTTGCAATTTTTCTTAGTCTATTAAATTGTTATTTGGTTGGGATTTGAACCAGGTGTCATTTCGAAAGCTTCACAACCAGACATATCACTTCATTATGTTCCTTTTATATTTTATATTATTATGCTTTATATAATAAATATAATTAAACTATTTTACCATGATGCATCAGGGGATACATGTACCAGAGTGTACAAGAGTCCACCAGAGAGACGAGAGATACAGAATTAATGATGAAATAGACCTTTAATAACCCAGCAGGCACAGGATATAGACTACAACATCAGTCAGACGTTGGATTTTGGTTGTAAATGAAAGTCGGGTTGACGTCTAAATCCAATGTTTGTTTGACGTCAAGCTCCAACGTTGGGCAGTCGTAGAATTTTGGTTGGAATAAACCAAACAAAAAGGTGAAATGCATGGCTGTACATTTATTACCAGCTTAACTTAAAACTAACCAGATTTACTTTATTTAATTTCCGGTTTAATGAAATCATATTTTGTATTTTAAAGTCACCATGGTGGTGGTTAGCGTTTGCTTTAGTTGTGCTCTTGACCCTTGACACATTAATATAAAATGTTCTCTGGCTGCTATAATTTTGTGTTTATAAAGCAAAATTGTTGTAGCTAAAAAAGCCATGAGATCAGGTGATGCTGAGTTTTTTTTTTGGTGATATCATCATGTAATCGCCTAAATCCCTGATCTTATTCAGTGTCTACTGCTTTGATTATATAGGACTTTTTTAATATTGGTTTTATTATTGCTTTATTCATAATATAAATTTGATTCTACAGCATTGTTGTTGTACAGTGTTGTTTATCAAATAATATTCTTGTTTTTTAAATACTATTTAGTGCACAAAAACCTTTAATCTATGGCATTACTTGGACGCGCACATACATCAAGAAACAGCATGTGAATCTCAACAATGGTGACAATCAAACAAAATATCCAGATAATCAGATCAACTCTGAGCATAAAACAAGCTAACAAAATCCAGCTGCATAATTTATTCATGCCACAAAGCATGCTGGGAGATATGGGTGAGTTTTGATTGGTGGTACTCAGCATGCATTGCAGCATGAAGCATTTCATTGATTGTCACCATTGTTGAGAGTCATAAACTGACACTTGTTTTTCTAAAGTAACCCTGTCCAACAGTGACACCAGCAGGTACAGTTACAGTGGTAGGCTGCATCTCTCTTGCCTCCCCTGAGACTATTGACTTTTAACAGACCCCCTAATGTGTGCAGTGGGTTTAGTGGGGGGTAATCAAGAATGAATGGGGGAAAGTCACGTGAGAGGAGGCAATGCCTCAATCGCGCAGTGATTAGATTTGATTGTTTATGCGATAAATCCTCTTGTTTTCGTGCGTGTTCGTGAATCAGACTGAATGAACAAAACAATGGTGTTAGGGGAAAGACTAATTTAAAAAGTAATGTCAAAATCAATCTTTAAATGGCCTGAAAACATGACGACTGGAGTTTTTTAGTGGCAGTCAGCTTGGGGAAACTAAAGGTACATCTTCGTGTCTGTGACTGATGACTGATAATCCAAAAATAAGTAAAAAAGAACATTCAAAAGATTAAAAAGAATAAAAAAAAACAACATCAGTTCACAAACAAAACATTATTTTTCATTACCTTTACAGTAGTTATTATTTTGGAACAAATGTAAAAATGCCTAAAAACACTAATTTGACGAGATTTATACTTTGTTTTAATAAATAGACAATTAATAACTTTGTTAATGTAAAAAAAAACAAAATATAACTGTTTTTATGTAATGTTTATTTAACATGAATTTGCTTTTGATATAAGTATAAGAAATGTATACTTTTATTCAGCAAGGATGCATTCAATTGATCAAAAGGGACAGCAATATTTGTTACATTATACATTTCTTTGCTATTTCCAAAATGCTGTTCTCTGGAACTCTTTTCATCAACAAATGCTAAAAAAGACTGGAGTAATGGCTGCTGAAAATTTAGTGTTACCATCTGTCTTGGAAATTCTTAATACGAACAGAACTTATTTAATCTGACTTCTTCACCACGGACAATTTAAACAACTTCCAGTTGTTCAAAATAATAACTACAGTTTCTCAAGGTAATTCCCTGAATACTTACAATACAATAGAATACTTCCCTGAAGTAAGGTGACGGCGTCCCGTCAAGAAGCTACTATCACTACCTCAATCACACTTGAAAATCTTTGTCACTCAAGTCTTCTTCACTGTGATTTGTTCTAGTGATTGGCTTGTAATGATCTAAGCTAATCATGTGACTGTTAGTTCTACTGTGTGAAGCACTTTTTGGTTAAGTATACTGTATATGGCCTTTGACCTGAGCATCCTTAGTCTGCATTTCTCTGTACATTAATGTTGAAAATACCCATTACATAAAATATTTCTATCACACATCACCGACGCCAATTACTGTATAACAAATATTAAAATAATAGAATTTTTTTTTGTTATGTTTTTAATGTTTTCATCAAATAAATGAATCCTTGGTGAGAATAAGAGACGTATTTAAAAAAAAAAGTTACAGACTTTTGAACAGTAGTGTAGTGTATAGACATTAAATGGAACCTTATCAGTAACTACATCAAGAAAAGTGAATGAGCTCTAATGCTATATATGACTTTATGGTTATAGTGAGTGCCCAATAAGTACGTTCATGGATGGCTCTCATCATGTAATTTTTTGTTATGTCTAAAATTTCTGCTGCGATTTATTAAATGTTTTTTTTTTTTTACGTCAGGGGCTTTCCACATTCTTTCATTCTAGATGTTTTCTGGTTGTGTCAGTGATATCTGCGGATAGCAATGTAAACACCAGTCACTTCACACTTTTCATTGGAATAAGAAACAGCTGTTAGTGCGATCAGCAGGGGGTACGGCTCTCCAATATTTTTTTTTTTTTTTTTTTTTTTTTTACTTTTTTTTACAATGTGTAAAAACCATGTGAAAGGCAAAAAAGGGCAGACACTGGACTCTAAGTTGGTAAAAAGGGCTAATGTTTGGGATCTAGAAGGTCAATGCCTGGGAGCAACACATTTTGACTCCTTCCAAGTCATATAAATCAATTTGCTTCATGTTACCAAAATATAAACTTGCCAGTAAACAATGCTTGTGGTATAAATTAGTCTGTCAACTTTTATCAATATTTGAATGTGTATTTAGATGTGCTAAATGGATGTATCATTAAGATAAAACGTCAACAAATGTCCTTGCATACAAGGACATCTCATTTACACCATTTATGAGATGAATAATTATGCAAGTTACTAAACACTGCTGATATATAGCTGTGATTTCTTTGTCATATCCAGTGACTTTCACTAATTAAAAATTTTCAGTTTACTTTATTATCCAAGTTGCGGAAAATTGTCGTTGGCTTGAAGCTGCAGTCCGTAGTTTTTCCTTTGTCGCCATCTCTGTTAGAAATCTGCAATTGCAGTTATTTGCGGAATTATCAACTTTACGTGGGTTGTGTCTCGGCACAGCGCGGATGAATCCGGTGTTTGAGGAGAGTGTTCGCCTGTCAGTCGCCGCTGGTGTGGATACTGGCATTCGGAATCACAGATTATTCTTTTTGGAAGTATGACCAACATAAGCGTTTTCACCGGAAAATGTAATCTGAACAAGTAACATCCACTTTTGTTCTGACCAACTAAGGGAAAAAAAAAAACATTGCAGTAAACCGCGCTGATTAAATCTAACAATCGCTTATATTATCAAGTCAAACCGTGAAAATTATACTTTTTTCTCAAATTGTTCATGTCAACAACATCAGCATTGCGTGACAACATTTAATGTCCTTCCGATATTTATCCTTGTTTTCGCATGGGCCGGTTGCAGTCTCTTTTTTTCTGTAGCCACTCCAAAGTCTCTTGCATTTTACAGCGGGTGAATCTCTAGTTGTCACTTGTGATTGTCGTTTGAACCTTTCTGGATCCGCCATCAAATTGATAAGTTTAATTATATCAAGTGCTGTGAGAAAAGGCTATAAATCTCCACCTCCAACATCCTCACACGCAATATAGCTTATACTAGCGGGACTCTTCTTTATGTGTACAGATGTGACGTAATGACTCAATATAGTCTACTAGCCAAGACTCTTCTTTATGTGTACAGATGTGACGTAATGACTCAATATAGTCTACTAGCCGAGACTCTTCTTTATGTGTACAGATGTGACGTAATGACTCAATATAGCCGACTAGCCGAGACTCTTCTTTATGTGTACAGATGTGACGTAATGACTCAATATAGTCTACTAGCCAAGACTCTTCTTTATGTGTACAGATGTGATGTAATGACTCAATATAGCCGACTAGCCGAGACTCTTCTTTATGTGTACAGATGTGACGTAATGACTCAATATAGTCTACTAGCCAAGACTCTTCTTTATGTGTACAGATGTGACGTAATGACTCAATATAGTCTACTAGCCGAGACTCTTCTTTATGTGTACAGATGTGACGTAATGACTCAATATAGCCGACTAGCCGAGACTCTTCTTTATGTGTACAGATGTGACGTAATGACTCAATATAGTCTACTAGCCAAGACTCTTCTTTATGTGTACAGATGTGATGTAATGACTCAATATAGTCTACTAGCCGAGACTCTTCTTTATGTGTACAGATGTGACGTAATGACTCAATATAGTCTACTAGCCAAGACTCTTCTTTATGTGTACAGATGTGACGTAATGACTCAATATAGTCTACTAGCCGAGACTCTTCTTTATGTGTACAGATGTGACGTAATGACTCAATATAGCCGACTAGCCGAGACTCTTCTTTATGTGTACAGATGTGACGTAATGACTCAATATAGTCTACTAGCCAAGACTCTTCTTTATGTGTACAGATGTGATGTAATGACTCAATATAGTCTACTAGCCGAGACTCTTCTTTATGTGTACAGATGTGACGTAATGACTCAATATAGTCTACTAGCCAAGACTCTTCTTTATGTGTACAGATGTGACGTAATGACTCAATATAGTCTACTAGCCGAGACTCTTCTTTATGTGTACAGATGTGACGTAATGACTCAATATAGTCTACTAGCCGAGACTCTTCTTTATGTGTACAGATGTGACGTAATGACTCAATATAGTCTACTAGCCGAGACTCTTCTTTATGTGTACAGATGTGATGTAATGACTCAATATAGCCTACTAGCCGAGACTCTTCTTTATGTGTACAGATGTGACGTAATGACTCAATATAGCCGACTAGCCGAGACTCTTCTTTATGTGTACAGATGTGACGCAATGACTCAATATAGCCAACTAGCCGAGACTCTTCTTTATGTGTACAGATGTGATGTAATGACTCAATATAGCCTACTAGCCGAGACTCTTCTTTATGTGTACAGATGTGACGTAATGACTCAATATAGTCTACTAGCCGAGACTCTTCTTTATGTGTACAGATGTGATGTAATGACTCAATATAGCCTACTAGCCGAGACTCTTCTTTATGTGTACAGATGTGACGTAATGACTCAATATAGCCGACTAGCCGAGACTCTTCTTTATGTGTACAGATGTGATGTAATGACTCAATATAGCCGACTAGCCGAGACTCTTCTTTATGTGTACAGATGTGACGCAATGACTCAATATAGCCTACTAGCCGAGACTCTTCTTTATGTGTACAGATGTGACGCAATGACTCAATATAGCCGACTAGCCGAGACTCTTCTTTATGTGTACAGATGTGATGTAATGACTCAATATAGTCTACTAGCCGAGACTCTTCTTTATGTGTACAGATGTGATGTAATGACTCAATATAGCCTACTAGCCGAGACTCTTCTTTATGTGTACAGATGTGACGTAATGACTCAATATAGTCTACTAGCCGAGACTCTTCTTTGTGTACAGATGTGACGTAATGACTCAATATAGTCTACTAGCCGAGACTCTTCTTTGTGTACAGATGTGATGTAATGACTCAATTTAGTCTACTAGCCGAGACTCTTCTTTATGTGTACAGATGTGACGTAATGACTCAATATAGTCTACTAGCCGAGACTCTTCTTTGTGTACAGATGTGACGTAATGACTCAATATAGCCTACTAGCCGAGACTCTTCTTTATGTGTACAGATGTGACGTAATGACTCAATATAGTCTACTAGCCGAGACTCTTCTTTATGTGTACAGATGTGACGTAATGACTCAATATAGTTTACTAGCTGAGACTCTTCTTTGTGTACAGATGTGACGTAATGACTCAATATAGTCTACTAGCCGAGACTCTTCTTTATGTGTACAGATGTGACGTAATGACTCAATATAGTCTACTAGCCGAGACTCTTCTTTATGTGTACAGATGTGACGTAATGACTCAATATAGTCTACTAGCCGAGACTCTTCTTTATGTGTACAGATGTGACGTAATGACTCAATATAGTCTACTAGCCGAGACTCTTCTTTATGTGTACAGATGTGACGTAATGACTCAATATAGTCTACTAGCCGAGACTCTTCTTTATGTGTAGATGTGACGTAATGACTCAATATAGTCTACTAGCCGAGACTCTTCTTTATGTGTACAGATGTGACGTAATGACTCATATAGTCTACTAGCCGAGACTCTTCTTTATGTGTACAGATGTGACGTAATGACTCAATATAGTCTACTAGCCGAGACTCTTCTTTATGTGTACAGATGTGACGTAATGACTCAATATAGCCTACTAGTGGAGACTCTTCTTTATGCGTACAGATGTGACGTAATGACTCAATATAGTCTACTAGCCGAGACTCTTCTTTATGTGTACAGATGTGACGTAATGACTCAATATAGCCAACTAGCGGAGACTCTTCTTTATGCGTACAGATGTGACGTAATGACTCAATATAGCCAACTAGCGGAGACTCTTCTTTATGTGTACAGATGTGACGTAATGACTCAATATAGTCTACTAGCCGAGACTCTTCTTTATGTGTACAGATGTGACGTAATGACTCAATATAGTCTACTAGCCGAGACTCTTCTTTATGTGTACAGATGTGACGTAATGACTCAATATAGTCTACTAGCCAAGACTCTTCTTTATGTGTACAGATGTGACGTAATGACTCAATATAGTTTACTAGCCGAGACTCTTCTTTATGTGTAGATGTGATGTAATGACTCAATATAGTCTACTAGCCGAGACTCTTCTTTATGTGTACAGATGTGACGTAATGACTCAATATAGTCTACTAGCCGAGACTCTTCTTTATGTGTACAGATGTGAGGTAATGATGCAAAGACATGCTCGAATCTCCCGCGGAAATCCACCAGTATCACTGGAATTAAAAACATTTTTATAAGCTTACCGTTTTGAATCGATGGTAAGCAGATAGTTTTTAACACTGGCTGGTTATGTACTTGCTCAAGTTTATTTTGGATTATTTTGAACCCAAAAAAATTACGGACTGGAGCTTTAACCATACTGTAAAAATATTGCTGTAAAATTACAGCCAGTTTCCCTCAGTAAAATACTGTTATTTCAATAAACGGTTAAATCGTGTAAATTTACAGCTAATTGTCATTAAATGAAGCACTTGCAGTAAATTTACAGCATTTAACAGTAAACCGGTTTGTTTCTGAGAAAAAAGGTTTGGCGCTGTAAAAAGCAGCACAGGGGGGCGGGGCATCTTCAACACGAGCTCTCGACTGCAGAAAGCGGTCAACCGAATCTCTTCAAAACTCTTACCGTCTGTGTCTACTAAAGAAGGAAACTGTTCAAGGTAAGTTTATTTCTTTGTTGTTATTTTACTATGTTGCACTCAACTTAGAGTGCAAAACCGCCTTTTTCGACTGTACTAACGTTACTTGGCGCCAATTGCGTGTCGCAGCCTATGTTTCGGAATAATTGACTACGGGCTGCTGAATTATTTGAAAAATAATGCAAATCCGAGGTTGTAATGCAACCACGAGTCGAAGTGCAATTCAACGGCTCGTCGTCAGTTCTTGGTGACCACACCTCAAGGCATTGTTGGCCTACAGATGTTGTATTTCAAGACATTTGTCGGGTTTTTGTCCTATTTCTTATTATCAGATAAGCCTCAGGTGCTAATTCAAAACGTCATTGAACTAGTAACGGAGAAGTGCTTCAAGAACAGCATTAATACAAACAGTAAGTAAAAAAGTAAAATAGCACTTGCTTTAACAAACACGAATTTGTCCAAAAAATGTATTCTCATTATTCGTTTACCTTGATGCCATCCCAGATGTGCACAACTGTTTTTTTTTTTTTTTTTTTTTTTTTTTTTTCAGCAGAGCACAAACCAGAGTCAGACAAACCTTTTTGACCCAAAATATTTACTTGGAGACCCCTGAAATTTTTCAATAATTTAACAACACATTTGCATGTTCAAAGTTTTCTGACGATGGATAATGCTCAATTTAGCTTTTCATCAACTCAACAATCAGCGTACAGTTATATATGGTATTCAAATCGCAGTGATAAACAAGTTAGGTAAAAATTGTATCTAAAAGTATCAAAAAGAGTACATTACCTAAAATAAGCAATCTAGAATATGTTATTAACTATAATTTTCGTCATGTAATTTGTAATCAGTACTATAATTTGCGAGTAATACCTCAGAAAAAAACAAAGTTGACCTTGTAAATATTTAACTGACACTAGGGCTGTAAAACGATTAATCGCCATTATTCGCATACAAAATAAAAAGTTTGAAAAAATAAAAGTTTGTGTTTAAATAATATATTTGTGTGTACTGTGTATAATTATTTTGTATATATAAATACACACATGCATGTATATACTGTATACTGTATATTTACATTTAATTTATATTATTTATAAATATTTTATATATAAATATAAAAGAAATGAATATACGTGCATGTGTGTGTATTTATATATACAAAATAAGTATGCAGAGTACACACACATATAATATGTAAACACAAACTTTTATTTTGGATGCGATTAATCGTTATTAACTATTCACAGCCCTAAAATGCAACTGAAAAAATAATTGTCATCCACGAAACCAAATGAATTAAGTCAATCTGCTGATAAAAGCAACCAAAAACGCTCATTTAAATCTCTGGTAACTCAGCTGTCCACATCTGTAAACGTTTACATGCAGAGCCGGATTATCCATAAGGGCACTTGGGCCAGTGGGGCACCAACCATTCACAGCCACTAGGGGGGCACCACATGAGTCAAGCTTTAAAAATATTTTTCGTAAATTGTTATATTATTAACTTGAAATTCTTGATAGACCATAAATAAATCGTTTATGAACACTAATTTAACAATAATAATAACAATAATGATTTAATAATAAATTATAAATAAATAAAGATTACATGACCACTATCACTCCCCCCTCCCCAATCTGTCAGAGTTGCGTTGGTCCACAACAAATACGTGCAAATGTGTCATTTTTTTAACGGCTACAAAAAAATGAATTAAAATCAAAACTGGACAGACGTCAATTGAGTGGTTTTGCAAAAAGAAAGTTAAAGAAAGACAAGGACACTAGACGTAGCTACAATTCACAATGTTCCAGGTATCGAAAGATTTTTTGTGAGAACATCACGGGAATTGCGATCACTAGCAGCGCTGAGTCTGACGAAGCCGGAGCGAACTGTGGAGACGGTAACAAAGAAATGGACTTTGGGGATGTAGTTGACACCTTTGCTTGCGCAAAATCAAGGAAGGAGCAGTTCTGCTAAACTTAATACATGAAAACGTTTTTACCAGATTTAGTGCTACACTTATTGTCTCTTATTTGTTCCTCACTAAATAATGTTTTTTTTTCACTAAATGTTCGATTTTATACAATTATTGTGCACTTGTGATTTTTCTAGACTAAATTTTACTGCTGAGTTACCCACTAATCTAGTTTATATAATAGAATTTTTGTCATTGGTTATGATCATATTTTTTTTTTATTTGTTGTTTTTCTTTATAATGAAGTTGTCTGTATTAAGTAGATTGTGTTTAACAGAAAATTGTGATTATCAGTTCAACACACAGAGTTATAGAAATTCTACTTAATTTTATTTATTTTTTTAACTGCGCTGGTATCGGATCGGTATAATTCAATACTCAGAATTTTTGGTATCGGATTGGATCGGTTCAGAAGAAATGGTACCGGGACATCCCTAATATTTTCTGGTAGGCTATATCTAAGTTACCCAGGAGCTCTGTTGACATAGGCTTTGCTAACGTTAGTTACAGCTTGATGAATTGAGTTGAAAACACCAGGACAGAACGCAACATTAGCCAGCTAGTAAAGCTCTGGTGGGAAATTATTAGCTAACGCTACTACGGAGGCCATAATATTTTTGACTCATCGCTGAAGTTAAGTTTCTCCAACTCTCCCCAGGTTGGCAAAAAAAATGCATCTCAAAATGCATCAGATTGATGCTTTAAAATATGGAATATTTAAAAAATTTCTTACGGGCGGGCATGCCCCCGGACCCCCCTAGAGGGGTAATATCCTTCTCACCTTTTTCACCCCTGACCCCTTTTCATGCCTGTAGAGGTAAGAAACCTCATAGATTTATTATTATTTTTGGGCAAACGTGAATTGACGCTGTCAATTAATCAATGTACATTTTTAATTGACACATTTGAATATAGGGGGCCTTTTGAGGTATAGTGCCCAGGGGCACTACACTGTCTTAATACGGCCCTGTTTACATGAATGTGTGATTTCACATTTGATCAATTCACTCTCAGCCATCCCAGTTTTGCATTTATTTGGCACTTTCATAACCGTTGGAATCTGAGGCCAAAGCTCACAAGAAGTGGTACGTGATAAAAAGCTTCCAGAACACCAGGATACACAACTCCTAGAGATTAAATAGTGGGAAAAATGAATTCCAATCAAATAACTTGCAGCTTTTGACACAGTGACGGGCTGAACAATAAAAACAAAGCAGTTGTGATTAATCCTCACGTGGGTGTTATTTGTTGTGGCAGATCTGGCATGATGAAAACGATGACATATTCAAAAATTTGCGCAAGTATTTTGTTTCAATGATTAACAGATTTGTATGTCCATCAAGAACCATTATATAACTTGGAAATGCGTTTATAACAAAAAATGGTTATGAAAGCAAAAACGTCATGCGACCAAAATCATATGCATCACTATCAGTCGAATGCACTATTAGACGTTTCTTTAGTAAGCGCCCTTAGTTTAAAGTACATGTTATATATTTCCTGTCATCATAACTCATATTCTCCTACTTGGAGGTTTTTGCAGCGTCATTAGTAATATAATTCCAGATCAAGGCAAAAGCCTGATGTCTCATTGACTAACAGATATTTATGTCCATCAAGAACCATTACATTTATTATATGACATGGAAATGTGCTTGTAACTGACAGGCTTGTGGTCTTGGAGGTTGTGGATGAAAGTAAAACCAGTATGCGGATGTCATTTTGTTTAGTGAGTTTCCAATATATACTGTAGCTGAATTATGATCTGACTTACTTGGTTTTGCAGTATATCAGAGAATGGTGCAATTCGATTGATTTCACTGCCGATGTTGCCTTGCAAGAAATATAAACACTCTCAAAATGAATATTTGTATGCATTTTAGTACACAGTTTAAAGAGCATTTTTCTCTTCAGTAAGGGTCACTTTTATGTTCCAAGGTTTTTTACTATGAAGATCATGCATTTTTGCTACTTTTCAAAGGCCTTTATAGATTGTTATTATTTTAAACTGGTCCCAAACCCAGACTTTTAATATTAAATGATGAATATCAATCTTAAAAATGTTAATACAGGTTTCAAAAATGACGACATACACAAGAGTAAAATAAACAATTTTGGTAACGCTTTAGATTACAGCCCGGAAAGTACTGTGTAATTAAGAGGAACTTACAGAGTAACTTTCGGTAATTATAGTGTACCTATAAAGTACTTGCATGTAAGTATAAGGGAATAATATGTAAAGTTTGGGGAATAAAGGGATAACAACCAGGAGAATTAAAAAAATATCTATACTGTAAGTATTATAGAACTAAGGGGTACTTATTCTACTATTATGATACAACAATCTTACATTTGGGAGCAATTTAGCGAGAACATACACTGCGTACCTTTTTGTAATAATTGTGTACCAAGGCAATACATACTGTATAGGCTTTATAAAAATGACAGGGTACATATCTATGCATTTATACTTTTATTGAATTTTTTGATAGCAAAAGTGCAGGGGCCTCATGTATAAAACTGTGCGTAGAATCCTTACTAAAAGTGTACGTGCGCCTGAAAGCCAAAAATGTCGTATGCAAAAAAATATTCAGACTTATAAAACCAGAATTCACTTTATAAATCCGAGTCAGCGGAAGATTGTCATATATGGAGATTATAACGCCTAGTTTTACTATGCATATCCTCATCTGCATATCATTTGCATATGATTATTCATCCACATGATAACATGTTTAACAGTACAAGACATTAGGAAAATATGAAATACGGATGTGCCGTCACATTACATGAATAAAAATCATTTAGTAGCCCAGCCTTCCCTTGTTTTTTAAATAAATAAAATAGTGCAAATTGCATTTCAGAGAAAGTTTTTCTCAATCTTTTCCACTGGCCAAATAGTATTTTAATTGATTTATATTTTTAATGGAAACAGATAGACCTTGTTGTGCACTATTTGCACGAAACCATTTTCTCAGACAATCTGCCATCATGACAAGCAATTATCTACATAGTTAATGTTATGAACTGCTCCGAGACTTGGAGGTGAAGATCCAAATGCAGCTTTATTATAGAATAGTCGTACAGGAAGGGTCAAGAATCAGCAAACAGGACAATGGAGAAAAGACAGAGAACAAACCAGATAACAGGCAATGGTCGAGGCAGGCGGCGAGAAGCAAGGTCCTGTAAACAATCCAGGTCAGGGTAAACAGAGAATGATCAGGAAACAGGGTAAACAGAGAATGATCAGGAAACAGGGTACACAGTCCAAGGTCAAAAAGGCAATAAACAAACACGGGAAAAACGCTCGGAAATGCAGACACACAGTACAACAAGACTTCGCGGTGAGTGAATGAATGAACATGGTATAAATAGACTGAGACTAGCAGGATGACAAGACACAGGTGAATACAATCAGTGACAATGAGGTACAGGTGAATGTGATCAGTGATGATGAGTCCAGGCAGTGAGTATGGGAAATGTAGTTTGTGAGGAAGTGATCATAGTCTATTGTGGAGCGCCCTCTGGTGGCTCTCGAGGGCACTGCAGCTGGTGATCGTTACAGTTAACTAGGGCTGTTGGAACGAATTCCGAAATTTGAATATAATTCGAATATTAAAAAATCAATACTATTCGAATGGTGAAGTTACTATTCGAATATTGGTTTTTTATGTATATATATATTTTTTTTTTTATACCGTAAAACTTCAAATAATAGCCGAGTCCCAAATAGACGCCTGTCTCGTTTACACGCCTGGTGTGGCAACAGGTTTGGGTATAAAGGCCGGTCTCAAATAGAGGCCGGGTCTGTTTTTTAGTTTCGGGTTGTATTTAATCTTCTAAAACCCGTCAGATCGTTTTTTGGCGGCCGCCAACGCAAATGTTTGTCCCGCCAAAGCCTTTTTTGATCGGTGAGTGATGTAGAATAGAATGACTGCTGCGCCTGACAGGGCGCATAACGAGCAGAGAGAGAGAGAGAGAGAGAGAGAGAAAGAGAGAGAGCGAGAGAGCGCGCGCGTCATCAAACACGAGCGCTGTCTTGCTCTCTCTCCCTCGCGCATATTAATCAAAATCAATTGACACGATAGTAAAAGGTTGGAAGTTTCACGTGGAGCATTTGGAAATTTTTAGAGATTAGAGACTCTAGGCCTACACTCAATGAACAACATCTCAACACTAAATTATAAAGGCCTGTCTCATATAGACGCCTGTCTCAGATACAAGCCGGTGCAGTTCGACGATTTGGGAAAATAAAAGCCCGGGCTACTATTTGAAGTTTTACGGGTATGCAATCTTGCCTTTCTCGCCACCTTGGCTAACACACATGTGAAAATGAAATGCTTTTGTTTCGTCTGATGTACAATAAAGTTTTTGAATCATAACACAGTTGTGCACGTTATCCACGCTGTATCATCATAACAATACTGTCAAAATTGGTAAATGTTTAACAACGTAAAAAAACGCCCGTGAAGCGCAAATATCTCGGTGAAAACTCAACAGATTTGGTGAGCACCGAACTCATTGGAACCGTCTAGTCGAACTGAAAAGAACGATATACATTTCAGGATTTTTGGTAGTGTTTTAGCGGAGATATTAGCCGAAAACGTCTCAGGTTACGACTGTAACCTTTGTTCCCTGAGAACAGGGAACGAGACAATACGTCATCGACGTTATGGGGAACGCCTCAGGCGTGACAGGTGTCTGAAATCACTATCAAATCACGTCAATCACATTGACCGGCGACAGCCCGTGAATCATTAACGTGAATGATTAACGTGCGACCTGGAAGTATATAGGGGCGCCTTGCAAACATGACAAATCACCTTATCGTCTGAAGGGACTGTACGGTAGGCAAGCCCCGAGGCATGGCAGGGAGACGTATTGTCTCGTTCCCTGTTCTCAGGGAACAAAGGTTACAGTCGTAACCTGAGACGTTCCCTTTCGAAGGGAACTCAACAATACGTCATCGACGTTATGGGGAACGAAATACCCACGCCGCCATGCTGAGGGGAGTGCATGCCCAAGGGCAGTGACAACTGTCCGAACCAGCAAATTCAAATGAAATGCTAGAACCACTCACCCTCAGGTCACACTGGGCTGTCAGTGACGGCATCCCCTACGGTCATAGCCTAAGCAAAAAGCCTCACAGGAAAACTTCAATTAACATAGTTAAATGAAAGGCCTACCTGGGCCTGCTCAAAGGCCTAGGACCACCACTTCAATTAGAAGGGGGTCCCTTCTAGGGAATGTGGCTAGGGAACCCGAAGGAACCCCAGCCAGTCACTATTCAGGGGAACGTACTCACCCTGAAGTGCCACCAGGACGGCCTGACCTGGCGTCAGAACGTAGACACCAGACAGACAGGATTTGGCCAGACTAAAGACAGAGCCTCTGGAAAAAAGCCTTAAGTAAGGCATCCAACCCGAGGGACTGCGAAGCTGGCAGTGAACCACTCGGCCCGGATCTCAGAGGCGGGATATCCCGAAGAGTATGACTCAGCATAGTGCTTTATGACCCTTGCTAGTGAGGGGATGTTCTCTACTCGATCCACGGATCAACCCAGTGTCTGTGTTTCAAAACACTGAGGAGGCCTGTGAAGGCCTAAGGGCTGATCTAACTGGGAGGCCTCTCGAGAGGCCTACGACCATCTGACCAGACTCAGGAAGCCGCATGCTCCTAGAGATCCTCAGTAAGGGGAGCACAAGGTCTGCCTGGTAGGCAAACCAGGCTGTAGGCAGGAAAAGTTCCGGGAGGGAACCAATAGCAGAGAATAAACACTTTAGCGAGCCAGGGCGCAAGCTCGCCTTCAGCAGCTGCCTATTAAGGCTAGCTGAAACTGATAGCAAGAGGCCACTAGCTTTATAAACCCAGCACCATAGGGAAAATGTTACAGGGAGGCCCGTAGAGGCCTACTACCTGATAACCACAGTATGTGGGGTGCTCCACCTTCAGGGAGGCCCGTGAGGCCTACTACCTGATAACCACAGTATGTGGGGTGCTCCACCTTCAGGGAGGCCCGTGAGGCCTACTACCTGATAACCACAGTATGTGGGGTGCTCCACCTTCAGGGAGGCCCGTGAGGCCTACTACCTGATAACCACAGTATGTGGGGTGCTCCACCTTCAGGGAGGCCCGTGAGGCCTACTACCTGATAACCGCAGTATGTGGGAACTCACCTTCAGGGAGGCCTGGTGAGGCCTGCTACCTTACGACCACAGTATGTGGGGAGCTCACCTTCAGGGAGGCCTGGTGAGGCCTGCTACCTTACAACCACAGTAAGTGGGGAGCTCACCTTCAGGGAGGCCTGGTGAGGCCTGCTACCTTAAAACCACAGTATGTGGGGAGCTCACCTTCAGGGAGGCCTGGTGAGGCCTGCTACCTTACAACCACAGTATGTGGGGTGCTCCACCTTCAGGGAGGCCCAGAGTGGCCTACAACCTGATAACCATAGTATGTGGGAACTCACCTTCAGGGAGGCCCGGTGAGGCCTGCTACCCTACAACCACAGTATGTGGGAGCTCACCTTCAGGGAGGCCTGGTGAGGCCTGCTACCTTACGACCACAGTATGTGGGGAGCTCACCTTCAGGGAGGCCTGGTGAGGCCTGCTACCTTACAACCACAGTATGTGGGGAGCTCACCTTCAGGGAGGCCTGGTGAGGCCTGCTACCTTACAACCACAGTATGTGGGGAGCTCACCTTCAGGGAGGCCTGGTGAGGCCTGCTACCTGATAATCACAGCTGTTCGGTTGTCAGTCCTTGGGCTCGTCTCCAGGGAGGCCTGGTGAGGCCTACTACCTGACAGCCAATGTAGATGGGTGACAGTTCCAAGGTGGCCTGCTAAGGCCAGCCGGCTGGGGACTCGCCTATCAGGGAGGCCTGGTTGGGCCTACTAGCTGATAGCAAGTCAATTCTGCTACAAAGGAACACTGTTGGGAACCATACTGCACCAATGAAACTATTGGGCCCACCCACAGGAGGCCTAGTACGGCTAGCTACCTGTAGCGGCTATAAAGTATGTCCCACAATGTTGGGACTCACCTCCGAGGAGGCCTGTTTAAGGCCTACTACCCACCAGTGAGTCAACTGCCCGAACCACCAAGGCCAACCATTTCTCTCGAGAAGTGGCCTACAGCGCCCTATTGGGGGCTGCCCATACAAGGAGGCCTGCTAAGGCCTACTACCTGATGGCACAGCCTTCGTTGGCAGATAAGCTGTTTACACAGCGCCTACAGCATCCTGGTGCCTAATCACATTGCCCACGGCAGTGTACTCAGCAAGAGAGCTAGCAACCTTAAAACAAGAGGAGTACAACATACGCCACTCTGCCTAAACGGAGGCCCCAGAAGTCAGGGGCCTACCATCTATGCATGGGCGTCAGCTCAGGGCAATGCTCTGGCTTCAGGGGAGCGAACTTCGACAAAGGAAGAAGTGAAGGCTTACTTCGTACTCGACCCGAGCCATAGCGGTGCGAGGTACAGAAATACCACGGAGGCCTGATTGAGGCCTACCACGTCCTTATAAAACAACCTCTGCACCAAACTGCATTACTCTTAGTCGCCCCAGAATGCAGAGAAGGGGGCGGGCCATGGCCTAACGACTCCCATGGGAGGAGGCTGTTATACAGGGATGCAGAAACATACATTCACAAAGTGAAGAGTCAGAGGAAGAAATGCTAATTTTAGCAGAACGCCTCTAATATCCCTGGCACAGCCTAGGCCAGCTACAGAGGCGGCCCTGGTGAGGGCCAGCCTGTAAGCATAGATCTATCTGAGGGCTCGGAGGAGCCACAGCCTACTAAATAATATAGTCTGTATTATTCCATATAAAGGGCTGCAGAAACGCTCAACCTAATGAAACTCAACAGAGCTCAAGGGGCGAAATACTCAGAAAAGTCAAACGGTCCCATGGGCCGGACATAAGATCTATCTGAACCTCTAGCGTCAGTCAACACTCTAAGTAAAACATTCTATCAGAGAGAGACCAACTACTTTACCCTGAGGTGGCTAATAGCCCGAAGGCTAACATAGTTATCGTTCTGGCCACCTAACAGGGAACTTCAGGGCCCTAATAATCCAAAAAAGTTCTCTTACCTTTTTACCTTGACATGGCCCCATAACTCTATACAGGGAACGAGGTCTGTAAAGAGAACATAATATTTTTTAATCACAAAAAATACTCTTAGAAAGACCAGCAGCTCACCTGCGGCGTGCAAAGTGAAGATTCACCAGACAGTTCTTCATGAACATGGGGTCTACCACCTTTACATACCTGAAAGGGGCACTCTCACTAACCAAGCCGAGGCGGGCCACCAGAACATTGTTCTAACCACGAGCCCAGCCTCAGGCCCGATGTAGGAAGCGCCTGGGGAGTCATTCTTTTGAAGAGCTGGGTACAGCTGAGCGCGCCTTCGCCTCTCTGAACTTTCCAACCACCGTCAACACGGAGGTGCCGAAAAACTCAGAGGGCGAAACCAGCGAATCGAGGAGAAAGCCCTTGTCTTTCTTCCCGATGTCGGCCAGGTTTAACCCTCTGAGGTCGGCTATCGCGTCGGCGCGATTGTCTCGCTTTTTTTCTTATCAGTGCAAAAGAGACTCAAAATACTCTGTTGATTTTGATCTTAAATATAAGTGGTATACATCAATCGATCATGTTAAGTGTCTATTATTTTTCTGTATACTCACAATAAAAACAAAGTGTTGTGCTTTTCGACAAATAAAGAAAAATAAATATGATGCAAGTTCTGCCTTCTCTCTGTCGGTGAAGTCCATTCTGAAACGCGTCCTAACGCGTCCTAAGATTAACTATAACTCCGCAAATACTTGTCATACAGGCACGAGAGATTTTTCTTTATGAAGCTTGAATTCTCTTCTTTTCAATGAAGTAATTTATATAAAAAAACAAATATTCTCTGTTTATGTAATCTGTATGAAAAGAGAGTGATTTCAGTATTTTTTTCCCCAGCTCATTACACTTCATTACGCGTTAATCTGACACGCCCACGGAGGACGCGCGCTATTCAAACGCAAATGTTGAGGCAAGCCATGACAACGCCCACATTAGCCGTTCCACCGCGGCGGTAAAATGTGTGGTGTATTTGCTGCCTTTTACCGCTAAGAGGCGCTACAATCATAGACTCTGAAAAGTGTTCGTTTATTCTCTCTATTGCGTAATCTGCTGCCGCGCATTCAGAGCGATTGAAAGCTGGTAGCATATGAATTCAAGTGAAACGTAGTTAAAATAATTAATAATCACAATGCTGAAATTAGGCTACTAAAATTAAATTGAATAAATAATGAAAACAATTCAACATAAAACATTGCAATAAAAAACATTTAGGCTACATCAATGAGGCTTTCCAACAGCATACAGTTGGAGTACAGCATACAGCATACAGCATACGGTAGCTCAGTGGTTAACGCAACAGCTCGAGCTTCAAGGAGCTTCAATTGACCCGAGATCGAATCTCAGTTTAGCATACATGTTTTTAACCGATGTTGGCTGACAGCGTTTATAATTTACCACCTTGATGCTTAAATAGGTAACTGTTTATAACTGTTCACTTATTTAAAGTCAAGAGTTTTGTTTAATTATCATTACAACATACATTTGCTACATTCCCGTAGAACCGGAGCCGCTGCACAAACGACAAAAACTGATGAAGGAAGATTGTCAGCCGATTGCATCAGAAAATGAAACTGAAGAAGCTCGTCTTTAGTCTGCTAAATTATTGTGTAATGTAAAAGAACACTTAAATTACTTAAGTTTGAAACCAAGTTCGAACATTTCAAGGTTTAAATAAAGTGTCATTTTTTTTTGTTTTTTTAAACAGGATTGCATCGATAAGCCTGAGTAATGTCGTAAATATTAATAATAGGATGAATTTGAGCATCTAATATTCGAATATTATTCGAATATTAAATAAAATAATGAATGGAATTCGAATAGTATTATAGAGGAAGATTGACAGCCCTACAGTTAACACATTAAAACATAGACAGCATGCCAGCGGAAAAGTGTTCAAAAGCATCACATCCACAACAAATATTTATATTTATTGAATATAAAAATGTTGTAACTTCTCAGTAATGATTTCATGTAGTTCAAGTGTTTAACACCATTAATGAGAATGGCATATTTAATCTAAATGTTTATATCAGAAGTAAAACATAGTTTAAATCATTCATTTATTTATTTAAACTGTTGCTGTGAACATGTACTGTATTTATGATGGACTCAAAATGAAGATTTACGGTTTTACTTCATCTGCGTAAGTTTCACTAAACGGCCCAACGCAGTCGCTGGCGCGGATATTTAAGAAGGGATGGATATTTGCATCAAGTGATAGGTTTGGTGAGTGAAATTATATTTGTATTATCTTTCTGTATATGTATAATTTTCTTGAGATTTTCTGTCTAAAAGTGACCAAAAAGACATTTAACTCGAGCTCACCATCGGTGTCGCCAAAACACATACTCTTCTAAAAGAGTGCGTACGCACGGTCAAGAGCATCCTTACGGTGCACACTTATTTACGCCAAGTTTTTTTTTTTTTTGTAAATCCTGATATGTGAGTGGAAAAATGCGTACGCATATTTCTATGCCCATTTTGTGCGTACGCAACGTTTATACATGAGGCCCCAGATGTTTAAGTTTGGGCTAACATGTTTCAAGGCAAGAAAAGCTAAGACTATTGCAATTTTTTTAAATACTGGGAAATATATCATGTTTCATGTGGTTACAGGGTAAGTGGTGCTTGTATAATAAATAAAAGTTTCTGAGTCAGTGATATAAGATTGTGTGTATGCATTTTTTTGGTACTTACCCTGTAACTACATTGAACAAGAGGGTAACAAGCACCACTTTAATTTACAGCCCGCAATGTCACACTTACCCTGTAACTACATGGACCAAGAGGGTAACAAAATACATGAAACAAGAGTATGTTTCCCCAATATTTAAGCAAAAGTTTAAATAGTTTTCGTTTTCAGTGCACTTTTGTTAAAACGATTACATTTTAAAAATTACAGGGTACACATCTATTATATCTATTTATAAAGCCTATACAGTATGTACTGGTTCACCAGTATTTCAAAAAGGTATGCAGTGTATGTTCTTGCTAAATTGCTCCCAAATGTAAGATTGTTATATCATAATAGTAGAATAAGTACCCCTTAGTTCTATAATACTCACAAATATTAATATTTTTTTAATTCTCCTGGTTGTTACCCCTTTATTCCCCAAACTTAAAATATTGTTCCCTTATACTTATATTGGTTATAGGTACACTATAATCACCGAAGGTTACGCTGTAAAATTGCTTTAATTACCAGTACTTTCCGGGCTGTAATCTAAAGCGTTGCCACAATTTTCAATATTCATTGTGGAAAAATAATTCAAATGTAGAAATATACATGTTTACAACTTTTCGCCATCACAACGAACAATTTAGTCACTAGTACAGTTTATGAAAAGTAAGTTTACTTGTTTTGTTTTTTAAAGAGCTTAAAAATGTCAACGTTTTTCCCACCACAACAAACTGTTTAGTTACTAATTAAATTAAGTACCAATTAAGATATTATATGACTCTTAATTTGAAGATATATGAAGAAAACAATATGTATGTAAATGTCTCTTGTGAACAAAATATTTTTGTTGTGCAACATTTCCAATTAGTCTGCAATTGTATCTCGCAAATTAAACAATGTATGTGAATGATTAAAATGATCAAATTATGTAAATTATTAAGTGTGAATATATTATTGTACTGTGTTTATTTATTGTAAGATACATCAAATATTACATTTGAAATTACAATTAGCCTTAGAAAGACAAACGTGTCGGGCAGTTATTAAAAAATAAAACGGCGACGTAATTTCCACCTGGGAAATACGTGTTTGACTTTATTTTATAAAAGTCCACAAGGTTAAAACTGTTTATATTCGGGGATCATACAGCTGCTTTTACAGGCCAGAGAGAAGCGTCATGTATACTGTATATATACTCATAAAGAATTTCCACATTAGCATTTTTAATTAAGGATGGTGATTAATTGTCATGGGAGTTGCCCACTCCGGGCAAGTGATTTCCACGCCTGTGCGATTCCCCAATTGATTGCTAAGATGATTTGACTCCTGTTGTAGGAGATTATACAGTATGGCACATCTGAAAAATGTTCCAGACATTTTCCTATTTTAAGATCATAGATGTGGGTGAAGGGTGACAGATTGGAAGAATCTGGTGCTCGATTGTATATACAAATTCGACTGAAGGCCTCGCACACAGAGCTGTCAAATATAACCCTGTACCACAGTGCCAAATGTAAGCAATGCTATTTTTCTCCCTTTTTTTCTTCAGTAATGGTAGGAAGAGATGGAGACTTTTTGAGCCATTGTGTGTTTTTCCTTCAAACCTGAGTGATACCTTGACAATGAGCGTTTCGAAGTACCGTCAAGGGCTGCTGCGGGCAGTTTCATTGCCTACAGGCTTCGCATTAACAATTAATCTTCCTTGGAAAAAAGGTGTTAAGAAGTCACAGCTGCTCCAATGGTCTCTTGCACTATTTACCTTGGCAAACGGATCTCTTTTTATGCGCCTTGCTAATTAATTTTAGATCGAATGCATTGGTTATGCATCATTTATGCTCTGAGCCCATGGCTACTGGTGTTGTACAAATATACAAATTCCATAGTAAATTACAAACCACTTTGAAAGAGAGAGCGTGTACCTTTGGCGGGCTTTGAAAGCGAGAGTGGTTTCTTGTGTTTTTCAGTCCCGTCAGTCGAAAGTAGACAAACACGGTCAGGCCTCGCTTGTAGATGGATGATTAGTTTCACGTGAACGTTTTTTTTTTTTCCTGTGCATAAAGGCGTGGTGAGGAAAGGGAGGGATGTATGTAAACTGCACATTGAAATGGTGATGTAGTTTTTAAAGAAGTAGTTCACCCATAGCTGAATGTTCTGTCATCATTTACTCGCACTACATTATGCGAAACCTGTATTATGTTTATTCTTCCATGGAAGAATAAATGGGTGTGTGCACTTGGCATAAGTGAACACACCCATGCTAAAGTTGACTAAAAAGAGGAATAAAAAATCATCTTTTGGATATTGATCTTAATGCCTTAATTTAAAAAATGAGGAAAAATCCAACCTTTAAGGACACCAGTTTTCTTTGTGAATGAATAATGTATCGTAAATAAATAAATGTTCCTCTTAAAATACAGGGGTCATCAGTCAGGACACCCTTGTGTTAAAGTCCCATAGGGGCTGGCAGATTTGTATTTTTAAAGGCCAGTTATTTCATGGATCCAGGATACTATGCATCCTGATAAAGTTCCCTTGGCCTTTGGAACTAAAATATCCCCACATCATCACACACCCTTCACCATACCTAGAGATCGGCATGGGTTTATTTCAGTTAGCCTAATAGCTGGTTTGATTTGCATTGAGAGATGATCTTATGGAAAGTACCCCATGCCAATCTCTAAAATACAAATCTGCCTGCGTCTATGGGAATTTAACACAGGGCTGTCCTGATTTATGCCCCCTGTATTTTAAGGAAGGACATTTATTTATTTATGATACATTATTCATTCACAAAGAAAATGTTTGTCCTTAAAGGTTGGATTTTTCCTCATTTCTTTAAAGGGTTAGTTCACCCCAAAAATGAAAATTCTGTCAGCAATTACTCGCCCTCATGTTGTTCAACCCCATAAGACTTTCATTCATCTTCGGAACACAAATTAAGATATTTGTGATTAAATCTGAGAGCTGGATCACTCCTCCATAGGCTTCTAAAGGGATCGAAAGTGGCCGGCCCAGAAAAGTTATTAAAGACATGATCGATACAATAGTCCGAGTGACTACAGTGGCTCAATCTTAAGTTTATCAAGTGACGAGAATTTTTGTGCGCAAAAAAAACAAACAAAAATATTAAAATATTATTCAACTATTCATTTCCTTCTCTAGCAACATGAGGGTGAGTAATTACTGATAGAATTTCCATTTTTGTGTGAACTAACTCTTTAAGGCATTAGTATCAATTTCCAAAAGATTTTTTATTCCTCTTTTTAGTCAACTTTAGCATGGTTGTGTTCACTTATGCTAAGCACTGTATAGTTACAAGAAAAAAAGTTATTGTTCAATCTATGAATGTGTCGCCAATCATTATCACACATTCGGGTCTTTAGCGACCCGGATTTATATCTAACACGGATTGATCTCTCTCTGCCGCAACAGTATAAAATGGTCCTGAAATTTTTATAAAAATTACAGAAGATTGAAATGAAGCATATTTTGTTATCTTTTGCAGCTTGGAAGGGTCCGATTTGAGCAGATGCTTTTTATCATCATCACTGTCCTCATCAGAGCTCATTTACCAGTACAATCAACATCTGGCTCATATTTGCCATCTCAATCATATTTTCAAAACTATAATTTTAAACATCTTCAAAATCAATATTTTGATCGCTGACGGCTTCAGATCCACCATCAAGTCACCGTGATACTAATATTTGATTGCGTTCAGGACTTGCTCTGCAGTAAATCACTGAGCCATTTCAAGTTTTGCTGATGATATTTCCTATTCTTTTGTTTTCTGCCAGATTGTCGCCTTGAGGAATAAACGTGAATATGCAATTTCAGTAATAGGTCAGTAGGTGGCGCTTGTGGAACAGCAGAATTATAGCGGTGCTGCGCTTATAAACACATTATTATAGGCGTTATACGGAGGTATTATAAAAAGAAAATACCATCAAACTTTCCTGGATGAAATGCAAGTTTATGACCAATTATAACAACTGAAGACATAATTGTGAGATATAAAGTTTGTTTTTTTTTTTTTTAACAGAAGACTTAGAATGTGTTCTTTTTTTATGTTTGCCCCTGGTCACTATTATTTTCCATGGAAGAAAGTAAGTCAGAAAACTTTGGTACAGAACAACGTTAGGGATGGTGACAGAATTTAAAATTGTATGTTAACTATTCTGTTACATATCTGGGCTGGTTACCAAAAGGTCACAAGTTCAAACCCTGGGGAGGGTGACCTGTGACCTGTAGAGTTGTCATATTGTCGAGTTCCCCGACTACCACTGTGCCCTTGAGAAAGGCACTTAACCCCAACATTGCTCTCGGGATTGTCTTTATTGTAAGAGAACTGTATGATGCTCTGGGGAAAAAAGCATCTGCTAAATGATTATGATTATAAAAGTCAAAGGTATTTTGCTGCATTCAAAAATCGAGCTATTGAAAAGGACAATGTGGAGATCAGCACATTTATTATTTAGTAGAAATTAGAGCGACTATACAACATTTGAGCATGTATACCATATCCATCACAGGTCATGTTTCTCAGGTCCTTTGTCTGACAGATACATTGCATCTTCAGCAATATCAAAGCATTAAGCACTTGCTTTTAGTATTTGATTTGAAAGCCTCTGTCATTGATGGACCTTTAAACCTTCTGACCTCTCATTTCACAAGACAAGCTAGTTGTGGATTTATTGAACATGTGATGTGGCTTATAGAAAACCCAAAGAACATATTTAACATCCGTTCCAGACCTGGTTTTATTTTCTTTCAATTTGTATGAGTGTTCAAAAGAGCCATGGATTTATGACCCAGCAGAGAAAATAGTGGGTAAAGGAGCCGTTTTATTGAGGAATTAAAATATGGTTTCTTGGATGATTATTCTATGGTTACCAAGAAAATCACAAGACAACAGTGAAATACCAACCGCCAAGTCTGCATGAATTTGGCATCAGCGTACATATCTATATACTACTGTAGACCACGGCATCTGTTTGTTCTGTAGCTTGAAACAGTAATTACAGTATTTGTTATGTTTTGAATATCATTTGAATAAGGAGTTTCCTTTTTATATACATGCTACACAAGATAGAGACATTTTTTTTACATTGTGCTTGTTCATGCAAAACTCAAAACCATTTCCCATGCATGCTAGTTGCTAAGGTGTTTTGGATGTTTGCATGTTGCTAGCAATTGCTACTTTGTTCTGGGCAGATTCCAGGGCTTTCAATGTGATGCTAGGTTTTTTTAGTGCTTAAGTGTAACCCCTCTGATTCTACTCGCACTGCTCCAAGCTGGATTGAAACAGCCGTTCTAACATGGGAGGCGGGCACGTTAACAAGGATGCTAAAAACCACAGCCTCTAGTTGCTAGCATGCCTCTTGAGGCCTGGGGAGTGAGGTTTAACCACACAGCTCTTACTAGCTGGCCTCTGTTACACTCACACCCCTAAACATCACTCCCTTCCGGTCACGGCACCAAATGTAACTGGTCCTATTCCACCCGCTCCAAAAGGGATTCAAACCAGCTTTTGGGCATGGGAGGCGGACACACTAACGAGGACACTAAAGACCGCAGTCTCTAGAGTCAGTCACTAGTGTGCCTCTTGAGCCCTGGGGAGTGAAGTTCCCCTGCACTGCTCTTACTAGCTGGCCTGTGTTACACTTACCCCCCTAAACCTCACTCCCATCCAGGTCACGGAACCTATGTAACCCCTCTGGTTCTACTCGCACCGTTTCAGCGGGATTCGAAGCGACTTCTCCAGCATAGGTGGCGGGCGCACAAAAAAAGGATGCTAAAGACTGCAGCCTCTAGCATCAGTTGCTAGCGTGCCTCTTGAGCCCTGGGAAGTGAGGTTTAAATGCACAGCTATTACTAGCTAGCCTCCGTTACACTCACCCCTTTAAACATCACTCCCATCTGGGTCACGGCACCAATGTGAACCCTCTGGTTCTACGTTGCCCAGCTCCAAGCGGGATTCAAACCAGTGTTTCCAGCATGGGAGGCGGGCACACAAACAAGGATGCAAAAGACCGCAGCATCAGTTGCTAACGCGCCTCTTGAGGCCAGGGGAGTGAGGATTTACTTTCACAGCTCTTATTAGCTGGCCTCCATTAAATTAGCATGTTGCTAGCAGATGCTAGCTTGTTCTGTGTGGTTGTCAGGGCTTCTATGCTATGGGTGTTTTAAATGGGGGCTAACGTTTTCCTGGTGTTTTTAAGCATGTTTGGTAGCAGTTGCTAGCCTGTTCTGGGTGGTTGCCAGGGGTTTGTATGTGGTACAAACCCCCTAAGGTTTTCTGAGTGTTGAACTTGTTCTGGGTGGTTGTCAGAGTTTTATGTGCGTGGCTAAGGTGTTCTTAATGTTTTTTTTAATATGTTGCTAAGCTAGGGTGTTCTGGGAGTGGGTCATTGCTGGTTGGTTGCTTACTGGGCACCAAGGCTCCCAAGTCTAGAGCAAAACATATTTTCATCCATTGTTTATAAAAGTAGTATACATGTTTAATACTTACTGTATGGTTAGAAGTTGGTTCAAATCTCAGACTCCAAATATAGCAATAGTTAGCATACACTGCTATTAATGGACTGTCTGGGTGTGCAGAAGTTATGCTGGTTGATCATTCTGGTCCTTTTTTTCAGAATGAGATCAAAATAGAATTTACTGGATAAAAAAAAAAAAAACATTTATGGTTAAATTTTACGGTCGATTAAAACCATATTTTCTCATGGTCCCTTGTTACTGTAACCTCAGGCTAGGCTACAGCCAGTTACAATAATAGGAAACTGCGAATATGTGTAAAGTTTGAGAGACGTGCATAAACAGACAAAGAGAAAGATGGGCAGAGATACTCCGAGACATAGAAAGAAGGTTAAAAATGTGAGAGAGTGCTACATTCCCAGGCTAGCTTGGCTAATTGCAGTGGATTGGAACCAGATGTGGAGACAAAGTGACGTGATCTGACCAGTCCTTGAAGGTCCTGATGGTTTGAAAGGATATAGGGAGAAGATGGAGTTGAGTGCCTTTTTTCTACATGTTTTGCTTATACCCTCACTTAAGCGGGGCATATCTTGTTTTTATCTGGCAGATTTTTTTTGAATGAGCAGTTGACTTAGCATGCCTCCACAGTTTGTAGGCACAAGTACGTGCAACATTCTTAAAGAAACACTTCACTTCACTTATGTCATTCCAAATCTGTTCAACTTACTTTCTTCCGTGAAACACAAAAGATGTTGGGAATGTCCGAGCCATTCTTTGAATGAAAATTAATCACAATTGACACTGTGAGCTCCAAAAACATGACAAAACAACATTAGTCATACAATTTGCTATGCATGATAATGTTAATATAGCCAAATTTATTGCAAATTTTTACCAATTTATTATGAATATGAAAAATATTCAAATAAAACAAATACCATAACTTTATAACATAATAGTTCTAAAGTAACATTCTTCGTTAAATGATACCAATCAAATACACTATAATACAATCATTTTTTATTAAGTGTGTCAATGTCCTCCTGCTCGTCTTGTATGAGTGGCAGTTTGACAATAATCACTCTCATGGCTGAGTGAACAACAGGCACCGTGACCGGTTTATTTGAATATGTTGTATGAAAAGAAAAAAGCAGCTTCCCTTTCAATGTTAATTAATTCTGTAGAAATGACAAAGCAGCTAATTAATTCATAATTGCATCTATGGAAATTTGCTGTCATTGATAACCACGTGCAATCCAAATTAAAGGCAGTGCTCTGTCTTGTTATTGTCATAGATTAAGTTCAGGAACCCAAAATAATCCTTGTTTAACCACAACTGGGCGGTAAAAAGTCAATTCTTGTGCCAAATAAAATACTTAACTGACATATTTTCAAATTGCATACACATTTGGCCTCACCTAGTTTATTTTTTGTCTTTAATGTCAGAATTAAACATTCAATGCAAACTAAAAGAGTGGGGTGTTTATGTCATAAGTCATTTTTCTAAGCATGCAATATAGTTTATGCATATGGAGTGTAGCTGTTCTGATTTTCAAGAAACACATGGTCGAAACACACATCGTGAAGCCATGAATAGCCCACCATTACCACTATGACAGGACCACATCCAACAGACGACAAAACCAAGCCAGCCTTCCAACAGCCTTCACATATAATGACATCAAACGTTGTATGTTCTTCAGAAGCCTCAGTCTCTGTCCTCATGAATTTGTGTGTCAGGAAAAACAAGGCAATTGCTCAAAGTTTGAATTGGTTAAATGCGTTGTCACCTCGAATGTATGTTAAAAGCCTTTGGCTGTGGCCAATTTGCATTCTGTACTTCCTATACAATATTATAATCAGTGAGTCTCAAATAAAATCCAGCAAAAAAAAAAAAAAAACATTAAACCATGACCAGCAAACCATCTTTAGCTGGTTTTAGTTTATTATTAAACTTCTTTCTAAAACCAACCCGACCAAAAAAAGTGTGCTTAATTAGATTGAATGTGCTCTTGTAGTGTATCTAAAATCTTAAAAGTATACTTTAACAATATATTATCTGCAATTAGAGTTTTAAATATCAGGATGCTATTTCATGATGTAGTTTAGTTTTTACTAACATTTAGTACATTCTTTCCCCTCACCAGTGAAAATTTAGCACGTAGCATGAGAAAGCTAACTGGCTCCAACCCGTCGACAGACTGAAGGCTAACTGCTAAAAACTAGGTAGGCTCGGCTCATACCCTCGAGTTACCTTCAAACCTGACCCTTTTCCAGTGAAAGGTTTTTGGTACAGTTTCCGAGGGAAGCCACAGCCGCTGGCTGCCGTGTGATTTGTGATTAGGGGGAGGTTCAAAGCGGATTTAATCTGGCCTCGGGCCTGTCATTTCATAATTATATTCTGTCCCGAGGGAGCACCCCCAAAGTGACAAGCGTGCCGCTCGCAGTCTTTTACCAGGCCAAGCCAGACTATCGAGCTCCGCTTTAACTGTGAAGATGGCCTTCTTTTGCTAAAAGCCTATTCCCAGAGATCCCGTGACACAGGGAGCAGCCCCACATTTCACACAGGCACCTGTTCTCCAACCTACTTTAATCCTAAAGCTAATAACACACAGGGAAAATCAATGGAGGCGAGTCTAAAGCGCTCTTAATCCCTTTTTTACCCCTATATAAATGCTAATGGTGTCCCTATATATGTTTTACAAGGCAAGTTGTTTGCAAAGGAGGTGATTTATTTGGACAGGGAACATTTATTGACAACATTCTTTTTTTTTCCCCTCTACAAAGAGCTCAATAAATCTCTGAGGCGTGGAAAACACTAAGCAGATGTCTGCGGTGTCACTGCATTTTGTCATTGGACTGTATAGATTCTCGTGCGTTTTGGTTTAGTCTTGGTTTGAACTGGGTTTAAATGGAGAAAGAGAGAACGTTTTGAATGGCGGCGCATTTGCAAGCAAGATAAATTGTATTTTGGAGAATCAAGAAAGTTGTGACGACATGTTTGGGTTATATTTAGCCCTATATATTTTGCTAGAGAGAATGAAGTTTATTTTTATGACCATTAAGTGTATACAATTATGTGTAATCCCCTAATCTCAAGCAGTTCCCTTTCAAGGGAACTTCGAGCTGCGTTTGAGACGCGGTGGGAACGCTCTGCGTGATTGCGTCATGAAGCACGTGTAAAATCAGTCCAATGGAAGCCCGATACGTCATGGGTGACGTCATAGACCAGGAAACTATAAAGCACCCTTGAAAACAGACCGCGACAGCTTCTGTAGTCTTCAGCAAGCGCTCTCTGTGATTCTGTCCTTGTCTATTTATTGTTGTTTGTCAAGCCCAATATATATATCACTATCTATCATTATGGCGAGCAAAGCAATATTATAGAAGTTGTGTTGTTCCCTGCCCTCGTTACATCACGGGTGGGGACACACATCAGCTTTTTGTTGCTGTTTGGGAGTGGAGTATGCAACAGTCATTTCTCGAGGGATCTGACTGTGCATTGCGAGAAGCTGTCCGTGAGGACGCTCCGCTCCCGCCGGGCGTTCTTCGAGGAGGACGGTTCGGTTCGCGTTCCCCGAGCGGGTCTCTCTGTTGCCGAGGCTCGGAGACGGCTCGTATTTCGGGGTTCGTAAACGGATCTGACAGCGGGGGTTGGGACGGGCTCCGCCCTTTCTCAGCTTTCACATGCCAGATCTAGTGTGCTGCGATTTCCAGTTCCGAGGAATTGGTATCGTTAGTGTTTTGTTTTAAAAGAAGGAGAACAAAACAAATACAAATCTTTATAAAAAGGCAGATGTTTGAGTTTTCAATGAATACATTTTCCAGCTCATAACTCTGTTGAATAAAGAGGAGCTTTTTTAAAGAAAAAAGGAGGTTTTATCTAGTGCTGTTGCTAGTTAAATATTTACTGGCCAGCTGAACATTATGAGATTGAAAATAAAGAAGAGTTTGTTAAAGATGAACTGTATCTTAAACAGAGAAAACTCTGTATCTCAGCCTCCTCGTCGGGGACTGTGGTTTTTCCCTATCTCCACACTGAGGTGTCGAGATCGTGGAATAAACCGGTTTGTAAAAAGTTGGGTATTAAGTATCATAGTATGACATTGCCTCGGGTTAAAGAGACGCTTACGAGCTTTCTCTCTCCCGAGTCGGCGTCATCGTTATTAACCCCGACGTTACCCACCAGCCATCTTAAATAATGAATACATTTTTTATTAGGCAGCGCTGGTGGGTAAAGTATGTAAGGACATGGATGAATGTGAGGGGCGACTCTCTGAGGAGGGTCGCAGCGCTGCCAGTTCGGTTGTTTCCTGCTGGTGGCCACAGAGTGATATATGTATGTATATATATATATATATAAGTTTTTCTGATATAAAGATAAAGGAAAATAAAGATATAATTATGTCTGTTCTTCTGGACGCTCCGCTTTCAAGAAAACTGAGATATAAACCTTTCATCATTCTTCCTCACCAATCTATGTTCCTGAGATATTAAGCTCCTCTCAGCACAAAGTGCAAAACAGAGCGTCGCCATTCGGGCTCCTCCGCAATTGAGGGGTACCTGGGTGGCGGTCGCAGTCTAGCCAGTTAGAGACATGCAAGATCTGAGGACTGTTTTATCTCTAAAATAGCTTTTACAAAGAAGAAGCCCTGACGCCGAGGCGATCAGGCTTCTAAGGGTGGTCCCCTCTGGGGTAGGGACGGTTTTGAGAAATCGTTTCTCCTCAGCGCCCTTTGGGGTGCGACTCTCTGAGGAGGGTCGCAGTACTGCCAGTTCGGTTTCCCTGCCGGTTCGCCGTTTCAGGGCACCAAGGTGTCAGTGTCCCCAAACGAGCCTTCAAATAAGGAAAAAAAAGAAGAGCAGTCAGTTCGGTTTCCCTGCCGGTTCGCCGTTTCAGGGCGCCGAAGTGCCTGCTTTTTTCAACGATCCTCCGAGGAGGGTCGTAGGAACTAAGCTAGTTAGAGGTAGGCAAGATCTGAAGACTGTCATCATCTCTAATAAAGCTTAGACAAGAAGTCCTGTCGCATGAAAACGAGGCTATCAGGCTTCTGAGGGCTCCTCCGGGGCAGGGACGGTTTTGAGAAATCGTTTCTCCTCGGCGACCTCTGGGGTGCGACTCTCTGAGGAGGGTCGCAGCGCTGCCAGTTCGGTTGTTCCCTGCCGGTTCGCCGTTCAGGGCACCGAGGTGTCAGCGTCCCCATACGATCCTCCGAGGAGGATCGTAGAGCGGTCAGTTCGGTTGTTCCCTGCCGGTTCGCCGCTTCAGGGCACCGTAGTGACTGTTCAACCAAGGGACGGTTTTGAGAAATCGTTTTTCCTCTGGGGTGCAACTCTCTGAGGAGGGTTGCAGCGCTGCCAGTTCGGTTGTTCCCTGCCGGTTCGCCGTTCAGGGCACTGAGGTGTCAGCATCCCCATACGATCCTCCGAGGAGGGTCGTAGAATGGTCAGTTCGGTTGTTCCCTGCCGGTTCGCCGCTTCAGGGCGCCGTAGTGACTGTTCAAATAAATCCAGAGGCCAGTCTTGAGAG
The DNA here is from genome assembly GCA_030578255.1 of Tiaroga cobitis. Classification (NCBI taxonomy): domain Eukaryota; kingdom Metazoa; phylum Chordata; class Actinopteri; order Cypriniformes; family Leuciscidae; genus Tiaroga; species Tiaroga cobitis. The sequence goes on from CM060612.1 coordinate 10,051,610, forward strand.
ACTGGTTCCCCTAGTAAATTTCTGGCAGCGTGGAAACTACTGCCACATATTTCTCAGTGGGTCCTGCACACTATAGAAAAGGGTTTCAGAATTCAGTTCGGTTCTCGTTCGCCCAGATTTCTAGGGGTCCTCCTTTCATTGGTGGACCCCGAGCAGGCTTTGGTTATGGAGCAGGAAGTACTATCACTTCTGCAAAAGGAGCTGTAGAAGGGGTTCCTCCTCCCAGCAGACAGCCATTACTTCATTGTTTCCGAAAGAGGATGAGGTGGTTCCCGAGGTTTGCTTTCGGGGGCGAAGCATACCATTATTGGGTTCTTCCATTCGGCCTAGGTTTATTACCCCACACCTTTACAGTATGCGTGGATGCAGCTCTGGCTCTTCTGAGACTCCAGGGCATTCGCGTATTATACTACATCAATGATTGGTTGTTCCTAGCTCAATCTGAGTTTATGGCAGTTCGGCATCGAGATGTCGTTCTGTCTCATTAAGGATGTTGGGGTTGCCTCTCAACGCAAAGAAGAGTGTGCTCTGAGGACCACTTTTCTAGGTGTAGCAATTCTACAGCAAACGTAATGGGGTATATCTAGGCCAGTCACTCACTGTGAAACAGTTTCAGACGGGTGGGTCTCATGGCAGTTGCGTCCAACGTTTTACTTTTGGCCTTCTGTTCATGAGACCCCTGCAGTGGTGGCTCAGGACCAAGGGGTTTTCTCCGAGGGGAAATACGTTTTCGCATGATCAAGGTCACGCGGCTATGCCTTCGTGCTTCGGTCATGTGGAAGAACCTTGGTTCCTCGCCCAGGCCCAGTGTTGGGGGCTTCTTGTCGACGCATATTGCTATCGACGGATGCTTCCCTCACAAGTGGGGGCGATCATGAGTGGTTGCTCGGCGAATGGCGGACAACACACTGATGGTCTCGTATATCAGAGCAGATATCCTGTTGAGGCAGGGGCTGAGGCCCAGGGGATTGGAGACTTCACCCCGAGGTGGTGGAGCTTCTTAGGGAGAACTTTGGTCTAACTAAAGTCAAGTCGACCTTTCACATCGTTTGTACAACGCATTGCTCTATATGGTTCCCCCTCACGCAGCCAGCTCTTCGCGGACTGGATGCGATGGTGCAGGTGTGGCCGAGGCTGCACCTGTACGCATTTCCCCCGATATCTATGCTCCTGGAGGTTCTGGAAAGGGTTCGCCGGGAAGGGGCCCGTCTGTTACTAGTAGCCCCTTTCTGGCCGACTCGAGTTTGGTTCTCGGACTTGGTGTCTCTTCTGAGCGGCTCTCCTATGGAGATTCCAATCAGGAGGGACCTGCTGTCCCAGGTAGAGGGCACGATATTTCACCCTCGACCGGAGTTGTGGAAACTGTGGGCCTGGCCTCTGAGGGGGCCAGGCTCAAAGAATCCGGTCTCTCGACTGAGGTCGTTGAGACCATTCTCCATTCCAGAGCCCCTTCCACGAGAAAACTGTATGCGCTGAAATGGAAATTATTCTCCACCTGGTGTGGTGAGCGTCAGTTAGATCCTGTTAACTGCCCTGTTGGTTCAGTTCTCGATTTTCTGCAAGACCGTTTCTCTGCTGGATTATCTCCTACCCCTCTGGGGGGTACTTCTATTGGGAGAGATCCTCTGATTACTCGTTTTCTCCGTGGTACATTGAGGTTGAGACCTGCACTGCACTCCAGAGCACCGGCTTGGGATTTAGCCATTGTACTTGAGGGTCTGGCTCTGGCTCCGTTCGAGCCCATTGAAGAGGTTTCAGAAAAATTCCTCACTTTGAAAGCTTTATTTCTCCTTGCTGTTTCATCTATCAAGAGAATTGGAGATTTACACGCCCTGTCGGTTGCTCCGTCATGTTTGGAATTTGCACCTGGTATGGTGAAAGCATTTCTATACCCTAGACCAGGTTATATTCCTAAGGTCCCATTCAATGTTGGGGGCCCAATAGTGCTGCAGGCCTTCTATCCTCCACCTTTTAATACCCCAGATCAGGAACAATTAAACCTGTTATGTCCAGTTCGGGCATTGGATGCCTACGTTCACAGAGCTGCCCTGTGGCGTAAGTCAGAGCAATTATTTGTATGTTTTGGGTCACTCAAAAGAGGGTGCCCTGCATCTAAACAGGTATGAGCAAGTGGATAGTCGAGGCTATTTCACTAGCTTATGAAGCGGCCGGTCAGCCTTCACCTATGGCTGTACGGGCCCATTCTACTAGGAGTATGGCGGCCTCTACGGCCTTAATTTCGGGTGTTTCCCTTCTTGACATTTGTAATGCGGCAGGTTGGTCCTCTCCACATACATTTGTCAGGTTTTATGACCTTGACCTCTCCACTCCTGGGGCGAGGTTGCTTGCTTCTAGTGTGCGCAAGGACTTCACACAGAACGGGCATTTGTCACTATGGCGTAGTGGGTATGGGGTTCCCACCGCGTCTCAAACGCAGCTCGAAGTTCCCTTGAAAGGGAACGTCTCAGGTTACGTATGTAACCCTGGTTCCCTGAGAGGGAACGAGACGCTGCGTTTGCCTGCCATACTTCCTGCATGCCCTGATCGACTTGCTTCAGACTTTTTCAGAAGCTGTCGCGGTCTGTTTTCAAGGGTGCTTTATAGTTTCCTGGTCTATGACGTCACCCATGACGTATCGGGCTTCCATTGGACTGATTTTACACGTGCTTCATGACGCAATCACGCAGAGCGTTCCCACCGCGTCTCAAACGCAGCGTCTCGTTCCCTCTCAGGGAACCAGGGTTACATACGTAACCTGAGACGTTTTCTGTAATAAAACAACCTCGTATATTAGACACGATTTGTTGACTTAATAATCTTAATTATAACTTTTAAAAAATAGTGTCATAATACAAAACATAAGCCTAATTGTCTTAGTGCAAAACCATTTCAAACTCACTACAGAATGATGTATGCAGTACATATTGACTTTTTGATTGATTTTTAAAAGAGATTATCACAGTAAGGTCTTAATTCAATCCAGTCGGGGCATTCCTATTTAAATTAAAACAATCATTCATGTTTCACTCCATCTCTCAAAATCAACTAATGAAATATTGTCTTTGCCTGTTGGAATCCCAGCACGTGTTTTTTTTTTTTGTTTTTTTTTTTCGTTTTTGAAGTTTCCTTCACTAAAATATGTTGTTCCCAGCAATGAAAACCACATTGTCCCATTCTCCCAGTCTCTATTTAGATTCAAAAAGGCTGTTTTAATTCCTAATTATGCTATATTATACACCCCGTCAGCAGGGCTTTAAACATAATTTTCCTTGAAAAATCATTACATTTGGCTCTACTGAGAGGCGATGGTAATTGTTACAAACTAGTCGTGAGCTTGAGTTCTTTGGAGACAGTGTTTCTTTGTGGGACATTTGTTTTTCATGTCACATTTTAATTAATTACCTCATTTAATCACATTCCTTCTTGAGAACAGTAATCCGCAGACGTTGGTACAGTGAGGGTCGGCGGGTCACGTGTAACACCCGGAGGATGCTGAATAAGCAGTGTATTACATCATCCGGACCCCGTGTGGTAATAACAGTCGAGTCAAAGGTGAAATCTGGCTCGCTTATTTTGCCAGTGACATGAAACAGGGGCAACACGTGTAAAAATCACATGCCACTTTCATCACCGCCAAATAATGTCCCTTCAGCTTAACACGGTTGTGACAGGACAGCAGCTTTTCTGATAAAGGTCTACGGTGGAGATATTAGCAACTCAAAACAGACTTTGACTGAAGCAACCAGCCACAGCCAACAGAACAGGTGCTAGCGTCATTTTACCAGTTCAGTGGCGTTTATTAGGCACGCCATCAAAACACATCATTGCCGTAAGATATCGCCCACTTCTACATCATCACATCTTCGGCCCCGCCCACTGGTAAGTACAGATGTTTTAAATATACGTTTACGCTTTGAATACAAATGCACATTCGATAGAATTGAATGCACTTCTTTTTCGTTGCACTGTGTAGTAACTAATTAATTTAAATTCTTAGTTTATTACAGTTATAGTTTTGAATGATACTTCATAAATAAATAAGTGACTCCTTTCTCATGAAAAATAAAAATCCATTTATGTATTTGTCCATTTATAAATAAATAAATGAAGACCTCAAATAGGCTCTTTAAACACGTCCAGTCAGAATCTGCCTAGCAACCATCTACCAACACCCATAACAACCACAGAGAACACCCTAGAAACCACCCAGGACAACCTAGCAACCACATAACAATACACCCTGTGCCGTGTTTAGGCTGTCGAATATTGTAAAGACTTTAGAGTGCACTCTTTTGTCTCGGGCCATTAAGCAACTAATAAAAAAACACTCTTGCAACTGCATAACAACGGTCAAGCAACCACCTTAGCAACAACACATTTGGTACAAAACTTTAAATGGTTCTGCAGTTCACGCAGCTCGATTTCTTACAAGCGTAAATGTGCGAACCACGAAGATGTTCAGTCGCAGCCAAAGTTGATTGTTTTCTACCAAAATGGTGTCAGAATCGAATTTCACACATTTACAGTGGCTCATTGTCTTTTGTCCTTTTGCCAGAGCTGTTCTGGCAAGCCATGAGCTTTAACTGTGGGTTTTCATTGAAGATGTTTTGCTTCTCAGTAGCCTGTAATCTGTGTAGAAAGCATGACTCCAGCTCTTCTTCACCGGTGTCATGTTTCTCTGTCTAGGCGCATGTGATGACAAAGTAGATTTAACCCCGGTGCCAGCGTGAGGCCATGAAATCAATGTAAATTCAAATAAATCCCAAAGG